>CM057383.1:60363360-60553360 GCA_030015415.1 Cynopterus sphinx
AAGTACATTCTGAGGCGAGATAATGGCTCTATCATGAATTGTGCCTTTCATATATCTAGCATAAAAAAGCATATTCTGCTTCAAGCACTGTAATACAAATGTTCTAATTTAATGCATGAGTGATTTTGATTTGGCCAATTATTATTCATATTGTTGGCTATGGCTATTGCCTCAATGAGTCTTTTAAATTGAGTGTGTTATTTCTAATGTCCCAGGTTTTGATTTCAGTTTGTATAGAAACTCTTTTCACTACCTTCCAATAAATATATCTTAACAACCTCAGTATCTCTTAATTCTGAATGATGCCTGTTTTGTGGTTCAAGATGATCTTTGAAGCAAATTGAGGGCCCCACCTGACTTTCCGACTTTTAGTGCTGGTACTTCTGTCAAGCCAAACCTCCCCTGGTATCTCATTAGAGTAAAAGATTCACCCACATCTAGGCCTTGATTTACTCACTGCCTTGAATGATCTTGTCAGAACCACATTCATCTAGTTGTCTCTTCAGATGCAGCTCCAAATTTAGCTTTAATGTGAAACCTTCTCTCTTTTATCCCATCGGTTACAAGCAATCCTTTGTTTCTGAACCTCCATCTCTGGCATATTTGATGCTCTGACACAGAATTCACCACATTTCTTTTTGTACTACAGTATAGATTGTGTGATTTCTTTTTTGCATCTGTCCCATCCTAGAGGGTAAGATTCTTCTCATTTTCTCTATCCTATAGGATTACAAGCTAGATCCTTTGAAGGTAGTAAGCTCTTAACAAATATGTGATATATGAGTAAATAAATGAAAGAACTAGTATAAGTACGCTATACTGACAAATATAAATAGATAAACATATCTTCATTTATAGCTATCTCTATCTCTATATCTATATAGAGATAGATGATGATGATGATGACAATGATGATGACAGATAGATAGATAGGTGATGATAGATAGATAGATAGATAGATAGATAGATAGATAGATAGATAATAGATAGATAGATAGATAGATAGATAGATAGATAGATAGATAGATGATAGATAGATAGATAGATGATAGATAGGTAGAGAGAGAGATGATAGAAGATAGATAAGTAGGTAGGTTGGTAGGTAAGTAGTGGGTAGGTAGATAGAAAGATAGATAGATGATAGGTAGATAGATGACTGTTGATGATGATGATAGATGATAGATGATAGATAGATAGATAGATAGATAGATAGATAGATGATAGATGGATGATAGATGTTAGAGATAGATAGATAGATAGATAGATAGATAGATAGATAGATAGATAGATGGTTAGATAGATAGATAGATAGATAGATAGATAGATAGATAGATAGATAGATAGATAGATAGATATGGCTAGTTCTCAATTGGATAACTTGAAATTGTGGAAATTTTCTATTGAATAAGATTTCCCATTTTATAAGAGGGAAATGGATGGTGTCATGTCTTAAATCTACTTCCTACATTGCGCAGCCTGCCCCAGTGGAGAGTAAAGGAGAAATAGGAGGAGGGAAAATTAACCTGGTCCGTTGGATGCTTTACCTTTCTAAAGTATTTGTCCTTGAAAATGTCATTCTAGTAGGGTGAGTCAGGAGCAGTAACCTTGCTATCAAATTGTAGGAACTAATACAGAGTATCTAGTCTTCTCCCAGCACCCTGTAATATAAAGCATGAGAGTTTTAATCCAGAGAATGTAATTTGTTTTATTTTTGCTATGCCACTTACAACTGGTATTATCATGGAAAAGTCATTTCATCTCTCCATGCCTCATTTCATAAATTTTTAACTACCCAAATTTTTTAAAAAACTTAATTAAATCAGCAAGCATAAGGCAGTATGGTGCACATTACCTGCAAGGCCACTAGAGCCAGACTCTCTAGAGAAAGATTAAGGATTTGCAAATTACTGTGTGATCTTGGGAAAGTTACTTAACCTCTCTGTCTCCTAGCTGTCTCCTGTGTACAGTGGGGATCGTTATATCTATTTGGTAAAATGTATCCAAGGATTAAAACAGTCAATGCTCAATTAAAAGTTTTGAAACATGTGAGTAACTTCAGTAAGCAGTAGATGCTTTCATTAAGTACACAATAATTAGTTCATTTCACTTAACAATGTCAAATGGATAATGGAAGAAGCAGGTTGTTCCCTCCTTTCATTCAGGGATTATAAGAGGAGATAAATCAAGAAAGGCAAAGTCCTCTTATATAAATGTACTTCCATCCCCTACAATTATCTCTGCCTTCCCTTCTTTTTAGATCAGTGTGTTAGAGAATTGCCTCCCTTCTTGTCTGAAGCTACCTCTCACATATCCATTTCCTATTTGTTCAAACTGGTTTATTCATTTATTATGTTGCATTGTTGAATACTAGTCCTGACTTCTATAAAATCATTTATTGTACATTAAAAACTATCTTCACTGTCCCTAATTGCTATTTTCCATTTTTCTCGTGACTTTCTATACTCCTGTGTCATTCTCTGATCCAAGAAGTAGCTTTGCCTTCACACTATCTAGTCTAGATTCTTCAGTAGCTTCTCCTGTCATACACTAACTGACCTCTCCTGATCTTCAAAATTTTCTTGAAGCCAAATGTAAATTCTATTTCATTGTTCAAATTCTACCATGTTTGCCATGTCTTCTTTTCCTATATTTTCTTCTGTTGAATTCTAGACATAGGGGCCAAGATTTTATGTCCTTTAATTAGCAAAACAAAAATGGCAAAAACAAACTATGAAATTTATATTTTAAAAAAATTTAGGCAGAAGGCAACACAAATTCTGTAATGAGTAATCTAATCCTACCTAACAAATTTTCCATGCCCTACTGCTGAAGAAAATGTCTTGGGTTAAAACAAAGACATTACTACCACAACCTGTCTGCCATGGACAAGAGATTCAAACAGAAATAAAATTATTTAATTAATAGTAACATCTCTAATATCAGATTTGTTTTGGGAAAGACAGAAATCATATTTGAACTCAAACCACAAAGTGAACATCCAGCATAATGGGGACCACTCATTTTAGAATTCCAGAAGCAAGAGTTGCTACTGTTCTTTGAGCTCCCTACACCCCACTTGTTGCTTTAAATTCCCTATCTTATCCTCCACCAACTTAGCTACTATTATTTCCATTATAGAGTACAATAAAAATGAAGTGCAGACCCCATTTCGTTCACATGGGTTGCATCAATTCACCGACAAAAAAATCGACAGCATGACCTTCTATGTCCATTCTATCTCCAATAGCATCTGCCAACACAGTTTCCATTTCTCCAGCTTCATTTTTCTTCATTCTACTTTTTTACCACTTGACACTACAATATGTGCATTTGTTTATTTATTGCTAATGTTCTCCTCTAATACTTAAGCTCCATGAAGGCAGGCATCTTCTCTGTTTGGTTTACCATCAGGATGCCAAACCACACAACAGTTCCTAGAGAGAGTAGAGGTTTCAAAATATTTGTGTAATAGAAAAGTAAGGAATCTGAGCCACAGAGAGATCACATAACTCACCTTACCTAAGGATACCTAATAAACAGTAAGGTAAAGCTGGAGGATTCAGAACAAGGTCAGCATTCCAGTAAAGCACAGTTCCCTTCACTGTGCCATGTCGACACTCGTATTTCCAAGTTACTGTTTCTTGTCACTAACACTGAAAGAGGGGAATCCCATGTCCTTGCTTTCAGCCTCCAGGGTCACAATCAACACAATAGCAAAAATAAGGCAAAGTCTAATCCATCTCCACAGCCAAGAATAGTATCTAAGATGCTGTAAAGAGGGTGTGGCAGAAGAGAGACTTTTTAACAAGAAATGTGATTTATTCCTAATTTACTAATTGCATTTTATAAAGAGTGTTTACACATGCCACTTTTCATGAAGCTCTAGGCAAAGGAGAAAGAAAAAATATTAAAAAGAAGAGTATGCCATTCATGTTGACTAATGAAGGCATCTCTATCTTATGTGACCACCTTTTCATGTGTTTCTTTTTAAACTGCAATCAATGAGGAGGACAGTCTCAGTATTAATGGACATTTGATTAGACAGAAGTATGCGTTCCCCATGCTAATGATCAGTAATGTTCCTCTGTATGTGAATTTCATTGCGCTGAGAAAAATACCTTTTTCATTTGCATGATTTAAAAATCCCTCTCAATCATCTAGCATTAATTCAGTTAATATTTTTAAATCAAAAGATGGTTTAATGTAGTGGTGCATGTCTTTTCCCAAAATTGCTTTGAATTTCCAAGCGTGATACCTTGAAAACTGGTCTCTCTATAGACTTTGATGATGACATTGACTTTAATGTCAAAAGGATTTCTACCCTCACCTCATCGCTTTCTGTTCTGATCATATTCTCAAAATTTCTCACACCTAAGCTCAGTTGGAGCCCAGGTGCCATTTCTGTTACTTAACTAGCAGCTGTGTCTTTTAAATCATTGCCCATCCATTTCAGAGGGAGGGGACATTTTAAATACGTTTTTCAATAAAGGGGTATGCCTAGCAGCTGTATAGGAGCTGATCTCATCCTTTCTCTTTTATCTCATATAACACTCACCACATACTAACATAATGATCCTCATCCATGAAAATTTTTAATTCATGCTAGCCAAAGAACAGAAAAATTCAATAACCTTTAAATATTATTTCTTTACTTTCATTTATATATGAAACATTGAAATTTTGTGGCTAGTCATTCTTAAGCAAAGTATAAGAAATAAAGCAAAAACAATTATTCAAACTGAAAAGAGGATTTTGGCATACAAAAGAAAATAGGTAAGGATATAAACTAATTACTAATGACACCTTCTGTTTATTCTCCACAGTGAACCTTTAGAAAAAATAGAATCTTGCACACATTGCAGATTGGTGCTCATTTTTTCCTCCGAATCAGCTTTAACTACTTTAATATGATCCAGTCCAAGCTTAGAGATGAAAATGTGATCCTTCTGGTAGAAACTGATTCCATGTTTTCAGAAAGCCATAAATCCTCACTTCTTTCATAATAGTTCTCCAAAAAGCTAAGATCAGGAGAAACGAATATTAGCCACATGTTTATGTTTACTACATGAGATTATAGCTTTCTTTTTGAAGTTTGCTTATTATTCTTTCAATTTGCTGTGTCTGTGAGTTCATTGTACAAAGGGAGCCCACCACTTTGTACATTATTAGATCATTAGTATGTTGTTTTGCAGTTGCTCGTTAATGTTGGACTCTCAAAGGGGAGTGGCTTACAACAGTATGGGGAGTGAGGCTATCTATTATGACCAAGCTGAAGTCCAGATTAAGTTCTACAAAATTTCAGGAATGGATTGATCATATCCGGAAGAAATTGAGTGGATTTCCAGAAGGAAAGAAATGTAGGCTGGGCATTTCTGTTTTGGACTGAAGCAAGCACTGAAGAGGGGGTTGGGCATGGGAAATAAAGGTTGTGCCACAGATCAGGATCTGAGTTGGAGAAGCGTGAAAACATTCCGAGAGGAACAAAAACTATTTATTACTCTGTTTGGCTGTGAAATGAAAGGGTCCTCAGAAGTTAGTGGCAGAGAGGTTATAATGGGAAATTGGGATTGGATAGGCGAAAACTGTGTAACTAAGAGAGCCTAAAAAATCTAAATATGAGGAGAACTTGAATTATATGGCAAACAAAAATGCATGTGAGAGTAAATGATAATATTATTATTTATTTTTATTTAAAACTCACTTATTTTGTACCACGCAACAATATCAGACACTGAGCACGTGCCATGCACTGAGAAGTCCACGTAAATTATTGTATTTAACTCTTAAAACAGCATTATGAAGTAGATATTATCATTTCTGTTGTAAAATAGGATTTTAGGACCCTGTGAATAAAGAATCTTTTCATAAGATCACATGTCTCAAAACTGGCAAAGCCAGCAGTGGGTCCAAGCTCCCTTTCAACATGCTACCCACATGGATAAGCAGTATGGCACCGTGGTTCCAGTAATTTCAAGGAACATAATTGCATTTTTATAAATAGCTTATTTAAATGAGATGAATAAGAATGGGAATATAGTCAGTAATATTGTGATATGTTTGCATGGTGACAGATGATTACTGGAATTAATGGAGTGAGTGATCACATTTTAAGGTCTGAAATGTTGGATCGCGACATTGTACACTTGGAACTAATATAACTAATATAAGATTGCATACCAACTATACTTATATAAAAATATAAATTAATTAATTAATAATAAATAAATAAATGAGATCTACAAAGATAAAAATAAACAGAACACATTTTATTACTATATACACCTTGCTATCAAATTAGACCCTTTTTTTTTCCTCTCAAGATCTTTTGATTAGAGGGAGATCATTGACTTTCCAGAAGTTTAGAAGGAGCAAAGTATCAATGGGAACATTACACAAACAGGCATCATTTTATGATTTATCTAAGTGATACTTACACAGAGAAAACAACCTTTTCAGTAGAAGGATTGTTCTTTCACTTCTAAAAATACTTTCAAACATAGCAGCTACCAACCATGTATCAAGCAAGCAGGATAAAATCCTTCTGTTGGGCTAGAAAGCATTAAATGCTTTGCTCAAAACACATTGGTAAATAATCTGCTGGGAATGATTTTGGGGAGAAAGCTGTGATTTATGTAAGCAGCAATTATGAATTCAATCAGGCTACATGAGGATAGAGATGGGAGAGGCAGCCTCCTGTATTCAAGGCTTCACTTTACCTGCTCTGATTCTAATGCTTCCCTTAACTCTGCTCTCATTTCTTTTTTCTGCATTTTTTTAATGTTTGCTTTATAAACATTACATCTTTTAAAATGCTAGGAATCCAAAAACTAACACAGTGTTCAAAGTGAAATTAAATCAGTGGCTTATAGAGCATAATGTCATAATATTTTCCATACTATTTTCCCTTGCCTTATTAATATAACCATCAGTCTATTAGTTTTAACTGCTGCTGAAGACGGAGCAGATGTCTTCAATGAATACTTCCATCCATAATTATCCCTTTTTTTTTTCCTGAGTTCAGCTAATTCAGATCCTACCAACATATATGAAAAGTTTAAATGATTTCTCCCTAAATGCATTACCTTTTTCTTATCTACATTAAATTCCATCTGTCATTATGTTGCACAGTCTCACACTTTGATTAGATCCTTCTGGAGTTTTTAACAATGCTTGCTAGTTTTTTACTAACCTAAATAATCTCATGACATTTTATAGAAGAACTTTTTAACAGTTATGACTCTTTTCCAGCCTTGTCTTTGTATAGATTTGCTATTAGTATTGTGTCTGCACATAAATGTGTTAAGTGTGATGCTTCGGCAGTGAAAAAGCATAGACATTTAAGCAAAAAACAGAAACAAAAAAAGTACAAAAGAAATAAAATCAAGTCTGGAAAACTTTTACTGCCTTTTGGTGCAGTATTAACATTTATGTATTTCTGAAATAATGTTGATTAATTGCCACTGCAGGAATTAGGAGAACTCACTGATAATTGTGTCTTCTACCAAAAACTGTATCTGAGAATACTATTTATTTTTTTCTAAATTGATAGAAATAATTTTATTTGTAAAAACATCTGCTCTTTACCTTATTCTTCAAAGACATTTTAAGTAAAATTGTCATTATATTATTTCTCATAAAAAATTGTTTGATTTCTAAAGCATAAATTGGTTATCTAGCTATTAAAAACTTCTAAACAGTTCAAAAACAGGGGTAACTGTTTCCTTGCGGCTTGTTTTAATGAAAAGTAGGGGTGGGATGTCATCTAGTTGATTTAATTCCAATTATCAAGATTATTTTTCTACTTTCCAGTAAGGATATCTCAATCCAAGAAGAATAGATTTTTAAAGCTGGAGGAGACTACAGATTATCCATCTTAGCCTCCAACTCAAAAGAGCCATCTCTTTATTTACTGGAGAAATAAATAATGAATAGCCTCTTTCTCATAGGACTGGGAATACAACCATGAGCAAAACAGACAGGGTTCCTGCCCTTCTGAAGCATCCTTGACTATTGACCACATCACTGGGCTGGAATCATTTCTTTCATAGAGAATTTTTACACACAATTTATTATAGGCTAATTATTTCAGTCATTATCCTAAGTGGTTTGTCTATAATCTAATTAAATATTTTTAAATATTCTATGCAGGTACTTATTCCAATCTTGAGGATGAAGAGATTGAAGTTTAGAAAGATGTAATGGTCATGCTCAATGTAATGCAGCAGCAAATGAGTGAACTAGAACTGGGATCCAGGTATATCCCAATTCTGACACCTTTACTTTTAGTATTTTGTTTCCTTTGGATACTAATAGTTGTAATAATTTGACCTTACATTGATGTACAGTTGGAGTCTTGAAAAGTTTCATCCATAGGTCATGGTTCTACCATATGAAATTATAAAAAATTAACTTCCCTTTTGTACAAAAATGCCTTAAATCACCAAAAACTAGTTTTCTGTTTTGCTCTATATCCTTCCCTCCAAACTTAACTTCCTCCACAAGACAGTAATTGCAGATCTCTTTGAATTAAGACTAATTTTCTCTGGATTAACACTTTTGTCACTTTCCTTCTGAAATGTGTCACCGAGAACTAGAAATACTTGTATACTGTTTAACAGTTTATTATCTCATCTAATACCCACAAAACTTGATTCATATATTATTCTCAGTTCTACTGAAGAAAGCAAGCCTTGGTGAAATTAAGATATTTGTGTCAGGATTAGAAAAAGATAGCAAACCAATTCTTCTGGAGTCCACTGGATTAATTATAAAAGTGATTATTTCCATATACAATGACAATAAACATTTGCTATTGATTAATAGTTGAGCATTAAACAGCACTAAAATTATTTTCAATAAAAATGAACATTCATCTTACTTGAAAAAATGCAACTCACCTATGATTTAGTTTATAACTAGTTATTCTAATCCTCCTTTGAAAATACTGTCCTAGTTGCATAACTTTTCAAATCTAAAGGAGTATAAGAACATTCTTTCCTACATGAATCCAAGATCAACTACAAGCTCTGAGTCCTTCTGGGAGCCATATACTCAAAGCTATTCTATGGGGTGAGAGGAATAGAGGGAGGTGCAGAGGATACAGTTTTGAGACAAAATAAGAAGAGGGAGAAGTTATGACAAAGGCATCGTGATACCAGAGGTTTATCCAGAGAAGGAAGGAGACACTATTCCTGGAAAACATGGCAAGAGTATATCTGCGTGTGTGTGTGTGTGTGTGTGTGTGTGTGTGTGTGTGTGTGTGTGTACTCTTTCCTGTCCATCATCAGGCACTGCTCTGTGCTCTGTGTTTAGAATACAAATAATCAAATACTGAAGTACTGCATATAATCATATATTTATACAGATATGAAATATATATCTTAAATATATATTTATTAATTATATTATATATTATATTACTATATTGTATATTAAATAAATATATTTTCATGTAAATGAATTTTTACATATTTATATGAAATATATATATATATATATATATATATATATATATATATTATATTTCACTATTCAGATTAGGGTCAGATTGTTTCTAGCACCATCCTTTTCTTTCACGTTCTGAGGAATTGTTCTATTCCACAATCCCTATAGCAACTGACCCCTACAGAGCACCAGGCACAATAATGATTATGACATGCTGCACCCCAGAAATGCTTCAAACCACACCCATACTCTTGGAAGAAATTGGTACAGCATTTTTACATGAGTTTTGTTTTTGTTTTTTTCAGGATCTTTTTACTGAGTGCTTCAGACAAGTACATTATTTTGATCAATATTCCTTGCTGCTATCCTTGGTGCTATTATAACATGCAGGTCATATAACCATATGAAATCTACACAGTAGATTACACAGACCAAACAATAAAATAGGGCCTTTTCCTCAAGGCCAGAATTGGGGTCTAGTCAGCCAGGTTTCAAGTGAGTGACAGATGAGGACAATGCACTGAGGAATCAACTGGTACACATGGCTTCTGTATATTTTAATGAAAATGGTATCTAAACTTAAAAGTTAATAGTAACAAAAATGCATTATAGTTGATAATATCAAAAGGCAGTTGGTTGCATAATGGATTGTTCACTTTGGTTTTCTGAAAGTGCTAGCTTTTCTGAAAGTTTCTTGAAAATTTGTGATATTTGCGTATTTGTGAAACATGTTGCAGTCAATAATTTCCCTTGCACATTTCTTCATGGTAAGATTTTATTTTTATCTAGACCCAGACAAAAATCTGTTACAAAAAATAATCACTTAGATATTTTGCTAAGTTGTGTGCAACACATTCCCGAAAGTGCCTTTGAAGGCAGGCTCAACTGAGCCCTGCTCTAACTGCTGTAACCTGATGCAGAATAAAACAGAGCTTGATTCTAATACCTCCCTACAACCAACTCATAACATTTTAATTTAATAGGATTTGTAACTCATGTTTCAATTAAAAGTAAAATTATTACATTCCTCAGTTGGTTTGAATTTTTTGATAGAATAGTACATTTATATGGTAATTTTCCAAAGATCAACTTTATTTATCGGGAAGGAGCTATTTCAAGATCGTTGTATATTTTCTTTGCTTCTGAAATATTATCACATTTAATTGCCTGATCTTATTTGGGTTGCAATCATAGTCATTAATTAGTGGGAAGGTGAGGGACAGCACCATATAACTATCTGTTATGGCTGCTTTAATGAGGAAAATACCTGCCATCATTTTAAAGGCATCCGGTATACTTCACAAATACAGCTTGCTGTAGCATTCTCATTTAGACTGTGAACATCAAGGAAATTGATGTCAGGTGTGAACAGAAGCTGTTCAATATATCTACTGAGGAAACTGGTGTGTCTGGATAGGAGAGATGAAGGGCAGCTTATAACATTAACGGAACTACAGGTAATTAGTATAAACTTTCAATAGATGGTATGTCTGAGGAATTTTTAAAAATGTCATTTATATTTATGGCTTATAAAACTATAAAATATTAAGGTATTTTTATTTTTATTTTCTAATTCTATAGGAAGCCAGGTAATAAATAAAATTGAAAAATGAAAATCTATATAGACAAAAAATTGTTTAGAGTAAAAAAAAACTTTTATAATTGTAATCAACATAGCAATTTCTGAGTTTTAGATGCCTTCTTTGCTTCTTGCTATAATATTAAATTCAAAAAATTAAATGGAAAATGGTTGATTAATTAATAAAACAAAAAACTTTGATAATAATTTCTTTTAAAGTCAAAATACACACTCTGAATTGCAAAATTTTTGAATGAATTTTTTAAAGTAAACTTAAATATGGTATGTGTGTAAGCAATGTGCCAAAACAATATGTACATTTCAAAAAAAGTGTTACAATATATCATACCAAAAAGTAAGGTTCTTTAAATATAGCAAGCTATGGATGTACTTGGTAGATGGCAGCAGCTTCCAAGGGTCGTTGCATGTGGCACTTCCTACCTCTGTTGGTGAAATCATCATTCTTGAATTGATCATTGGAAGCAATGTAATTGACAATAGCATGGCTTTGAAAGAGGAGATTGCAATCCCTTATCTTTTAGACTTCTTTTCGCAGAGGTACTATTGAAGTATGCTGATGTTCTCCAGAAGTGAGTTTCAAGAAGGGATGTCCCTCTGGGGTTACTACTACAGTTTTCTTCTCTTGTGAAAAAATTATTTTAGTTATCATGTTCATGATGCCTTAGAACTTTCTTCATATTCACTTATCAGTATCTTATATATAGATTTGGATGATTAGATCCAATTTTATTTTTAGGAACTGTTGATTGAGATCAGAACAGTTTTTGTCTTTGTAGGACCAAATCAATGGCATTGACAAGCCTCAGTCTTGTCTGAAATTGCTGCTACTAATGTGCTAAACCTTTCAGCACTTTCTAATAGAATTATAGCTATTCTGCTATATTTAAAACACATATTAACTAAAGATTAGATTTTAACTCATCACAATTGTACTCATGAAGCAATATATACTTTTATGTGGAAGCCTTTGTGTGCCCATCTTTAGCTCAGCACACCTGTAGCTATGACACAATCCCAATGTCAATATTTCAATGGGAATGGAATGCCAGGTGCATAGTACTTATATGCCAGAGAGACAGGCAAATCTGGGCAATTCCTGACACACTGTCATCATTTAATTTGTCACGATAGTTATATTATTGATTTCATATCAAATTGTAGGCCTGGAAACTTCAGACTGGAGACCTTATATCCATTCCTTTCTTCATGTAACACATATTTGTCTTTATCCCAGATTGCAAGCTCCTACAAGAAGGAACGGTTCAAAGTGTCCAGACTATTTCTGGGAACAAGATAGTCACTGCTCCTTCTCCTGAATCTTATTTTATTATGGGTGGCTGGGGGAATAGACTTTGAAAAATCAGTGAATTATTGTTGCTAGGTAGAAAATGGAATAATATGCTAGAGGTGTTCAAGAATCTATATGAAATAGTGCCCCCTCTGAGAAGGTTATACTGAAGTTAAAATCTGACAACTAAAAGGTCGTACAAAATATTCTCTTATATTCCCACAGCCTCCACTAATTGGGTAAATTAACTGGCAAAACTTTTATTCTCCACTTCTGTGTTGTTTAAGCACAGTTGGGAGTTTGAGATACAGATGCTCCTGAACGTATGATGGAATGATGTCCCAAAAACCCCATTGTAATTTGAAAATATTATAAGTCGAAATGTATGTTATACACCTCACCTATTAAACATCATAGTTTAGCCTAACACAATATCCAAAACACATTGGCAATGCAGCACACTGCTGAGTAGCGGTTGTTTACTCTCATGATCATGCGACTGGCTGGAGCTGTGGCTCGGCGTGACTGCCCAGCATCGAAGGAGTATCTTACTTCATGTTACAAGCCTGAGAAAACATTAAAATTCAAAATCTGAGAACAGTTTCTACTGAATGCATACTGTTTGGTAGTACTTCAAACTCAAAAAATAATCATTAATTATTCATCTTAAGTCAGAAACCGTCACTATATAATTTTGGCTGTTTTTTAGATTGGAAGCTTGAGCAAATTTTCCTGAACCAATGTTATGATCTTTATGGTATTTTGATATTTCAGAGGCAATACAAAAGCCAACTTTGAGCGTGGGAATAGGAATACTCTAAACTCCTTGGAACTTCACTCACTAACAAGGCTCAATTGACAAGCCAACTTCTCTCTCCACTACTCAGGTAAAATGGCTTTCACTAGAGAAGCAAATAAGTTTCTAACTGCCAAGCCCAATACGTGTTTTTATGTTAATCTGATGAGACTTTACATCTGCCTTTTGCGCCATCAACCTCCCTGGCTTAAAGTTCCCTATCATCTTGATTTCTGTCACGTATATGCTCTTTGTTCCCTACCCCTGTCTTGGTTTCTTCCTAGTCCTGAGTTATCTCATTAACCTTCACAGTTCCAAATACTATCTGTAGGTCCATAACTCCCAAATCTACAATCTCAGCTCCAAAACACACCTGAATTTCAGAGTCACAATATGGCGTACTACATATTTCCACTTGGATAGCAAACAAGAACATCAGCTTGACTACACCAAATTGAACTCCTCCTCATCTCCCACTCCCAAGAGAGTTCACTTCCCACAGTCGCTCTCAAGGGATGGCAGTGTCGTGTCCCCAGTGTCTCAAGTTAGAAATGTGGTATCATTTTATAGAGAGTCTCTCTTTCTAAGGCCTTGCATTCAATTTAAATCAAACCTCTAAAAATTAAATATATTTGGTGATCAACAACCTTTATGCACAGTGTTTAAATTCTATAGATAAGTGTGTCTCAGAGGTACAGCTAAATAAACTCACCACTGTAGATGTACAGAGTACACAAGAGGGCTGCTCTGTGGCAAAAAGTTCAACTCTGACTTTTACTTAATAGACATGTTCTTGATTTCACTTTTAATTTGACAAGAGAAAACTTCAAAACAATCCCTGGTAGTTTGTGATGGTTTATAGATATTACTATATCTATAGTTTTTCTCTTAAAAAGGCCTGCAGATTTGGGGAGGGAGACATATAATTTATTTAAGCCTAAAAAGGAAAAAATGTGAGTACAAATATGGAATATATAAAAGATGAAATGTGTTGGGACAATGTGTCCTGGAGAACAGATGGCTGTTGGAGGGAGGGAAATGATTAAATAACTACTCAAAGAAAGGGAGAATCTATAATAGGAAATCTCTATATAAATCTTCCCAGAAAGCTAAGAAAAAGAAATTTAAACTAGGTGTTAAACTGAATTTATTTGTTTCTTTTTCTTCTCCAAAGCCCAGGGCCTTTGGCTTACTGGACATTTCCCATACTTCAGTGTCTTTTGTTCATTAGTCTGAGGAAAACCAAACATTGTTTAGATGCTTCTAAACATGTACTCTTCTTTAAGCAAACAGTCTCAATGTTTTTAAAACTTGTTTTCATATACTACAACTCTTACAGTTTCCCTTAGAACTTTTTCTTTTTGAATAAGAAATAAAATTGCATAATTGTTTTTTTTATCTTTGCCAGTAGATAACCCCTCATATGCAGAGTTGCACGATACTAGCACCAACCCCACCACTACCACAGAAATAATTCCAAGGGATGCAAACGTTAAACCCTATTAATCTCAATAAAAGTCTAACTCCCACCTTAGAAACTCAGAATTTGACAGAAAGAAAACAAAATCATTAAGCAACAACCAGCCACACTTTGTAAATGATTTAAATGTGTTTTAAATGCTCACCATCCTGTGCATGTGAGGGATTCTGAGAAGCCAGCACTGAACCCTCTGCTGTGTTAACATTTCCTGTATGAAGTTAAACAATAGAAGAAACCTCCTAATGTCTTCCTGTGTGTTTATCCTGGCTACCTCCGTGAATGTGCAGTAATTAAGCAATCTGAAAAGGCAACTGACCCAGAGAGGAAGCTACTGCTTTCTAGAGCAGTCCTTGAAATGTCTTCATCATTATCCAGCCAATTTTCTTTATCTCCATGAAAGCTAATGTCAGCACAACTCAGAATCTTTTCTTTATCCAGAGTAGTCTCTGTAAACAGAAATGGTTGATCTTAAATTCATATGCACAAACAACCCACCACAAAAGCACAGTGGCAATGTGATGTCCCGGGGTAAGTGCCCAAGGGCAAAAAGGAGGGAACTTGAGAGCCTGAAGAGAAGAAACAAGATAATTAATGTGAGCCTGGGTAAGGGTGGTGGAAACGGAAAGTTACAAGATAGGATGTTTTGCTCTCTTTTTTAATTTTAAGGTCAAAAATATAATTAGCATTTGAAAAGGTGTGAAGATGCATTACCAAAGGGACCACACTGAAGGAATTTTTGTGATTCAATGTCAACAGCCATCAGAGTTGTGATAAAATGAGAGCACCTTGTGAGTGATGACTTGTGTCTCTGCTATTCCAGCACGACAATGCCCAGGTTCCAACACTGAACTGGAAGCTGAGACTACTTTGGAGGGAGCCCATTTGAAAGATGTACTTAAGGGCTTTAACTTGTTCATGAAATTAGTGACAACCTTCTGAAACATAAAAATAGGTGGCTTAATCACTAATGGAGCAAGACGATGTGGGAGAGTGCTGCTGAGTTCTCTACAGCTCAAAAACCCTCTTCACAGACACTCAAGTGTAACTGAATTTCAACAATGCCAGCACCTGAAACCAGTGTTGGGAGAAGAGCATTTTCCTGCAGCGCAGTGGACTGAGAGGAGCTTTGGACTTCAGAAGAGAAAACGCTTTATACTGACTCTTTTCATCTTATGTCTTTTCCACAAAGAGAATACATATACATACCATGCACACACACACACAATTTATTTGAATAACCTAGGAAGGTATTTCTTTTCTGAAGGAAGGTGAAATGACCAAAAAGTTCTGGGGTTATAGCCATTTTATATGTATTGATGTATTGATCCTTATTGTCTTATTAAATTATAAACCCAATTTAGAAGAATTATGTGAAAGCATGTGTTGGGTAATAAAGGTCATTATCTTTTAGAAAACAGCTTAAACAATGATCATCCTCTGAACTTGGACTTTGATTCAAATCAAAACACTCTCTCCTCTCTCTCTCCATATGTGTGTGTGTGTGTGTGTGTGTGTGTGTGTGTGTGTGTGTGTGTGTGTGTAAAACAGAAATTCAGGTATATTTTCTAATCAGGTAAAATATAGGAAATATTTACCTTCTATCAACACTCATAGAATTTAATTTATATACGATTTATATAATCAACCATTCATTTAACAGATATTTTTTTGAAAACACTGCTATTTGAGGTACTGAGATTGAAAATTTGGAGAGGAAGCAATGATATTTCAAATATTTCTTTACTGGCTAGATGGTACAAATGTTATTTTACCTTATCCTCACATTTTACTAGTTCCATGTGATCCTCATTCCATGAAAAAGCACAAAGAGTTTCAAGTTAACCTACTCAAGGTCAAGGAGCTGGGAAATGGTGAAAGCAGAACTTGAACTCAGGCCTATCTGACATCTGAGCAGTACAATGTTTCCTTACAAGGAACTCACTGCCCCACCCCCACACACCAATGATGAGAGCAGGGTTCAAAGTCCTTCCAGTCAGACGGAAAATAATCAAAACTTATTATGCACTTATTCTAACATTCTTAGGGGAAAGCTAAACAACTCATTTAAAATATGTCAGTTTAACCATGGCTCCATCATAAGCCATCGTTTGTGAAAAATATTTCTCTTTCTCTGGAACACTCGCTATGCATTTATTTATTTTTTTAAATTTATTGTTTATTGATTGATTGATTAATTTACTTATTAACTGAACTAAATCACTTATTTCAAAAGGGATTTGACTCTATTTTTAAGGTGCATGTGTGTATTTATATACATATGTACATTTTTGACAATTATATTATTCAGTGAAAGTCAAACACAGTTAATCCCTTAGAAATACATAAAACTTATTTCATCTTCTCAGTTATAAGAAAAATTAAAAGAATGATCATTACCTATATAGGTCTGGAGTATCTGATAGAACTTTAACGCAAGTCATTATTATAGTATTTCTGCTACAGATTCCTAAGAAAAATCAGTCAAAATTATCAAGAAGTTCACTTTTTCCCTCAAAGTATCTATCTCCTTATGGAAAGTACTAGAAAAATGGAAAGTTCTGTTTCTCTCAGAGAACACAAAAAAAGTACTTGGCGTGAAGGTGTGGAAGCCAAGGGGTGAGGACATGAAGCTAACAATGGCAAAGGAGAAAATGTAATTTCCACACAAGCCTCTGTTTCTCTAAGGAAAACCAATACCCTATTCATTGGTCTCAAACCAGATAACCCTCTAAATTCAGCCTATCATTTTATAAATAGGAATGATTTGATGATAGAGAGATCAAGTTTTGCCAAATGCACAATCCTGTGGGTGAGACAACAAAAACACTCCAAAGCATGTAGCCACCTGAAAACAGATCACTATGGGGGTTTTAAAGCATTTCCTCCAATTCGGTAACACTTTTCCCATCAAAAGGTAAAGTTTAATTCTTCTCTGGAATATGGCCAACCTTAGTGACTCATTTTTAATTAGTAGGTACATCAGATGTAACCTGCATGACTTCAGAGCTTAGGCTAGAAAAGGCAAGGCAATGTGACTTCTACGCAGCTCTCCTTCTTGGTACTTTTGTCCCTTAGAACCAGCCAGCATGCTGTAAGGATGTCCAGCAGCCACGTGGGAAGGCCACGTGCAGGTGTTCCAGCCTCTGTCAGAGCTGAAGGGGCAGCTAACAGCCAGCATTCACAGCCAGATACCTGCTTTCGAGCTACCCAGCTGAATCCAATAGGTACAGAGAGGAGCTGTTGCCATGAGCCTTGCACAAATTTCAGATTTGTTGAATCCAATAAGTGTTGTTGTTATTGTTTTAAGCCACCGAGTATTAGGATGACATGTACTTAGAAATAGATAAAGGAGAGATGCTGTGATCAAGGGGACTTTTCCAATACCCTACAAATAAATCCATGTAAGTGGCTGCCTCTGTGATCTATAGATAGAAGGTATTCAGCATTTGGAAGCTTCTGTAAAACCCTCAGGTCAAAATTTAGTCAAATAATCTTTATTTGCTTAACAAAGATATTTTAATTTGTATTTGAGTCAGATCTATCCCCACACACCTTTGCAAACATCCATGTCATATCTCCCAGTTCCTGAAATAGCAAAAAAGGTACCCATGGGGCTGACCATGGGTGGACGGTAACGGACAACACCTGTAGCACATACCAGGGACGAAACATTTGAAGGAACTGACAGCTCTTTAAGCTTAGCTTTGTGGCTTCTTGCCCAACACCTGGAATGGGACCTGGTGTGTAGTAAATCCTGAGATTCTGGTTTGCAAATTTGAATGCACCTGGGGAGTCTGTAAAAACATGGATGCCTGAGTCGCTCCCTCAGAGATTCTGACTTAATTGGTCTAGGATGTGACCTGGCATAAGGATTCCTGAAAGCACTACTGAGAATTTTAGTGAATTTTGAAAACTACTCTTCTGAAGTACAGTTTGAGAACACCAAGTGCTCCTAGATCAGAAGTTTAGAAGTAGGGTAGTGAAGTTTTGCAGTTAGGTTTTAATTACTTATGGTCAATCTAGTTAATGGAGTTCTTCCTTTGGGGTTTGTTTTTTACCTTTCCAGTTAGGTCCCGCTAACCCAAGAATTAAAAATTTTTAAAGAAGTTAAAGATCATGTATAAATATAATCCATTTTAAGCTCAACTCAGTGCAGAGATTGCTTCTATTGCTTCATGTATTTTAACAATATTAAGTGTTAACCTGCCAGATGCTAAGGCTGGACATACAATGGTAAACAAGACAAACGGACCTTCTGTTTGTACAGGCTGCCTTGATTAGTAG
Source organism: Cynopterus sphinx (assembly GCA_030015415.1). Classification (NCBI taxonomy): domain Eukaryota; kingdom Metazoa; phylum Chordata; class Mammalia; order Chiroptera; family Pteropodidae; genus Cynopterus; species Cynopterus sphinx. The sequence continues at coordinate 60,382,253 of CM057383.1, forward strand.
TCATCTCAGTTCACCCTGAGCCCTTTGTAGACTGGGGAACTCACTCTTTCAATTTTAATACAAATTCTATGCAAGACACTGTCCTAAGTCTTTACATATACTAGCTAATTTATTCCACAATCTATACAGATGCTTTTATCCCTTACTAGTAGATTAGGTGCATCTATTTAGAACTGTACCTGCCCAGAACCTGCCTGAATGGACACAGCCAGCAAGGGCTTGGAACCAGATCTAAATCCAGGTAAACCTGAATTAAAATCTCATGCTCTTGTAATCCCATTCTTCTTTTGAACAGTTGTAATTATTCAGAATTCTGAAATCTTACACTGATCTACAGTCAACTGCCTATGAAATTTAAATTGCTGCTCATGTTTATGCCACCTAAAACAACATCGAACAGGACTGCTACCATAAAATTTCAGATCTTGGAACTTAGCAGCATAAATATTCACTTTATATTTTTCACTCCCAATGTCAACCATCCTGGGTATTTATTTGTCTTTGGATTTACACTTGTTGGCTAATGACCTTCTTACAAACTACCACTGATGGCTGCACATTTCTTTATCATGCTTGTTGGTTTACTGATAGCTTTCTCATACAGTCTCATTTTATGTTCACAAAATCTTTCCATAAGATGTCATTTGCTTCACTGAAGGTAGCAGGAATCAGTGAAATAAGGTAAGGTCAATATGAGATAACAGAAAAGGTATATGTTGGTCTCTGTCCCTGGTCCCTGGCACAGAGCCCCTAAAACCTTATAAATTTCTAAGTGATAACGATACTAGGAGTATCTCTTGTTCTAATAAGGTGATTCTGAGTTCCTTAATGGTTCTGGGACGGCTTCTGGATCACCAGAAAGATTAAGCCATGATTAGAAACTTGGAATTTCCAGCCACATCTGCCACCACCACCAGTTACCCAGAGAGAAGAGAAAGCCTGGAGATGGGGTCAATAATTGAGTATGACAAAGTGAGAAAGCCTCCATAAAAATTCCAATAGTACAGGGCTCAGAGAGCTTTCAGGTTGTGAAAAACATCACACAGAAGGATGATGCACCCTAACCCCACAGGGGCAGGAGCTCGTAAACTGAGAAACATCCCAGACCTTGCCCTATATATTTCTTCATCTGGCTCTTCATCTCTGTCCCTTATTAAACTATAAGTAAGTGTTTCCCTGAATTCTATGAACTGTTCTAGCAAATCACTCAAATCCAAGGAGGGGTTGTGGGAACCCCCAATTTTTATTTAGGTCAAACTGAAATATCAGGTACCCTGGGGACTTGCTACTTGCAATTAATTCTGAAATGAGGTCAGAGCAATCTTGTGGGACTGAGCTCTTAACCTGTGGGACTGGACACCATCTCTAAGCAGATAGTGTCACAGTTGTGCTAAATTATAGGACAACCAGTTGTTAACCTGGAGAAATGTTTAGTGTGTATGTGAGCAGAAGTGTCAGAAGAGACACATAGGATGACTGTAGGCTTTTTTTCTATACAGTTACCCCATAAGTAGGTGGCAGGAAAGGATGTCAAGGCAAATCTCTGCCTCCAGGTCAATTGTGATGGAGATGGCCAGGTGTTACCACCACTGGATCTCACTGAATCAAAGGATCCACAGACTCATGTTTAATGCATCAGAAGATTAATCATTTATTGCATCAATATATTTTTTTAATTATTAAAAAAACAAGGAGATGATTGTAAAATCAAGGCAGGCTTATGTCTTTAGAAAGGCCACTGGCAGAGGGTAAGGGGAGCTTCTGAGATACTGGCAACAATACTCAGTTTTAGTGGCTTCATGGTGTTTGCTTATAATCATTCTGAGGTAGTTTTTCCACTTTTCTAGTAGTATGTTTTATTTTATGAGAAGCAAAAAGATTTGCTCTGAAACTTTAAAAACTTATAACTATAATTAGTGGCATATTTCAAAATAGGGGCATGTTTCTATTTATTTCAGTATAAATAAAGGAAGGTAAGCCATATTCATGATGACAATAACCACAAGTTAAATCAGATTCATCAAAACAAGCTGTGGTATGTTCAAGATAACGTTGTGATATAAATACAAAAATTATAATTTTTTTAAATTTTTCTCCTTATTTGTGCCATAAAAGGTATCTTTTTTTATTCTAAACTACATCAGTAATAAGTATAGTGCTAATGACAGCTCCAGGAATGAAAGCTCAGTTAAGCTAATGTTCTCACTTCGGTACTAGTCAAGCATCCTGGCTCTCAGGAGGGTCATTTTGCTGAGTTGCTCACCAAAGTCCTAACACTGTTCTGAGGAAGGGAGCACACAGGGAGCTCAGGCCTGATGCCCAGACCTGCTTTTCTCAGCAGCTTATCAATTAACCTAAGCCCCAAATTCAGAAATTCAGAAAGAATTTTAACACAGTTATTTTGCAATAGCTAAAGTGGCAGCTGTCATTTTGAGAATTCAATAACATATACTCAAAAATGGGCTCAGAAAAAATAAAGATGGCCCATGTTTCAAAAATAATATGATTAATTTTACTTTACTATTGCTTAAGGAATAAAAAGAGCATGATTTAAATAGCATAAGGAAAAACAAACCATTACTTTTTGAGTCAATTGCAAACTGTTTTTCTTAAACATAACTTATCTGCATGTCCATACTGTCTAAAATTTTTGACACTTTCTACAACACTGCTTGCAATTATACCCATCAAAGGCCTAACTTATGATACAAAATATTAAAGCAGGGGCCTGAATTCTTAATATGATTAATACCTATGTATGTGCCAACTTGTATAGATGATGGGCCAGTTGAAATGTCTGATTTCAAGTAATTTAAGTTTTTATTCATACCTAGAATCAAAGGAAATACACACACACACACACACACACACACGGCCCACCTATCTTATAACTGGAGCTTCAGCTAGAGATCCACACACTAGCTTTCCCCAGCATTAATACCTAATGATAGCAAAGCTATGGGTAGAGTTCTGTATAAGACATCTGTGGACAATTTAAACTCTCAAATGAATAGCCTGGACAGGCTTAGAAAAGTACATATTCTAAATTCCAATGTTAACTCAAAGCATAATATTTTAATGCTATTTAACACTGTTATTTGATGGTGTATGTGGAATAACCATTGTAATTTGCCTAATAAAATATGTGTTGTGCGAACAATAAAACTATTATACTGAAGTCTTAATCTTTTAAAATATACAACTACATAGTAAAATATGACAAGGTGCAAATCCCAATTCTGCTTCCCTCAGAACATGCGGTATAACAAATAGATGCTTCCATAGGTATTCTGGAAGCCATTCTTTTGGGATTAAATAACGCCAGAGGCTGTGACCTCTGAACATTTATGTCCCTACCTTGCCTATATGGAGAGTTTTATATATTTTGTAAAGATGGCTTTGATGAAACGTATTTCATCTTCCTTTATCAGTTGAGAATATTGCCATTTCAGGTCTTGAAGCAATTTGCAATTGCACATTACAATATACCTATACTGAATGTTGCTATGGGAATACTGAAAACAGAAATGAAAGACAATATTTCCAGGACAATCCCTAAAGGAAGAGAAATTCGATGAGCCAGTTTTGATCCAGTCGGCCACACTGCAAAGGGGCTTCGTTTTTTTCTGCACAAGATGTCCACACGTATTAAATGTGGGCACAGTGTGACCAGGAGCACTGCTGCTGCCTCCTTCCTGGTCATCTGCCTTTAACATGAAGGGTGACTCAATTAACCTTCTGGTTTTCAACACAGCAAAAGACAGTATATGTATTCACAGTTAGCTAAGGCTTGCAAATAATAATAGTACCAATGGGTCAGGCTGACTTTCCATTGATTGATGGATGAGGTGCAAAGCACTTTATTAATCATTTTTAAATTCCAAGTTCCTGAATGGGATTCTTTCATTATCCTTCTAAGTGAAGTCAACTAAAATAGTTTACGTACTTGTATATCTTAACATTTAAAATAAATAAATAAATAAATAAATAAATATCCTACAGTCATATGATTCTTCAGTGTTTCTTTTAAAAAATGGCATGCTGAATTTATTGCTGTTAATGAGCCCAGCCATTAACAAACCATAGAGGCAAGATCTCTTCTTATTTTTACTCATAACTGGTAACTTATTGTCAGGTGATAACTAACAAGTCTCTCTTTCTACAATCAATCAATTAATCAATTAACTAATCAAAGAATTTGTTAAATAATTGTAACTCTTTAATTAGACCTTAAATTTCGAAAAAGAAAAAAAACTGGATTGTCTGAGCTGTACTGATTAAAGATATTCACAAAGCAAAGGTAAATATAGATGCTGAATGCTTCAGTGATGTTTTAATTTGGGGACATTTGTAGAAATTATATTATTAAGAGCTTATTGTTAATAATTAGAACTCATCAGCTTGTTTTTATGAAAAAGTATGGAGGACTGGATAGTCCTCAAATTCTTACAGTGCCACAGGTATTGATGGCAGAGAGGAGAAATTTTTCAATTGCAGATTTTGTGAATTCACTGAACTAGACTGTATGTTTCCAAGCTTGGCTATGAAATAATAATTAGCCTTTCGATATTAAATGCTTCCAAACAACTGATCTGTATTAGACAGTGAATTACAGAGGAAAAGTTAAATAGAATGCAGAATATGGAGAAAATAAATTTAAAGAAAACAAATAAGTTACACTGAAAGCTCCTCACTTATATTCCACTTACTAGTGAGAAAAAAATAAACTCCAAGAAAGGAGGTGAATATTACAAAAAATGAAAATTAAAATAGAAACAAAATAAAATGTTTACCAAGGGGAAACACACTCTAGATAAAAATAAACAAAATTCTCTTTGCATTTATGTACTCATAATTTTTCCACTGGGTACATTTGCACAGTTGAAATTAGAAGAGGAAAAAAAAAGGCAAATTTCCCACTATCACATTTGTTAGAAGAGGAAAAAGGGAAAAAAGCCCCATAGGTCAAGTCTCATGTAGAGAATGCCAATCGTCTTTGTGTCCAGTTATTTATGGTTTCAGATAATTGTACAGAAAATATCAAATTTGCATAGTGTGATTATTGCTGATTATTTATCTAGCAGTCAAAATGTTTCAGTGGTTCCTAGGATGACAGATTGACAAGTCCTTAAAACTCATTCATTTTATGAAATTTGCATGTAATTAGGCAATAATGAAGGGATGTTTGTGGACAGAGGATTATACTACAATATGCTGGAAGCAATTCAAATGCTTGACAAAGTGTTAACATTATCTTCAGATTCAACCAAGCCTTAAATGCTTGGCTCAAAATCACTAAATGTATGAATTAGATAGATAAAGAAGATTTAGAAAATTATCAATGGAGCAAAATGCAGTTTTGTTTTTGTTTTTGTTTTTTTTTTTCTTTACTTTTCAAAATATATTCACTCACGAGACTTAACTATATTTACGGGGAATTCTTGCATTTAAATTAGTCAGCCATAGTCTAGGATTTGAAGAGTAAAAGTGGGGAGGGAGTGACAACGTGGCGAGGTAAAACAGTGCATCGGGTGGAGTGTCTTTCAACCCTGCTTATGAATCACAGTTCAGTCCCTCAATACGTGTGACCTTGGGCAGGTTATTTCTGAGCCTCAGTGTTGTATTGTGTAGACTCGAGATAACAATCCATTTCCTCAAGTCTAAGAAACACTCTTTTCTCTCGCATTAATAGTGACTTAAAATCTGGATGCTTCCTGCCATTGAGGTTTTCATTTAAATTAATAATAATATTTCTTTTGTCCCCCAGGAAAAAAAAAGTTGCATATTTAAATTCATAGCATCTTAGAATTAAAGAAATATAGTATTTATAAAGTGAAAGCACAAAGCGAAATATAGACTTCATCCTTAAGAAAATGACACCTATTATTCTGTGGTCTTTTTTCTGTGGCAGTCCCACACCCTTGCTCCTCCAGAGTTGAGATGAATGTTATAAAATCTGCATTTGATAGTTACAGATTGTCTCTGATCTTCACACAGAAAAGTCTTTTCAGGTAATTGATGTATATTATGTAAAATTCTTTCTTTCAAAACGAGACTACCTGAAGTACTAGGTTATTATAGTAATTTAAATCAATGAAAATCTTAACAAAGGTTTATGGACAGTTATAAGAAGAATAAAAGTTATATCTTTTTAATGTTGGATTCATCGTTTGTACCTTGACCTAAGGAGATATGTGCTTGTTACTTGGTGATTCTACTTGTGAATGTTAATCGATTTTGTTGGGTAGTGGGGTGGGTGAAGGCAACCACATTTTGAAACGTGACATAGTAAGCTAATTTTTTACGCCTGGATTATAGAAGAACTTAGATGCCATTCCAAAAGGTATAGACCTCAGTCAGTGGACAATAAAGAAGCCCTCATGTGTTTTCCTTCAAGAAATTCACCTAATCAACAACCTAGGACAAGAAATTTCAAAATTGAAGAACACCTCAAAAACTATAAGTTTATAAATCTTCATGTTATTAACTGTGACGCTTTTATCGATATCGGCATTACATCACAATATTGAAATCTTTCCAAAATACTAAACAGATTAACAAATATCAGTCTTATGTAGAGGCTTGTAGATTCTTTTTATGGAGATGGTTGAATTCAAGGTTAGTTAATTATGGTAAACTAGTAGCCATAAAAGATAGCCCTACACCCTCATGTCATATGCTTAATATCATACAAACCAAAGCAGATTGGTAGCAAGGCTCTACACCATGAAGACACACATGACCCTGCCATCTCTAGGTTTGCTGAGTCCTCCCAAGATCCAATGTATATTAGATGTCTCTATATTGGTTTACTTAGCTTTTTTATATCTATTTTCTCTTGAATTTGCTCTAATTAGGCATTTTCTTCAGTACCAACAAAACTGTTTTTATCATAGTCACTAGTAACCTCTATATTAAAAAATTTAACTATTATTCCTCAGCCCCCAATGAATTTGACCTACTAGCAGGATCTAATACTGTTAATCACTCCACCTTAAAATACTATAGTCACTTGGCTTCCAGAAAACAGCTTTGTTCTTGTTTGGCTCCCATTTCACTGACTGTTTCTTCTGAATTTTCTGATTCTTTGTCATTTCTCTAACCTTTACTGTTGGGATATCTTTCTTTTCCTATCTGAAATTACTCCTACTTTATATGACTAGCTCAGACCTATCCCTTAAACTCCAGATACATATGTCCAATTGTCTGGTGGGCTTTCCCACTTGCATTTATAATAGCCCTATCAAACTTAACTTGCTCCAAACTGAACCCCTGTTTTACTTTCATCAACCTCCTTGTCCTCCATCAGTAGAAAGACCATCTTTCTATCAGTATAGTTCAAAAAACTTGACTCCACTTTCTTTGAACCCCACAACCAGGTTCTCACTTAATCTTTTAGGCTCTGCCTTTAAGCTATATCTAGAATCAGACCAATTCTCCCCACTCTCACTTAACCAGGATGACTACAGTGGCCTTCCAACTTCTCATTCAGCTCCTATTCTTCCTCCTAGTGATCCAAATGACTCTAAAAACTTGCCAGATAATTCACTCATTTATTTAACACCTCCAATTATTTTCAATCTTCCTCCATTCAAAGGAAAAGTCCTTGTCATGACCTGAGTCTGGCCCCCCATTACCTGTCTGACTTGACCTTTAATTTTTTATTTATTCTTCTGTTCCTAACACACTGGTCTTCAAACTCTTTCTTAAACATTCTAGGAATGACCTTTATCCTCCATGGTATTTATCATTTTTCCTTTCCTCTGCCTAGAATCACATTCCTAAAAGTATCTTTATGGTTCATTCTGTCACTTCCTTAGGTCTGTTCAGTGAGGGCTTCTTTAACAGCTCTATGTTACAGTACAGAATATCACCACCCTTCACCTCAGCACTCTTGATGCTCCTCCCCTACTTTTTCTTTGGATTTTTCACCATCAAATATTCCATATATTGTATTGGTTAACCTAGTAATTGCCTGTTTTCTCCAAATATTAATTTTACCATTGTGAATCTCCAACACCTAGAAGAATGCCTGGCATATAATTGACACTCAACAAATGTTTGTTGAATGAATAAATAAATGAATTTTTCCAGCTGAATTTAGGATCAACTTGAAAATGCAAAGGAAGTTATTTCTACATATGACATTTCTAGAGAAAAAGAGTAATGTAAAAGCACTAAAAATGTTAATAGAATTTGTCAGCAATGAAAATGTTGAAGAATATTGGATACTGAGAGTATCTGGTGTATCTGATTCAAGAACAGAATCTATATTGCTGAAGCAGTAACTCTGTAGTTGACTCAACTTCCTCACCACAGCTGAAGGAAGAGCTTTGTGTGAGATTTCAGAGACATAGGCTTAGTGTGATAATGAATGACACTAGTCTATGAGGTTGAGGCATAAAAAATAGGACATGTAACTTACTGGGCCACACCTCAGGAAGACAGGGAAAACTGTCAAGTCCAGGTCCAGAGAAAGGAATCCAAAATCCAAGTTTAGCAAGGTAGCATAAGAGAGAATCGACAGGGGAAAAAACTATGAATTCAAAAGTGATCTCTTAAAGCAATAATTACAGAAAATTAATGGAGCAATTTTTAGAACATGTGTGGCCTCACCTATGAGTGCACAAAAAGCTTTTAGCTTGCTGATTTGTATAGACAGTAATGATATTCATGTGTAAATCAGAGCAAAAATCAATGTTCGTTGTTGGGGAAATTGTACTGTTGAGATTCACTCTTCCACATGCTACAAGTAGGTCAACAGGGATAATATTTTTAAAGAGAAAAATGGTCATGTAAGAAGTAATAAGAGCTTATACCTTTTGGGCAGGTCATACTGTGACTGGGTACTTATTCTAGGGAAAAAAAGTAAACAAGATTAAAATAAGGACATAGTCTAAAACAGACTATTGTAATGTCTGTTAACATAAATTTGACATATCTAGAAGTTCATCAACAGATATGATGCGGCTAAATAAAAGGTTAATCTGCAAAGACTATACAGAACAGCAGTTGGTAAGCTTTTTGTATGAAGAAACAGATAGTAAATAGTTTTGGCTTTTAGGGCCATAAGTTCTCAAGAAAGAAGTCATAAACAATTTATAAATGAATGGGCATGGCTATTGCATTATTCTAGCATTGAAAATCACCACAAATTGGGGGGCTTAGACAACAGAATTTTATTTCTCACATCTGAGATTAAGGTATCAGCAGGGTTGATTCCTTATGGGGCCTTTCTCCTTGGCTTGCATGTGGCTGCCTTCTTGCTGGGTCCTCACATGGCCTTTTCTCTGTGTGTGTGGATGTAGAGAGAGAGAGAGAGGGATGGAGGAAGGGAGAGAGGAAGAAAGGGAGAGAGAGAGAGAGGGATCTGTGGTGTCTCTTCCTCTTCTTGTAAGGACACCAGTCTTACTGGATTAATAGCCTCACCTGTAGGATCTCATTGAACCTTAAATTTATCTATAAATGCCCTATCTCTAAATACAGTCAGATTGGAGGTTGAGTCTTCTACATATGAATTTGGTGGGGACACAATTTAGTCCATAACTGCTGGGTTTCAATAAAAGTTTATTCGCAATAACAGGTAGAGGGTTTGATTTGGTCCTTAGGCCATAGTTTTCTGACCTCCAATCTAGAAGTATGTTATATATACCTATACATATGAATTATAGTATTAAATTATTTGCAAAGCACAATATGGACTTCTATATACCACGACTGAAGCTATTCAAATGTATGTATGTACATAGGCATCTGATTTGACGATATTTCCTTTTGTTCACTATTATTAATATTAATGCTGCTCCATTTGTAATAGGAAAAAGATGAAGATAAGAAAAGGGAGGAAGAATGGGAAGAAAATACTGAACTAAAAGCAAATATTTATTATGCGTTTCCTGTGTGTTAGTCATTCTGCTAAAACCTTCCTGGTCACTCTCTCATTAAGTTCTCACGGCAGAGTCAGCTATTGTTTCCCATCATGTCATTGATGAGAAAACTGGGGCTGAGGAAATTCAAAAGATCACTTAAAGTCTAACAGCTCATCTGAGAATTTCAGACCTAGAATTGTCACTCTCTAGAATCTAAAGTCTTAAATAATTCTGGTTTCAGCTTCCTTGATTGTGTACAATTTTTGCAGAAAGAAAATATGTTCAGAGAATTATATTTATCTGCAAATTGTACACATCGGATGCAAATTAGACAAGCACCTTATGTAACTACAGTCTGAAAGCCTTGGTTTGAAAGGTAGTAGTTCAAATCTTAAGAAATTTAATTTATTATAAGTCAAAAATGATTGAACATGAACAATACCATATGAGTCAGCTTACTTTTCACCTCAGAGTTAAGGTGAAAACTTGGCTCTGACCTTCGATGCTGCTCAGGTGGGCGTTACAAAGCTTTCTATTGACCGGGTTGGGAAAGAAGAAGGTCTCCAGAAGTATTTCCATGGTCTTTGCCAGCAATGTGTTTGGGAGCAAAATATGAATAGGCTAAAAAAATATTTGTTTACTAGTTTAGAAAATTTAGATGTGAAAAAATGCCAAATTTCACAGCCCCAGAGACTCAAACTCTTTATGTATTCACCCAACTGCATGCAAAGTTTGGGGGATAGCCTGCCAGCTTCCTCCATGGCACTGCCTTTTCGGTGGTTTGAATTCCGAGCAGAAAATACCACTTTTCACTATAAAGAAATCCACTGGGCTTGGATGGTTTCACTATTGGTCTCATCTCTGAGCTAAGAAGTAAGGATTAGTGTCAAGTCACTTGGATTTACCACATGTCAATCACCAGAGCATCCTTAGATAGTTGTCTCCAAATGCCGAATGGTCCATAAACTAACTAGCAGAAACTATTAATTAGAGAAGCTATCAACCAGGATTTGGAGTGGGGACTCACAGAGAAAAGGTCTGTCTGAAAGCTAAGGACCCAGGACTAACTTGTTGGTACTGTGCACTCAAGGTATTCTAAAGCCCATTATCATTGTATATCCTCTCTCACAAATGTGCTTCCTGGTGCCAGGATAGATGTCTCATTCTGACCGTGGGGATCTGAAATGCACAAAGATCACCACATGTCTTAGCACATAAAACCACAGGAAGAATGGGAAACACCTGCTAACTGAGCCGGAGTATACGGGAGATGAACTTTTCAGACAATTCCCAGAGATGCTGTCACTCTGTCTGTGCATCTACATCTGGAGCAATGGGGCTTCCAAGAACTTTCTTCATAGAAGGCCATTCTCCCAGCTCCGTAGAGAAGAAGCACAACATTTTGCTATCATTCCAAAGGCACATTGTATGTGATTAACAAGCCTATCCTCCACCACATTCCCCCCTACATTAGGTCTCATGGAAGGCAGTAAGTTAAATAGCATGGCACACATTTCATATCTGGAAGCTCAGGATGCCTCAGGCCAACTTCTGTGCAGAAGCTTGATGTCTAGTGTGGCCCATGCCCAACAGAGACCTAGCATTCATGTGGTGCTTGGTTTTTATTATTTTTTAATTAATGCATTAAAAAATACTGGTTCCATATATGTAAAATTAAGCCAAGGCACTTTCCATTGCCACCCAAGCAAAGGTGGTAATTTTTCCCCACCTAGTTCTCTTCTTAACCTTTACAGTGAATTCTTCCTAACACACACACCCTTAACACGCGTTAAGGCCTGAAGATGCCACTTCAATATACTTCAGAGTGGAGGCATGAGAGCTTACAGAAATCTTATTGGATTCCACCCTCCCTGTAATTTGAGTGACTCATAACTCAAAATTATTTTGTCTGTCCAAGTCCATACCCTCCAGACCCCAATTCACTGACTCACTTCACTCACCCTGAGACCTTCCTTTCCAACTGAAACTATTTATCTTTTCTTCCTGCTACAATGAATATCACCCACTGAACTTCCAGCATCACCATGTGCAGATCACATTGTTCACCAATTAACCATCTTTATTTTCATTAAAACGAGAGGGGATTGGGACAGATATATAAGGCAAACTGCATGGTCTGATTTATTTTTGAATCAAAACTCCTAGAAACAGTATTTTTTGTTGACCCTGCATAGGAGGTCTTTGGGAAGGGAGGGTTCCCATACCAATGCCATTTTTGGAGTAGTTCCCAAATCGGCACCTTGCTAGTAGATGTTCATAGCTTTATCAAAAATTCAACTCATTGGTCCATAGATAATTTCCATTTTCTCACTGTAACTGATTTGAGCATAAACGTTATTTCTAACTAACCCTTGTATAGTAGAATATGAACATGCCTGAATTTCTGAAACTTCTGAATGTAAACTAATTTGGAAGAGGGTCTGTGCAGGTGTAATTAAGTTAAGAATCTTGAGAGGAGGCCATCCTAGATTACCCAGGTGAGTCCTAAATTCAATGATGTGTCTTTTATAATAGAGAGGCAAGTTGAAGACACAGAGGGGAGGAATTGATATAAAGACAAAGACAGAGACTAGAGTAATGTGACCACAAGCAAAGAAGGCAAAAGATTGCTGACAGCCACCAGAAGATGGAGATGACAAAGAAGAATTCTTCCCTAGAACCTCTACAGGGCATACAGTCTGCTACACCTTAATTTCAGATTTCTAACCTCCAGAACTACGGTAAAATAATATCTGCTTTTGTAAGCTACTCAGTTTGTGGCAGTTTGTTATAGTAGCCCTAAGAAACTAATATGTTTGTTATAGTAGCCCTAAGAAACTAAACTAATAGGACCAGCTCTTTTAAAACCCTTTATGGAGTCCAAACTCCCTCAACAATTCCATTCCAAATAAAATAAAATCTAGTGTGAGTTGTGGTGTGATATGGAACATGCTTTCAATACTGAAGAATCCTGTCTGACTAATTCATTCAATAAATATTTAGCCATTCAACAAATATTTATTGAATGTGTACTCTGTGCCAGGCTCTGTCATAAGTCCTGAAGATGAATCCTTTTCCTTGGGGATCTTATGTTCTAATCTTACTAGAGCTCTTTGATGAGGGCAGGAGGTGTTTATAAATAAGCAAATAAACAAGGGGCAGCTGATGGCCCTAACGCAGTTAGATTAAAAAATGTCCTGAAAAATTTCTGTGCAAGATAAATTCTCAAAGCAGAGTTAATTTTTGATTATGGTATCAGAGTAATACCTGATTATGGATAAGTAACCAGCTCAGAAAAAGGAATCAAAGAATAAAAATGATGTTAAGAGAGAGAGAGAGAGAGAGAGAGAGAGAGAGAAATTAATTGGTTCTTTTCACTATGAGAAATTGTAAAATAAAAATTTTCAAAAAATAAGTTCTGTAACCAAAACAATTTGAAATTATTTGAAATGATGAGTATATAATGACATCTTCAAGTTGCTGTTGCTGAAAACTTGTTTCAGGTAGTGAAATACTAAAGTAAAAACAGTGAAACCCCAAGAATGCATAGAAAACTGGCTGATGAACTTGAATATAAGCAAGGACAAGGGAGAGGCTAAAGTGTGGCAGAAGAATCAGCCAAATTCAGCTTCCAGTGACTTGCTCAGTCTTCTTTCCTTTCTGACCATCCAAAAGTAATCTTAGTCTATCATTTGAAGTCCACTTCTATCTAGCCCACTTTTCATCTTTCTAAAATAATCCCAAAGTTTAGAACATAGTTAAGAAAGTAATTTGGAATAAAAACAGAAAACATAATTAAACCATGAAACAACTCCTGTACTTGTGCTAGCACAACCAGGTCAAATTAGTTTCCCATAGCTAGGAAAGGTTCACTGAATAAAGAATGCAAAGTCATGGAAGTCTACCATATGAGAACAGAGTAAATAAACAGATTATATGCAAAAATATACAGCACATTACTTGGGTTAGTGAACTTTATACACACTTAAAGGATGTGGATGATCAACACTAATTTTTTATGACACCTTAGAAGTAAAAGTTCCCCTTTGAAGTTCATTTAATGTATACATACTGTGTGTGTGTATGTATGTGTGTGTGTGTATATATACATATATATGCAGATATATATGTATGTGTGTGTGTGTGTGTGTGTGTATGCATACTGCTTGCTACATATATTTTGGTTGATTATTAATTGAGAAAACACCACAGAGCAAATAAAAGATGAGCTGCTTGATCAAGCTGGTGGTAAGTTTAAGGAAGTTGTTAATCATAGAGCAGTGATAGACTGACCAAAGAAATAGACTCAAAAGGATTTCCCACTAAAGTAATCTATATGCATTTTTATAGGAGGAAATTTGCCTGGGTAGGAGAAGTAAAGAGTTTGCAGAGAAAGTGTCAGGGTAAAGATGTTATAACCCGAACATTTGGTCACTGACATTGTGAGCAATTTACTCTAAAAGAAAATAGCAACAAAAAATTAAGTTAAAGAGATGCATATCCGGACTTATATAAATCTCTTCTTTTTAACTAAAAGCACTTTTTTAAACTTTAAATTTTGGCACAGTATATAATTTTTTCACATGAATTAGAAAAATTTTTAAGTATAAAATATATTTGGTGAATACAACCTCTGTCCCCAGCTACAATATTAGTGCATATGTATACATACAAGCACATTAATCTTCTTTACCAAAAAAAAAAAAATACAACCTATTCTCCATGCTCAGTATATTGCTTACTTTCACTTGATTTTCTTTTTTTTTTGTATTTGTGCATAAAGAATTTCCTCATTTCTTAAAGCTGAGTATTATACTCCTGTACAGGCACAGGATAATATAGTCAACAAGATTTTACTGATAAACATTTAGTGGAAAACATGTTGTTTTACAAACAGTGCTGCAATAAATAGATGCTTCTGTGTGAGTATATCTGTAGGACAAAAAATAAATTAAATTAAAAGTGGAATTACTGAGTCTAAACATGTAAACCTTTCATTGTAATAAATAGCGTCAATTGCTTTCCATAACGGTATAACAATTTATACTAAAGTAATGTCATATGAAATTTCTTGAACAAATATTTTACCACCCAGTCTAATGCAAATCCTGATATATTCCTGTGAGGATGCAGATCTCTGAGGACATAGGCTTACTTCACAGTCTTTAGACAAAATGACTAGACTCCGTAAGACACCATCCATCGCATTCGTGGATATTTGTCCACATCATTAGCAACTACTATGAGCTCCTGAAGGGAGGTGTCATTTCCCTTGACCTTGCTTTAGAAGACTCCCAGCAGAGAGCCGGCATGTGTGGTGCTTGAGAAAAGTCATTTGATGTTGATGATAATGATAAATGGCATTTTAATTTACTGAAAGAGCAAATCAAGTTTCAGAAATCTTAGTGTCTCACTTAAAATAATACTCAACTAGAACAGCCTACCCTTGCTATCATTTTCATGGGCAGATAATTTAAATACTTTTAATATAACAGTTGTATTATGAAATAGTATTAACTTTCTGTTAGTTATGTATTTTTATAATCCTCAATTTTCACTGTTTCCTTAGAAATAAAAACAGATTGATCTTTGATAAAATATTTCATCTTCCATTTCCTTTGTATTCTCTGAAACACGAAGGTTTTTAATAAAACCTAAACTGCCTGTTAAAAATAAGAATGAGAGGGGTCTTCCCAAAATGATTTATCTCCATCATATGAGGAACTTGTGCATCATGTGCAGCTATGATGGCAGCCACAGATATGAAGATAATATCGTGTGAGATGGGTTTTGACATACAGAGCAATTCATGGGAGCCTCCAAGTGAAATTTTATATCAAATCTTAATAACTCATATGTTCATGAAAAAAATGTTTCTAACACCTCATGGTTCTAGTCTGGGCTTCAGAGAAGACTGGTTATGTATTTAGAAATCTCTTCTCTGGAAGTTTACCTTGCCAAAGGCAATCAAGGTCACATAATAACACACATCCTAAACACATAACTGTTTGTAGAACAAATAACTAGTTAAAATTGAGATAGGCCTAAAATTGTAGTACTTACATGTGTGGAAATCAAAAGGGATATATCTAACTTAAGTCACCACTGGAAAGAACAAAATAAAAAATAAATGAATTTCATTTAAAAGGATGTGTGACTTAACCCACTGTCAACCCAGAGCACATAGAGCAAGAACCCCTGTAACTATTGGTCACAGTTAGCCAATATGAGGGACTAACTCTAGTCTGCTTCATGATTCCAGGTTAACCCTTAAGCAGTCATGTACATTTTGGCAATGTTTTTCCACAGGAAGATGAAGAAAGAGAATGTGGATGGGTAGATACAAATCAATCACTAATATACTTTGGGGAAAAAGTCAGCTTCAAGTCTTAATAATACTGACCTAGTAGAATCAGCTCTCTGAGAATAATTTCAAAATTGCACTGAAAATGTTAATAATTACCCCAACTTGCATAATTAAATACCAAGATTGGCATATGGGTTTATGAAATGTGATTAAAAATTTAGCAGTTAAAATTTGTAGGTTTGTTTCTACTTCATGATGCTTATCGGCCTTATCTTTCCCATTACACTTTCTATTTTGTTTGTTTTGTTTTGTTTTGTTTTGTTTTGTTTTGTTTTTGTCTCACTAGTAATGCCTTCAGAGTCTCTTTTGCTGAATCCTCCTCTACTGGTGTTCTCCCCAATGCATCTAGATCTTGGTCCTCTTTTATCACTCCCAGCCCACACATAGGACTCATCACCATCATCATTACCAAAACCACTTGGCGAAAGCTTTTCCCATCATAAACCCTATCCACAGGGATTCAAAGTGTGATCATACTGGTTGTGCACTGCCTAATATACCTGGTGGAGCTGCCACCCTTCCACATTCAAGGGGTGGACTCATCTGCCACAAAGTCCTCATATTTCTGAGTTTCCAGTAAGGATTCTCACTCTTCTTGAAGTTGTCAAATTTGCGGCCTCTATAAGAGAGAGCAGAAGCTTAAAGCCACAATATGATATGGCTAAAATTCATATCTGATTATATAGTTCTCTAACTTTTCTGTGTATGCATTCAGTGGCAAAAATAATTGATCCCTTCGAAACTTGTTCACTTAGAAAAGGCACGTAATAACTGCAGGGATATACTTTGCGATGCTAACCTTGCAAACTCAAAGTTAACACATACCACGAGCCAAGGAAGGCTGATTTTCAAAAAGTAAGGGACAAAGAGAGCTATACATCATAAGTTAAAAGGAGGTCAGAGAAAAAAACAGCTCATGGGATTTGTGGTTTGGGGTTAGTCTCCATGGAGAAAGTGAGGTTTGCGTTGAAAAAGAGCGTGGAAAGCATGTTGATTCTGAATATCATCACAGCCTTATGATTAGTAAATGAGTGAGAAAAATTCTTCAAGTTCCTAACTTTCATTTTCCCATGAGTGTCATCTTATCTCATTTTATTGATTCCAGAACCTAGCATAATTCTTGACACGTAATAGGTTTTTACTAAGGGTCTTCTCAATTAATTCTTCTCTGCTTATTCACTAAGACAGTGATGTGAGTTGTATATTGTTTCATCACCAAATTAATTAGTTAGAGGTAATGCATTAACTAGTATGAGAACTGAAAATTTAAACAATATTAAGGAGAAAAAAGAATGATTTAATTAGGTTGGGATTTACTTAAGTAAAAGTTTATATTAAATTTTAAATTCTGAGTGATTAAGTAGTTTTGTTTTGGTTGCTTTTTGTATGGTTTGGTCAGCTGTTGCAGACCCTATCCAAACCTCCAATCTCATGAATCTTCTTTTTTTAAAAAGAATTAAATAGATCAGGTTAACATTGGATACTGCCATTACATAAGTTTCAGATGTACAACTTCACAGTACATGATCGGGATATTCTATCTTCCTTTTTAAGGCCCATTGATCTGCAAATTTTTCTAAGCCACCATTCTGGAATCTGCACTGTGGGGAAAGGAAAGGCATGTCTGGGGCAGATGACACCACACTGAGCAGCACACAGACTAGTGGAAAGAGTCTCTGTCTTGTCACCTCCTTAGGGGAGAAGACTGTCACACTACACACAGATTTCCAGACGTCGTATTCACCAGTGCTGAGTGGGATGAGGCCAGATAACTCTCCTAAAGAAATTTAGTTAACAAAGAAGTAAGAGAAGTCAGAGAAACTGGGGAAGGTTTTGTGGAGTAAGTATGACCTAATTTTGGTAGAGGGATTATGAAGAATTTGGATAATTAGAAAGCATGTTGGAAAGACTTTGCAGCAGGTGGAGGACTCTCAAAGGCAGAGGGGCTGGAATGAGCACAGCAAGTGAAGGATGGTGAGGAAACGTGAGATAGAAGGCAGGCTGAGACAGTGAGCAGGGACTCTCACAAGTGACTAGAAAATTAACGTTCTTTATAACGAACTTTTATCGCTTAATTTGTCCAGACAAATGACTGCAGAGTTCTGCTGGGAAATGAATCTCTGTCCTCTTCAGATTAGTCATTGTAAGGGGATATGTATATATATTTCAAATATGCTACCATTGCTCAAAACAAACATTCTAAACCTTTTTTCTGTGACCATATTTTTAAAAATATTTTCTCAACCACATGCCATGTCTTTCGACTTTTGAGAATGAACTGGATATTGGTAAAAATGTTCAAGTGAATTATAGTTCAAATGTAATAAAGAGCAAATAAGCTGATTTATGTATATTTGAATCATCAAAAGCAGCACTATAGGAATAAGGCAAATGTCCTTATGTGGTTTGGAAATGGCTTAGAAATGTCTGATGTTAAAGATAGTCTTCAGAAGCAGATCAAAAAAAAATGAAGGGCTGCTTAGTCTTGATTGTCAATCTCTGCCATGCCGGAGGTCTCTGCCACTGACAAGCCCTTGAATACACCGACTCCACTCATTTTGACAGCTTCTCATTTAAATTCACCTAATCAGAACAACAAATACAAAATCTGGACCGCAAAAATGTGTTCTTGAGTTCTAATTAGAAGATATAATGAGACAAATTTATTTCAGTGCCTGATTTTAGATTTACAAAATAAACCTGAAAGTTAAATAGGTGTGTCACTAACCTACATGTTAGATATTGTCAACTGAAGAAATTCCTAATATGAAATTTTCCATCCTCTATTACAGTTCACACTATTTTAAGGTTTGTGGAATTCAGTCTTATGTGGTTAAATGTCATTCTCATTGGTAGGTGTCTATGTTTTTAATTTCACCTTCTTTCCTGGATTTCTGACTAGGGTATAGAAAACAATGGCAACTTTGTTGAAGTTCTTTTTTTAAATTCATTTTCAACCATTTGAAAATATAATAAACATTTTATGTTAACATTCATTTGATACAGGTGGTGGTTACATGTCTGTTACTTTCGGTATTTTGTGTTGATTTAGAATATTTGACAATCATAAATAAAATTCTTAGATATAATGCACTAAAGTACATTTTCATATTTTTAAGAAAGGAATGTGAGCAAGTTTTGCAAGTAGAGAAAAATGTATAATCATTTCACCTTGACTAATATTTTACAGAATCAATTATAAAAAGACCTATCGATATAAAACAATAAATACACAGATTATCTGTTATGCTGATTCTTCTGGTCTCAAAATTCTCAACCATTTATTTTTAGGTATAAATAAAACCCATTCTGGTCCATTTTAAAAATAAACAAAAGGTTTCTAACCCAAGTTTCCGGACCTTTCTTCTCGTTCGGCTCCATCTATGCAAATCTATGCCACTTAACAAAATAATATCTAGACTCCCTAAAAAATACCAGCACTTTCTCTTAGATATTAAGAAGCTGCATTCACATGGCAGTTGAACCTGTTTGTGTGCTTTCACTAAGAAACTGATTTCCTTGTTTACCTAACCAGTGTTTTTTCTAGTCATTTGTCATTTACATAACACTAAGCAACCAGTACTGGGAAAGTCCTAAACTACAAAAAAGCCTCTATAACAATTTTTGACACAGGGGACTTCATGGAGAAGTCTGTATATTCATCAGTGGCAGATTCATTGCACTTTCTGTTTAGTTAGCCATTTCCTAGTGGAACAGTGATGTTTTATTTGGCCAGTAAGAACTGCTAGAACAGGACAGCAGTTGTATTCATGAAGCAAACTATTGGGAAAATTTTCCTTGATTATTTTTTTCCTCTGTGTGTGTGTATGTGCTTGCACGTGTGTGTGTGTGTGTGTGTGTGTGTGTGTGTGTTTATTCAAGATCTTGGATGCAAAAGTCACCTTGTTTATTAGTGAGAAATATGAAAACATGACTGTACATAGTTTATATTTTATGACTCTTCTATAGTCATTTTTCTTAAATTAAGTTTTTTTTTAACTTACCAGATATATTTTAAACTATTTGGTTAATGTTCTTACTGAATCAAATCTGTACCACTATTGCTATGTTTAGCAAAATCTCACCCTTTACCATCACATTCTTGAAAAATATATAATAAAACAGATGTTCATTTTTTCCAAAGAAAATAATGTAAGGTGAGGGAGAAGAAGACTAGTTATAAATAACAACACGATTTTGCCAGTAAAGTTTCTTTACTAAAATACATCAGGTGGTACTCAGTCCTGAGAGAGAATAGTCTGTTTTCACATTTAGTATCTTTTTCAGGTCATCTCACTAGTCATAGTAAATTAAAATATAAGTTGACATTTTATTGACAGTGGATCTTGAACAGATTCATCTTACAAAAAAAAAAAACATAAACTTCTGGCCTTTGGAATAACTTTTTTTCTGACCCTCACATTCCTGTTTCTTAAGCTATATTTAATTACCTCAAAAAGAGAAAATGATTGTAATAAAAGAAAACAACTTCTTTTTAAATTTAATTCATTTTTCTCCTCTCATTCAAGAGAGATGAAATATTTGGAGTAATCTAGTATATAAAACCATCTTTCGTAATTTTGGTCCCTTTTTAAGTGTATGTGGAGATTAGCACAGTTTAATTTATTTTGACAAAAGAAGGTTAAGTTCTTTTTTATATATATTTTAAAAATGATAGTCTTCCAGAAATATTTTTAGAGCCTGCAGCAATGCTAGAAGAATAAACCGTGTGAGGTGTTTCATGGGATCAAAAGATGATCGCCAATCCCTTTTTACTCTTGTTTATCTTAATGTTTTTTAATAATCCTTAAAATAATCAAGAATTTATTAACTCTACTATTTAAATACAGTGCTCAAGAGTGTCATTCAAATATAAAATCTACTTTAAAAGAATTACAAGGCTGAAAGCAACCTTGGTTTATTTTTTTAATCCAAGTCACACAGTGTTTAAACTCTGCTAGAATAGTTTAACCTCATCCTTGAGATCTCTAGGAAAAAAAATTATTCAGTTTCCCAGAGAAAATGACTCAAATGTGTCACACCTTCCCTCTGGAAGGCAAGATGTCCAAATGAAATTTTAGTACAAAAATTGAATGTTTTTCTATGACAACTCATTTATAATATTTTGATATCAGTGTAGCTAGCTGGGAAACTGAGGTTGTGGACCAGGAAAAGGACTGCATCTTTTTCATTGCTGAGGTCAAAGTAATGCAGCCTTTCGAGGCCTGATAGATCTAAACGAGCAGAACATTAATAGGCAAATGGACAAAAAGGTCATTCACAAGCTATCCACATGAATTACCAACCCATAAAAGGTGTCTCTTTATTACTTTGAGTGGTAACTAACATATTGTCGGCAGGCATTTGCAGATCTTGTATTTGTCATGTGAAACCATAGATTGAAATCTTAGTCTGGTAATATTTTAAGTCTGATATTTTTAAAAATTGTATTTTATCTCTTAGATTACTTGAAAGAGTTGCTTAATACAATTTTTTACAGAAAGTGAATAAGGAGTTTCATTCAAAAATTGATACTGATTCTTCAGACTCATTAAAAGTTTTACATTGTTCCCTTGCAAAAAAATATTAGAAGTACTTTAGTAATAATTGAAATTATGCAGCAAATAAGCATGTGAAATTACACAATATCATATGCCATTAAGAATTGCAAATAAAACCACTGTTAGAATGGCTCAAATATAAAATAATGACAACTCCAAAAACTAACAAAATGTGGAGCAACAGTAATTAGCATCCACTGTGGGTGGGAAAGCTAAATGATACAGTCACCTTGGGAGATAGTTTGGCTGTTTCCTGCAAAAGTAAGAATACTCTTACTTTATGATCCAGCAAGTGGTCTCCTTGGTATTTACCCAAAAGAGATGAAAACTTAATGTCCACACAAAATCCTGCACACAGATGTTTATAGAAGCTTTATTCATAATTGAAGAAAACAAGATATGCTTCAGAATGTATAAACAAACTGGCATATACATAAAATGAAATAGTATTCAGTGCTAAGATGAAATGGGCTATTAGGCCAGGAAAAGACATAGTGGAAGCTTTAATGTATATTACTAAGCGAAAGAAGCCAATTTAAAAAGCCTACATACTGTATGATTCCAGATATATGACATTCTACAGAAGGTGAAACTATGGAGACAGTAAAAAGACCAGTGGTTGCCAGGAGGAAGGGGAGGTAAGAATGAACAGATGGAGCACAGAAGATTTTTAGGGTGGTAAAAGTATTCTGTATGATACTATAATAGTGGATATGCGTCATCATACATTTGTCAAAACCTATAGAATTGTATAACACATGCACAGAAATGAGCCCAATGATTTAGTTAATAATAGTGTATCATTATTGGCTCATCCATTGTAACAAATATCCCACATCAATGAAAAATGTGAATAAGAGAAACTGAAGGTGGGAAGATAGCAAAAGTACTTGGGAACTCTGTACTTTCTGCTCAATTTTTCTGTAAATATAAGATTGCCATAACATAATAAAGTTTATTAATTAAAAAAAAATAAAGATTGCAGGAAAAGAAAAAGCTCTGTTGTAAAAATCACATTTGTGAACCAGTTGTCTACAAGGTTAGGGTGGCCTTTGTGAATAGGGACCACATTCAAGTCATTTTCTCCTGCTATGACATCCTCAACAAATATGTCAAGTGCAAAGAATGGCTTGGCATTTCCTTAAAGCAGATTTCTAAAAAGATTGACCAACCCAACTTTTCAAGAGACTCAGTATTCACCAGAAACTGTATACTACCTGGCCCAAATCAATTTTGCTGCATTACTAAAGATTAACATTTCAAAAGCTAAGAGTTCAATCTGAGATGATGACAAAATTACTAAGTAAATAGCATTAGCGATGCATATGTTCATTATTTGTTTTTAAATCCTACCCTTTGAAATAAGTTCCTAATACAAATACAAAATTTGGAAAATTACATATAAGTAGAGAAATGTGTGTTCTTCCCACCTTAATAACTGTATAGAATATCCAGAGATTAAATAAATTGAATAAATTGAAACATTGATACTCACATTTAGTGAGTCATTAAAAAGCCTCTTCTTCTAATAAAATGCAAGCAAGAAGCCATTAGAAACTTATGTGAGTTAGAAACAGTATCAAATATTTTCATTTCTCTATTGAAAACTTTCCAGAGCCACACATTAAATAAGCAATAATTTTCTAAACATGGCAACTACTGATGTTGCATGAAGTCATCTAATTTCCTATGCTCACTAGTATAATTCAAAAATTTCTGACAAAAAGTTACAGCTAATTCATATAAAGGAGTTAACTAAAAAAGCAAAATATATAAGCCAGTGAGAGCACAGTGGTTCAATGTTAGTATTTCTTTGCCTATTTAGTTGATTTATTCATTAACAAATACCTAATGAAGCCCTCATATTATGCACCAGGCACTGTTCTAGAAAATTGCAGTCTGTTTGTGCAGAAATATGAATGCAATCTGCATTCGAGACCTCAGACTCTTGTTCTTGAGGTTTTCTGCTGGAGTATGGGAATTAAACCTAGTATGGTTCTTCTTTATTGAGACAAAGTAAATTGAGAAACACTGCTACTCACATTTGTCTCAATAAACAAGACCTATATTTTAAGATATCACCATTTTCTACCTTTTGTGAAAGTCTAAGAATGAAGAAAAGAATAAAGGAGTAATAAAGGAGGAAAAAGATGATGGAAGAGAGAAAAAATAAAGACCCCATTACCTTAAGAAACAACGAATGCAAGAGTAATTTTATTTTAAAGTATATGTAACATTAGAAACGCATTCGTCTGCTGAGGGCTTATTCTGTGTTAGGCAGTGTACTAGGACCCAGGAATACAACAGTGAAAAATATATAGTCTGGCTCATGGAACTTACAGTGAGGGGTGGGGAAAAATAAATTTATAACATAAAAACATGAATCTATAAATAGAAACTGCAAACCATGCTATTAAATACATGTACAGGGGCCTGGCCAAGAGAGACTTTCCTGCAGAAATGACATTTAAACTAAGCTCTCAGGATAACAAAAAGGGAATATGATCAATTTTAAACAAAAGTAATAGAGAGTGTAAAGGCACTAAGACAGAATATGACAAATTCTAGCAATAGAAAAAAAGGTAAGTATGACTGGAGTTTTAAAATAAAAAAGGGACATGGTCTCAAAAAGTGAAGCTTGTTTTTAAGATATATTCATTCAGAAAGTGAAAATACTCAATGACTGGATCGTAGAAATATACAAATAAGCTTTTTTCTATACAAGAAAAAAATTATTTTTTTTATTTTCTTACTACCTGGAAAGCAGTGAAAATTTTGATGACCGTTCTCCCTTTGATTTGCATTGACCTTGGTGATAACCAATTTCCTCACGAGTCTCATAATTCTAGATTGGTATGAAGGAAATGTTGATTGTCAGAATAAGCCAAGGTATAAAGACATCGACTAGTAAGTTGGATATAAGTAGCTGAATTTTTGCTTTACTTGTATTTACAAATTGAAATTTTAACTCAAAATAATTTTAACATGTGCACAACAATCCTGTGGAAACATATACTTACATATAAGGGAAAATGGGGAATTATGGTTTGAGAAAGTGGTTGATCTTTCTGGGTGGTTTTTGCCAGCGTAAGGAAACTGATTCCATTCCTGTGGTGTTCTTCAAAGAGTGGAGTCAGAGAATAGAATAGGAAGTGACCCTTGCTGGCCTAAACTCCAGGAGCCTGCAAACAGGATTTCCCCTTTACTCATAGCTTTCTTTGTGATGGCCTTTGGCTATCTTTTCACAGACAAGCCTTTTCCTCTGATTAAAAAAAATATATATAAATATATTGATATGTAAAACATACAATGGCTTTCCTGTATATTATTATGTTCTTTTGAATTATAGCCATAATGATTAGGGAACAGTGTATAACAGTTTTAGAAACAAATTTGAAATGAGAGTCCAAGCAGGTCATGCAATTTTCTTCAGGTTTTATTAGTGATGAAACCACAAGTTCTTCACCCAGTTCTCTTTGAAGATTGATATAAAATACAGCTTTCACCCTAGCCTATAATTTTCCATGTAATGGAGGCGCTTCTTTTGTCACATGTCAGAAACAATACTCAAAGAAAGAGATTACGAGCACAACCATATCATGATGTCATACAAGAGAGGCTCGACCTTGTCACCTAGATTCATTTCAATATCATTCTAGAAAGTTCTTTACTAACATTGATAAAAGGTTTAGCTGACATCCCACATCTTTCCCTAAAATTATATGTGTATGAACATATTATAAAACTGGACTGTAAACATATAAAAGCACATCTAAGTAGGAAAGTGCCAGTGATCAAATATTATATCCTTGTAAAGACTGTTTTGTTGTGTTTTACTTTACTAGTTTGTTTGTTTGTTTGTTTGTTTGTTTTTGATCTTTGAGGAGAACTTCCAGATTTTTAACTATTTCTTCTTAGGCGGAAATACATACATAACTACATCCAGTTTTACAAATATTGAACATTAGATGGCTTTTTTCTTCTTAGAGAAGAAGAAACAGCTCAGACTAAAATAGTATGTGCAGAAATGAAGAATGGGAAGTGTTGAAGGGCCAGGTTTTACAAAACAGTTACGTAAATAAACATGTAATGCTATGAATTAATTTTTTTTAATTTTTAATTTGGTCTTATGGAATGTGTTTCAAAGACTCAATGCCAAGAAAGGACTTAAAATAAAGTTTTAGAATTCTAATTCTGACCATTACAGAGTAACAAATATTGTAATAAACTCTCTTTATAAGTGACTCTAACACTGGACAAAATATATGAAACAATTGTCTTCAGTTGTTGGAAAGTAAGCAGCAGAGTGAAGGAAAACACACAGTGTCACTGCTGTAATATCCCCCAACTTCCCTCCTAGAGGAACTTAATCACAGGTCAAGGAGGAAAATCTCAAGCAGAGCATGATGGTCACTTTAAGAGGAGGGAGGGGTCAGTGATCACAGTGTGGAACTGCTAAGGTGACTGGAACATGAAGGGCATGCTACCAAAGAGGGTGGAATTAGAAAAGGAGCTCTTGCTAGTTTCTTAGAGGTCTCATTAATGCTTTGCCAAAATATTAAACTGTGTGTGTGCAGGCTTGATGCAGGGCACAGCAACTGGCAATCTGTGAGCTGAATAATGATATCTAAGGGAATAACATGGACCTTCAACAAAGATCCCCAATAGGGCTCCCCCAAGCCTAGCATAGGGTTTATTCTAGACCTGTTTATAAAGAAAAAGAATTTCAAAAGTGTAAAAAATTATTCTGACACTTCTTGAAGTGACAAGAATGACTTTATTCAAGACTATTGCAATAGGGGAGAGAGACTAACTTCTACTCCAAATACAGTAAAGACAACTAGGGATTTATAGCCAAAGACTGAAGTGAGCAGGTAAAGAATTATTAAGAGGAACTTGATTAGATATTGAAGGTGAGAGATTCTTGTTAAGATGATATTAAGAGGATTGTTGTTAAAAGCAAATCAAAGACTTAGATAGCAAAGCTGGGGAATGAGGAATTTGATCTCATAGCAAAGGTAGGGGGATTCTCACTAAATTGTCTTAGCAGGAATTTTTAAATAATTTTTTTCAATTACAGTTGACATTTAATATTATTTTATATTAGTTTCAGGTGTGCAGCATAGTGCTTAGACATTCATATAATTTATGAAACAATTTTCCCATAAGTCTAGTACCCATCTGGTACTGTACATAGTTATTACAATATTATTGACTATATTCCCTTTGCTATACTTTACATCACCATGACTGTTTTGTAACTACCAATTTGTACTTCTTAATTCCTTTACTTTTTTATCCAGCCACCCTTCCCCATCCTCATCTGGCAACCATCGGTTTGTTCTCTGTATCTGCAAGTCTGTTTCTCTTTTTTCTTATTCATTTATGTTCTTTAGGTTCCACATATAAGTGAAATCATATGATATTTGTCCTTCTCTGTCTGACTTATTTTACTTAATATAATACCCTCTAGATTCATTCATGTTGTCACAAAGAATAAGATTTCATTTTTTATGGCTGAGTAATATTCCATTGTATATATTTACCACAGCTTCTTTATATAATTGTACATTGGTGGACACTTAGGTTGCTTCCAAATCTTGACTATAATAAATAATGCTGCAATGAACATAGAGGTGCATATGTCTTCTCAAATTAATATTCTGGATTGCTTCAAATAAGTACACAAAAGTAGAACTGCTGGATTATAAGGTTGTTTTATCTGTATTCTTTTTGAGGAGTCTTCATATTGTTTTTCATGGCAGCTGCACCATTTTGCAATACCCCCCAAAAAGCAGGAGTGTTCCCTTTTCTCTATATTCTCTGCAACATTTGCTAATTTATTAATGATAGCCATTCTGACAGGTGTGAGGTGATTTCTCATTGTGATTTTAATTTGCATTTCTCTGATAATTAGAGATGTTGAGCATCTTTTCATATGCCTATTGGGCAACTGTATGTCCTCATTGGAGAAATGCCAGTTCAGGTCCTCTGCCTATTTTTTAAAATTGAATTTGTGGGTTCCAGGCCTGGCTGGTCCCAGGTCTGGCTGTGGTCCAGGCTTGAGGCTAGGAATAGGACATGGATTTAGAATGTTACATTAGTGTAGAAAGGAGCCTGTGCCTAAAATATGTAAAGATAATTCAACTTATTGTATCACACATATGTGACTTGATGCCACTATTGTACTGTTATACATGTGAAGCCATGTGGTCCCCTGGAGAGCAGAAGGGGAACACAAGAAAGGGAGCAAAAGAAAAGCAGAAGCAGAAGCACACTTCATGAAACAGAAGAGCACTCCCCACAATAAGATTGGTGCCTGCCATTTCATTCTCATGCCCACCTCTTGTGCATTCTTCCAACTGGGTGTCTCACCACCAAAACCTTCCTTTCTTGATCAGCTGGGTGCTGACAGGATTGTGGTGTTTTGTTTTTGTTTTTGTTTTTTGTTTTTCTTTTTGGTGTAAAGTTGTAAGAGCTCTTTATAAATTTAGATATTGACCCCTTATTGGATGTATCATTGGCTAATATTTTCTCTCAATCCATAGGTTGTCTCTTCATTTTGTTGATGGTTTCCTTTCTTTGTCATCATAGATTAATTGACTATGCAGGAGTGGGTTTATTTTTGGACTTTCTACTCTGTTCCATCGATCTATGTGTCTTTATTTTTCTTTGTCAGTACCATACTATTGTGATTACTATAGCCTTCTGTTTGATATTTGGTACCATGATACTTCCAACTTTTTCTTCTTTCTCAAGATTGCTGTGGCCACCGGGGGTCTTTTCAAGTTCCAAATAAATTTTAGAATTATTTGTTCTATTACTGTGAGAAATGTCATCATATTTTGATAGAGATTGCATTAAATCTATAGATTGCTTTGGATATTATGGATGTTTTAACAATGTCAGTTCTCTGTATGCATGAGCAGAGTATATACTTTCATGTGATTGTACCTTCTTCAATTTCTTTCTTCAATGTCTTATAATTTTCTGAGTACAGCGATTTATTTCCATGGTTAAATGTATTGGTAGGTTATTTTAATGCAGATGTAAATGGGATTGTTTTCTTAATTTCTCTTTTTGATAATTCATTATTTATATATAAAATACAACTGATTTCTGAATATTAATTTTGTATCCTGTTACTTCACTGAACTTATTTATCAGTTCTAATAGTTTTTTGATGAAATCTTTAGGGTTCTCTCTATATAGCATCATGTCATCTATAAACAAGGACTTTTACTTCTTCCTTTCCAATTTGGATGCCTTTTTTTGTCTGATTACTGTGGCTAGGACTTTTAATATTATGTTCAATAAAAGTAGTAAAAGTGTACATTCTTGTCTTGTTTCTGATCTTAAAGAAATGCTTTTATCTCTTGCCTATTGAGTATAGTGCCAGCTGTGGGTTTGCCATATATGGCTTTATCATGTTGAGGTATGTTTCCTCTATTCCCACTTTGCTAAGAGTTTTTATCATAAATAGATGCTGGATTTTGCCAAGTGGTTTTTCTGCATCTATTGATATAATCATGTAATTTTTACCTTTGATTTTATTTATGTGGTGTATCACATTGATTGACTTTTAGATATTGAACCGAACATACACCTAAGGAATAAATACCATTCTGTCATGGCGTATAATCTTTTTAATATATTTCTGAATTCATTTTGCTAATATTTTGTTGAAGATTTTTGCATCTATATTCGTCAAGGATATCAACCTATTATTTTGTGTGTGTGCGTGCATGCGTGTGTGTGTTGTATGTGTGTGTTTAATAATGTTTTGGAATCAGGAAAATATATGCGTTGTAAAATCAACTTAGAAGCCTTTTCTCCTCTTAAACTTTTGGAATACTTTGAGAAAAAAATAGATGTTAATTCTTTTTTAAATATTTTGGCAAAATTCACCCATGAAGCAATCCAGTCCAGGACTTTTATTTCTTGAAACTTTTATTTCTTGAAATTACTGATTCAATTTTGTTGGTAGCACTTTGTCTGTTCAGATTTTATGTTACTTCTTGATTCAGTTTTAGAAGATTGTATGTTTCTAGAAATTTATCCATTTCTTCAGGATTATCCAGTTTTTTGGCATATAATTGTTCATAGTATTTTTAGTTGTCACTTTCCTCTTTTATTTCTGATTATATTTATTTGCGTCCTCTCTTTTTTTCCTGATGAATCTGTTTAAAATTTTTTCATTTTTTTTATCTTTTCTAAGAACCAGCTCTCAATTTCATTGATCTTTGTATTTTTTTTTAAACTGTATTTTTTTTTCCATTCAGACCATCATTATTTATTTCCTTCTACTGACTTTGGCCTTTATTTGTTCTTCTTTTTCTAGTTCCATTAGGTATAATGTTCTTTTTCTAGTTCCATTAGATTTTTTATTAGAGATTTTTCTTGTAGGTCTGAATTATTATAAGTTTCTCTCTAAAGACTGCTTTTGGTTTCTTCCTTGATTTCATTATAAATCCATTCATTATTTAGTAGCATGTATTTGGTAGAGATTGGTTGCCTCCATTTTGTTTAGTTTTTTTTTCTTCTGAAGTTTTCTCCTTTTTTAAAATTCATGTAATGTTTCTTTGTCTCTTCTTTTTGGCTGCTTTCCTGTGTTTACTTCTATGCAGTAGGTAAATCTGCTATATCTCCTAGTCTTGGGAGGGTGACCTAATGCAGTAGAGGTCATGTGGAGCTCTTGGTGGTACAGTTTCCCTGGTCACCTGAGGTAGGTACTCCAATAGTGTCTCTTGTGTGTAATGTATGATCTTTCTTGTAGTAGTTGAGCCTTGAATGCTTTTGGCACATCAATGTGTGGGATTGACCTTCAGGCTTAATGGCCACAAAAATTGGCCACAATTGAAACAAAGCATATGAGCTGCTGTGCAAGGCTTGACCCCATGAAGTAAAATTCACCCCAATGGACTCTGGTATTTGTTGAGACCATCCTTTAGGTGTACCACTTGTGGGGCTAATGGATTGTACTCTGGTGTCATCTGAAGCTGGCCACTGGGTTTGTTGGTTCTGGGGACTTTTGAGAGGGCCTTCAGTTTGTGATTGGCCTGGGCTACCTGGCAGGAGCTACAAAGCAATCAACAGTTGGTTGATGCCTCTGCTGTATCTAGAACCATGTGGGGGAGTCCATACTGTGAACTGAAGCCTGCTGCTACCAGTACCAGGCCTGGGGCAAAAGGCACAGGGGATCCCAAAGCCTTTTGTCTCCTGCTGGCTACTCATAAGGCTCAATCAATGAAAGAGTCTCAAGAGGTACAAGAGTTGGGAAAAGCAGGGTCTCAGGGAGTTAAAAAGTGGGGCAAATGACGTTTACCTGGTTAATGCAGATTCAGATTTGGTGCCAGTGCTGAGCCTGGGTATACTTAGTTTGAAGCACATGGCTCTGAGAGGCCAGCCACTGCCTTCTCAAGGTCTAAAGACCTTTGAGAGTTTTTAAGAAAGTGAGCCAAGGCTGGCCACACGGGGCTGAAAGACCCTCCAGAGGTATTCTTAATGAAGCTGGCTACTATCTGCTAGCCTCAGGCAATGCTTGAGTTGGGTGGGGTGGCATCTCAGGGAGTTTTCAGGTTGGGGCAAGTGATGTTCACCAGTCTAATACAGATTCAGATTTAGCCTTGTGGGGTTAGTGGTCAACATAGGAAAGATAGCCCGGGCCTGCCAGCTGTGTGGGACAAAGGCTCACCATGTGGGACAAAACTTAGCCATAAGGACAATGGTGGTTGTTCCTTCAACTCTTGTCCTAAAGACACACAACTCAGTTTTTCCCAGCAGTCACACTCCTTGGTATTTACCTAAATAAGTTAAAAACTATGTCTATACAAAAACCTGAACATGGATGTTTACAGCAGTTTTGTTCATAATTCTCCAAAAGTTAAAGAAATGAAGATATCCTTCAGTAAGTGAGTGGACAGATAAAGTCTGTTTCATGCAGACAGAGAAAAATTATTCAGTGAATGCTAAAAAAAAAAATTGAGCTCTCTAGTTATGAAAAGGCACAGAGGAAATTAAATGCATTAACTCAGTGAAAATGCCAGTGTGAATAGGCTATGTACTGCATGATTCCAACTCTATGACAGTCTGTAAAAGGCAAAACTATGGAGACGGTAAAAAAATCAGTGGTTGCGATGGGTTGAGGAGTGGAAGGGATAAATATGCAGAGCATTGATGATTTTTAGGGCAGTTAAACTACTCTGTATAATATTATAATGGTGGATATATGTCATCATATATTTCTTAAAATCCATAAAATACACAACACCAAGAGTAAACTCTAATGTAAACTCAGGACTTTGGGTGATAATGAT
The DNA here is from genome assembly GCA_030015415.1 of Cynopterus sphinx. NCBI lineage: Eukaryota > Metazoa > Chordata > Mammalia > Chiroptera > Pteropodidae > Cynopterus > Cynopterus sphinx. The sequence continues at coordinate 60,414,366 of CM057383.1, forward strand.
GTGCCAGTGTAGGTTCATTGAGCTTAAGAAATATACTACTCTGGGGAGGGATGTTTTAGTGGGGTGGCTGTGCCTGTGTCAAGGCAAAAAGTATATACAAACTGTACTTTCTTCTTAATTTAGTTGTGATCTTAAAACTACTTTAAAATATATTATATTAAAAAATACTAGATTATCAAAGAAGCAGTAAATTGTGACCAAGAAATAATAGAAATGCAGAAATTAGCAATAAGATCCTGAAAAGAGCTATTATAAGTACGTTTAAGTACTTACAGGAAATAATCGATACAAAAAGTGAATGGATCAGAAATCTCAGTGCAAAAGGGAAACGAAGAAGACGAAGACGACGAAGACGAAGAAGACGAAGAAGACGAAGAAGACGAAGAAGACGAAGAAGAAGAAGAAGAAGAAGAAGAAGAAGAAGAAGAAGAAGAAGAAGAAGAAGGATGAAGACGACGAAGACGACGAAGACGAAGACGACGAAGACGACGAAGACGACAACGACGAAGAAGAAGAAGACGAAGACGAAGACGAAGACGAAGAAGAAGAAGAAGAAGAAGAAGAAGAAGAAGAAGAAGAAGAAGAAGAAGAAGAAGAAGAAGAAGAAGAAGAAGAAGAAGAAGAAGAAGAAGACGAAGAAGAAGAAGAAGACGAAGACGACGAAGACGAAGACGAAGAAGAAGACGAAGACGAAGACGAAGAAGAAGAAGACGAAGACGACGAAGACGAAGACGACGAAGACGAAGACGAAGACGAAGACGAAGACGAAGAAGAAGAAGAAGAAGAAGAAGAAGAAGAAGAAGAAGAAGAAGGATGAAGAAGAAGAAGACGAAGACGACGAAGACGAAGAAGACGAAGACGACGAAGACGACGAAGACGACAAAGACGAAGAAGAAGAAGAAGAAGAAGAAGAAGAAGAAGAAGAAGAAGAAGAAGAAGAAGAAGAAGAAGAAGAAGACGAAGAAGAAGAAAATGAAGAAGGAAGAGGAGGAAGAAGAGAAAGAAGAGGAGGAGGAAGAAGAAAATGAAGAAGGAAGAGGAGGAAGAAGAGAAAGAAGAGGAGGAGGAAGAAAAGAAGAAACATTTGGAAATTCTAGACCTGAAAAACACTATTAGTCATAGAGTTAAGAAACATATCATATAGGAGAATGATAATCAAAATACTACTAACTTAACAAAAATGTACAAATGTACAAAAAGAGAAAAAACAGGAAAGAAATCTTTACAATTGCAGAAAGAAAATCTCAACCTATAATTTCATATTCAATAAAAACGTTTTCAATCATAAGCATCTAGAAGAGAATATGAAAAAATATATTTGTGATCTTTCAGGAGACAGATTTCTTAAAAGTGACATGTAAACATCAGCTATTAAATTTTAAAATATTGACTTCTTAAAAATTAAATATATTTGATTACCAAAAGCTACTCTTAAGGATATAAATAGGCAAATCACAGACTATGAGAAGTTTTTCACAAAATGTAGATCTGTCAAACAATTCATATCCATAATATATGAAGAATTTCTAAACGCTATAATCTTAAGCTTGATAATTGCATCAAAATGAGCCAAAGACTTGAACTGGCACTTCTCAGGGGAATGGCCACTGACTCCATAAAAAGATACATCAGTGAAGATTATTAGTTGTCAGAAAAATGCAAATTGAAACCACAATGTGGTTGAAAATGAAAATTGAAACCACCATTCTGCATACTTGAATGGCTCAAATTAAAATAAATGAACAAATAACTAAAACAGAGAACTCCAAGTATTGGTAAGGATATACAACAAACCAGAACTCTCAACTGTTGCTTTTACAAATATAAAATGGTAAAACCATTTTTGCAAAATGGGTTGGCTGTTTTTATACAGAAGTTACACCTTTCTTCTGGCCCTCCAATTTAACTCCTAGGTATTTATCCAAATAAATGAAAAAAAACTTGTCCACAAAAAATCATATAAGAATATTCATTGTAGCTTTTTTCCCAATAACCAAAATTTAAAAATTGCATATTCATCAGTAGGAGAGTGGATTAAGAAATTATAGTATATTTATGCAATAAATGACTACAAATATGTGCAATGATATCAGTAATATAAACAAATATTATAAATGTAAAAAAAGTGTGGGATCAGTCTTTATAATACGAATACTCTGACCTCATGAAACCCTGTATAATCTCTTCTCTTTAAGTGTAGACAGGATTTGTGAATAGGAAGGATGTAATTTTTACAGGATATGGAAACAAGTAAAATCAGTTGATTCTGAGTTAATTAAATGAGATATTATTCTGAGTAGGTCTGATTTATCAGATGAAACTCTTCCTGAACAGAGACACCATCCTATCAGCTTTGGAGCAGCAAACAGCCTTGTCCTAAAATCTCTATGGGAAGGGGACCACCTTCGTCTTTCAACCACAAGGAATTGAATTTTGTTAACAACCTACATAGCTAGGAAGAAGCTCCCAACCTCCAAGTGGGAAAGCAGCCCTGCAGACACTGATTTCAGCTTTGTGAGACCCTGAGCAGAGGACCTAGCTAAGCCATGCCTAGATTCCTGACACATAAAAATTATGAGATAATCAATAATTATTATTTGAAGCCATTAAATGTATGGTAACTTGTTATGCAACATTAGAAAACTGATACAAAGCCAGACATAAAAGAGTACCACTGAAAAGTACCATTTAGAAAAAGTTCTGATACAGACAAAAAAGTTATATTGTGAAAGATTCAGAACAATGGTTGCCTGTATAGATGAGGGTGATTGAGTGGGAAGATGCCTGAGGGAACTTTTGTAGGTTACGAAAATGTTAAAGCTATACACTTAAGAGCTGTGCATTTCACTGTAAAAAATCTCAAAAATTTTTTAAAAAACAGCCTTATTTCTGCAAAGTCATTCATCTCTGTGGTGTTAATGCAGGCTCATCTGAAACACACAAGTTTTAACCGATAGTTGGGTTTACCAAATTATTTTTTTCCCGCAAGGTAATTTTTAATTTAATTAAAAGAGGTAATGAGCTGTCTTTTGAGATATCTATACATTTACTTTTTAAAGACTACACAGAGGTCGTGTTGTTGTGTGACCTTAAAACACATTATGTATCTTTAGACAAAGATCAAAAAACTATGGCCCTGAGGCCAAATGTGACCTGACATCTGTTTTGCTAAGTAAAATTTTACTGGGGTACAGGCCTTGTGTATTCATTTACATGTTGCCTTTGGCTGCTTTAATGCTGCAGTGGAAAAATAGTAGATAGGTACCCACCTACCATACAGCCAACAATGAACAAAATATTTGCTACCTGGACTTTTATAGAAAAAAATTTGCCAACTCCTACTTTATGCTATTAACTTTTTATTAAAGTGTAAGCCTTGGATTTAAGACAAACAAACAAACAAAAAACCTGAAAAAACAAAAAACTCAAAGAATAAAAAGAGAGAAGGAAGGAAGGAAGGAAGGAAGGAAGGGAGGGAGGGAGGGAGGGAGGGAGGGAGGGAGGGAGGGAGGGAGAGAGAGAGAGAGAGAGAGAGAGAGAGAGAGAGAGAGAGAGAGAGAGAAAGAAAGAAAGAAAGAAAGAAAGAAAGAAAGAAAGAAAGAAAGAAAGAAAGAAAGAAAGAAAGAAAGAAAGAGAAAGAAAGAAAGAAAGAAAGAAAGAAAGAAAAAGAGAGAGGAAGGAAGAAAGGAAGGAAGAAAGAAACTAAATTCCAAACTTTTGCTTGTATGTTACATCAGGCAAAGTATGTAATTTCTCTGGGTATCTTTATTTGGATAAATGATAGAGAGATGATAGAAAGATAAGTGAACTAATAGTTTTCAAACCACGTTCTCTGTTGGGTGGATTATTTGTTTTACGGGCTGTATCAGTATCAGATACACATGATAAATAAGTATCATGTGGGATAGCGCATCACAAAAACAAATTTTTATGTAAAATGACAATTGCAAATAATGGTTTAAAATAAACATCTTAAACTGAAACTTATAGGATTCTTCTAATTTTTAATGCTATGAACTTCCAGAGAGGAGTGTGGCATGCAGGGTATAAAATCCTATCATGCAACCTCAAATTTTATTGTAGTAATGACTATACTATGGAGTGAACTTGGATAAATTATTTAGCCTTTACAGACATACTTTCCTCCCTATAAATGGATATGACAATAATATGCATTTCATAGTATTGTTTTAAAGATTAAATTAATGACATAAAATTTATGCCCAATAAGGTTTATAACAAGCACTCCACAAAATGAGAATTCTCTTTGCTTTGTTCTCCAGCCCACTTCCTGACCCAACGCTTGTCCATTTCTAAAAACCTCTTTAAATGCTCAGTTATTAACTATTTGCATCCAAATATTTTACCCTTAGGACATTAACTAACAAGATAATGATGTTTGACATGTCTTTCATTTTTAACTTTAAAATATTTCTGAAATACTAGGGCAAACAAGCAAATAATCATTCTGATCTTTATATCAAAGAAACAAATTTTTAGATGATAACCCTTTATTAAATTTAGGAGGACTTTTTCTTTTCCCCTAACAAAAAGTCTCATTTACTTTTTTGAAATTTTATGTTATATTTACATATGGCTGAATTATATTTTAGAGGTTGGCCTCTGGAAAGTCAACTTAAATTCCTGGACCCAAACACTACTTATAAGATCCATCATTTTGATAAGTCTCAAATAGGACAACATAATACTCAAGAAGGAATCTTGAAAGTAAGTGCATTGAAAGGGAATCAATGCAGTTGTAAGTCTGCAGAATAGAGTGGTCAAAGTAATTCTTAGGAAACAATGGGGTTATTTAAATTCAACCTTGAAAACTGAGTGACAGTTTGCTGAGGGAACTATTGTGTTTCAAATTCCAGCTCAAGACAAACCCTGCCTTCCCACAGACCGCTGAAAAGCCTTTTATTTTGCCATCCTCTTCTAAAGGCTCTTTAAAAACCTTCCCAACAAACCAGGATTTTCTACTATGAAAAACGATAGATATTTTTTAAGAAAAGAAAATATTACCTCTCTCATTTAAGCTTTATGACAATAAAAATTCTAGTAATTTCTTGGCAGATTTCAGAAGACACAATCTGAACATTAAAAAAAATCTGTCTCATACCTAATCAATCTAGTTTCTTCTTCCCATCTTTACTGTCTATTTATTACACAGAATATCTAGATAATACCATATTATACAATTACATTTAAGTGGCCAATAAAATCAATGATCTCACTGGGAAACTTGCTTTAGAATCTTTATTTAAAGACCACCCACTTAATTTAAATTTCTAAATAGTTATATATGTTTTTAGAATAATTGTATTTTTGGAAGGTGCTCTCAGAAATTATCTTCCTAATTAAAGCACTAAAAGTTTTAGAAAGAGTATTTTATGATATATAAACAGAAATACACACATACACACACAGAGAGAAACACATATGGTTTCTAAGGCTGTTTAGTATTTTCATTTAAAAAAAAAATGTATCTATATCCACAAGGATTGCTTCTGAGATTTAGGTGGTGCTCTAAAATTAACAATAAAAACTTAACAGTAATTTCGTTTTGCAAGCACCCAAAATCACCTCAAAGAGGAAACGTGAAGCAAGCACAGTTTTGCACAGTCTTGGTTTACAAACTAGGCTGTAGGAGAAAAACCCTCCCACACACAGTGTGAAAATGCAAAAATTGGGATAAATTTGCTGTTCTCCCTGGCATTCTCCACTACAATAGCATTTTTACATCAACTGATTCTTTCTATGCAATACAATTCTTCCTGAAAAAGCTGTAAAAAAATAACTTCCTTAGCTGTGCAGAAGTTTTTTAGTTTGATATAGTTCCATATATTTATTTTTGCTTTTACTTACCTCGCCTTTGGGGTCAAGTCCACAAAGAGCCCTCTGAGATCAATGTCTATAACTTAGTGCTTGTCTTTCCTTCTGCATATTTCGTTCTTTCATAGGAACAACCTAAAACTCAGGAAGTAATTGATCAAAAGGATTTAGAGCATATGTACTATGGAATACCACTCAGCTATAAAAAAGATGAAATATTGCCATTAGTGACATCATGAATGAATTTTAAAAGTAACATGCTAAGTGACATAAGTCAGAAGGAAAAGAACAAGAACTGTGTTATTTCACTCATACATGTATGTTAAACAAAAAGCAACAGATGAACAAAAAATAAATAAATAAACTCATAGATACAGAAAACAGAATGGTGGTTACTGCGGGTAAAGGGGGGATAGAAGGAGGATAAAGAAGGTAACAGGATCAAATATATTGTGATTAAACCAGATATTGAGAACACAATGGAGTATACAGATGTCTTATAATGCTTTACGCTGAAATTTATAGCATATTGTTAATTAATGTTACCCCAATAAATTTAATTTAAAGAATCAAAGAAAAAAGAAAACAGTTTCCTGTGACATGACCATGGCAGCCTACTTTTCGAGTCTCTCTAAAACTCCCTAAAAGTTCTCCTGTAAACCTTGAAAACCAAACTAGGATAGCAGCAGAGGAGGGAAGGAGAATACAAACTGTTATCAGCATCAGGTACTAGATGATTCACTGCTGGAACACTAGTTGCATCAGGAGAGCTGGATGGTAGAAACTCTGAGAAGTGAGGAGTCCCTTGGACATCGAAAATTCACAACAAAATGAGACAACCAAATCTTGCTGGAAACTTCTGATAACAGATTTAAAAATGATCAGCAAAACAGAAAACTTCTCTATGCCTCTGGGCACACAATAAATGATAATTTCACACTCCCTTCCCAGAGAACAGCTTCATTAGGAAGAAAAGCAACTAGGGATGGAAACCCAAATGGGCAGGGCTGAGACAGGGGCTTGGAGCACTTGGAGGGAATATGCTTAGATAATGGCTGTTAACAGGGTCAGATCTCAGAAAACACTGACCAAACACAAAATCTGAAACCCAAAGCATCACACTGGGAGGCAAGGTCATTAAAGTTTTATGAGAGTACAAGGCTGGATCCAAGAATTCCTTCTGAACGTACTTAGTTCTAAGAAACAGGAAAACCTGTACTAGTTCACCTCAAACACAGGCAACAACAACAAAAATTATGAAGCTATTTAAAGAAAAAGGTAAAAATAGCCTTAATAATATTCAAGCAGACAATGAGAACACACTAGAAAGTTGTGGCTGAATCTATTTATAGTAAGAAAAGTATTTTCAGATTGGCCAGTAATTCACCTCTAAATTGTATTAAAAAAAGAGTCCTTTAACAAAAATGATTCAGAAAAGTTCAAATAAAAGGATGTTAATAATTATTAAATGACTAGAAAAAATGGGCCGTATACTTAATATTAGACAAGTTACAATCCATGGCAAAACATTTTAACAAGGCAAATAAAGACACATAATCAAGTGTAAAATGCACAATGAAAACATGGTGCTATTATAATGTGATAGAACATTTCATGAAACAAATACCACAGGATATGAAAAGATAGGCACACATCGAAAATAGAAGAACTAAACTATCTCTTGAAGGATGTATCACATCATAGATTAAAGGGACATAAACAAATTGGACAACAGCCACATATAGGTTATATATTATACCTTGATGATACACAACATGCATTCATTGTAAATGCACATGAAATACTCATAAAATTTTGTTATGTATTGAGGTCTCAAAGCAACCTCATACACTAATAAAAAGAAATAATACAAATCATGTTTTTCAACTTCTATGCAATAAAACAAAAAGTAAAATTAAAAGAGTCCTTGGAGGAAATTAACAAAATTCTTCATTAAACAACCTATAGGTAAAAATGAAAAAAAAAAAAAAGATAGAAAATATGTACATGATCTCTAGATAATAATGGTAATGAATACTTAACATTTTAGAATGTGGGATATAGTTAAAATGATTCTCAGAAAAAAATCCACAAAATGAAATAACTGCATGAATAACAATAAAAATAAAATAATTCAATATCCAAACCAAAAGACTAGGAAATAACCTAAAGGAAACCAAAAGAATGCAGAATGAAGTAATTAATAAAGATTAAAGAAGAAGGTTAAGAATTTAAACTAATAAACCCATAAATTATTTCTTTAAAAGAAAAAAAAAATCCTGCTTAACCTAAGTGTTTAAATAAGGGCACGTTTAAATGTATAGAACAAGAAGTGATAAAGGTAAAATAGACATTTATATAGAGAAAATTGTTTATAACAACAAAACCAAAATATTAAATTATTCAATATAATAGTGAGAAAAAAGAAAAAGAAAATATAAAATAAAATAGATTTTTATAAAAATATAATTTACTAAAACTAACAAGTAGGATCATAAAAGGTAAACAGACCTATTACAATAAAAGGAACAGAATAATTTACCAGAGATGTTCCCTGAAAATAAAACAAACAAACAAACAAACAAACAAACAACTAACTTCCCCAAACTGCCCACAAACTAGGTTCCCAGTGGTGATTAACTAAACCTTTAAAAATCAGATAATTTCAATAGTTAATAAAATGGTCCAGAACATAGAAAAAAATTTTTTGTATTCTTATTTTGAGGTAAATATTAATGTTGGTACCAAAACCCAGTAATAACTATGGGTAAAAAAATTACATACCAAAATATTAATATGATGTGTGACTCTGAATGTTAATTTAAAAAAACAATATTTCAGATATTTTTGAGATATGTTATACTAAAGAATACTTATTTACTTTGTCCAGGCTTGTTACATAAGAAAGTTTTTATTTTTTAACATGTATACAAAAATACATAGGAATGAAAAGACACGACATCCAAAATTGCTTAAAAATGCTATAGCAATGGAAGAGAACAAAAAGAAATAAAGGAGGGAAATGTGGCATAACTTTAATAAATGTGGAACCTGATTGATGGTCATGGTATTTGTTGTACTGAGTGTGTTTGTGTGTGTGTGTGTGTGTGTGTGATAAATATATTTTTTGAAAAGATTGTCATAGAGAGGTAGCTTGGTATCTCAGAAAAAAGTATTAGGTTTGATATCAGACATTCCTGAAATCAAATTGTGCTCTACCACTTACTCTTTAGCTTAGAGAAAGTTAGTTATTTCCATGAGGTGATTTCTTCTAACCTCCCTTGCCTTATCTATAAAGTAGGCAATAGATTTTCTAAAATAAGTGAAAAATGAGGGAAAAATTCTCCTTTAAAAAATGATTTGCTAACAACAATTAGTCAAAAAGTTTCTGATGGTTCCCTCCACATCTAAATTACTTTTTAATTTCAAAGGGGTTGCTAGTCTTTTTAATCTATGAAGGTTTTATAAAATATACTACTTCTATGCAATGCTAGCCTAATTATCATTAACAAAATAATCTCCTACTGAGGATTTCTTAGAAATAGTGCTGTTATTAGGCAGCTAGCATGATTACCATGATATATTAACAAAATTGTGTAATTACTTCACAATATTATCTCAGGCTAAAGTTGAGTTATAGGCCTTTCGGGCATGTATGCCTACTGATATGAAGAGACTAGAGAAGGTTTAGAAAAAATTAAAATAAAAAATATATAAATATTAATGGAAAGTTTTAGGAAAATCAGGGCAAGGCATTGCTGGTTGAGAAATGTAATAATACTACACAAAATTATATATGGCAATTTGAAGCAGTATGGCCCGTACTGTAGTAGATCTTCTTATTTGTAAGAGATACAAATAGAAGAAAAATAATTACTGTTTCTCAATCTCAGCTCTCCATGAAAAATATGCAAGTCTATTTAACAGAAGATTCTCTTAGGATGTTAAAGAATGTTTATTACCAAGGATGAGTGAAGAAAAACAATTATATGTATATCTGTATATATATGTGTGTATATCTATCTCTATATCTATATCTATATCTATATCTATCTATATCTATATCATCTATATCTATATATAATCATATATATCTATATAATCTATATCTATCTATCATCTATCTATATCTATCTATCATCTATCTATCTATCTATCTATCTATCTATATTCAGCTCTAATTAACCATTTTAAAAGAAGTTTTTTCAAGTCTATTAGCAAAAATGCATGGTAAAAGTGAATGCTATAAGAGACAATTTGATGGGACCTTCTTAAAAAGAAAAGGAAAGGACAACAACAAAATCCAGAAGTCTCTTTATTAAAAATCCAGTTTCTTAAGGAGCAGCACTTTTAAAAGCATTTTAAAAATCCCAGATACTTAAAAATAATCTGATAAGCATTTGGTGCAAAAAGTTATGAAAAAGAGAACCAAGATAAAATTCTCTAATTAATCAGGTGTATTTATAGTAGAAATCCAATCTGAGCTGAATTTCAAAGGATGAGAGATTTCATCATTCAAAAAAGAGAATTTCATACTGAGGAAGAAGTACACACAAAGGCACAAGGCTTGAGTTCAAGGGAAGGTGAGTATCCAAGTAAAGGTCAAAGAATGTCCCCAGTGAAGATGGGGAGCAACCTCCTACTCCAAAAGGTTTCTGGGCTCTTTTTACTCATTCCTCACACCAGTTACCGCCCCAGGAGACCTGCTTTCTGTCTCTAGAGTTTTGCCTTTTCTAGAATTCCATATAAAAGGGATCATATTGTAGGATTGATTTTTTAAATTTAGTATAGAATATTTTTAGGATTCGTTATGCTGTTTCATGTGTAACTTATTTTGTTCTTGTTTCTTGAGGAATAGTAATCCAGAGTATAGATATACTACGATTTATAGATCTTTTTATCAATTGCCAGTCATTTGAGTTTGAGGTTATTATAAATAATGCTATGAACATTCAGATATACATTTTGGGGGGATATATATTTTCAATGTTGTTAGGTGAATACCTATGAAAGGTGTTACAACTCTGTTTTCCAAAGTGGCTGTACTGTTTTGCATGTGTTCCAGTGGCTCTGTATCCTTACCTAGATTTGGTGTAGAGAAGGGCTCTTTTTAGCTTTTCTAATGGGTGTACAATGATATTTCATCACGGTTTTAATTTGCATCTCTCTGATAATTAGTGATATTGAGACTTTTTTGACATGTTCAAAGATCACCACATATCTTCTCTTAAGAATTGTCTGTTCAAATCTATTGCCCACTCATTTTTTATTTATTTTTTGTTGCTGTTCCATGAATTAATTTTATTCCCTAATTAAGTGGTTCTTTTGCTTGGACAGTTTTCCAATCTCTTTGCAGTTCATAGTTTGGAAGCTTCACTTTTCTGGGTCTCTAAGGAAGAAGGGCTGGGTTTTCCCATGTGTACGCTCTGCAGCCGCTAGTGGTGCTCTGTCAGTCAAATTTAGTCTCAAGCTCAAACTGGAGAGAAGGGAATTAACGTTCACAGTTCCCCATCTCTCCTCTTCCAAGTGTTAACTTCCCACCGAAGTCTGTCTGCTTCTAATCACTCCTCAATATCTTTATGTATTGCTTTTTTTATTATTATGTCCAGGTTTTCTATAGCAGAAGTTCATTCAAAAAGATCTTAGACCTTCTTAGGTGGAAATGTGATATAATGTATTTTCATTATCTTTCAGTCTAAGATATATATTAGATATTTTCCTAGATATTTAATTGTAACCAATTTTTAATTTAGTTCTACTGTATTAAAGAATAAACTCTGCCTGGTTTCAACCCTTTTAAATTATGAAGGTTTCTTTTATGACTATCATGGTGAATGATCGTGTGCATGTGAAAAGATGTGTATTTTGAAGTCGTAGAGAGTAGGGTGTTGTAAATGACAGTGATTGATAATGTCATTCAGATAATCTATAACTTTACTAACATTTTTCTCACTTAGTTAATTAATTAATTAATTAATTTATTTATTTTCAATTACAGTTGATATTCAATACTATTTTCATATTAGTTTCAGGTATAGCGCATAGTGGTTAGACATTTATAGAACTTAAAAAGTTATCCCTCCTGATTAGTCTAGTATCCACCTAGCACTCTACTTAGTTATTAAAATGTTATTAACTAAATTCCCTATGCTGTACTTTATATCTCCTTGACTATTTTATAACTATCAGTTTGTACTTCTTAATTCCATCACCTTTTTCACCTATCCCCCCTCTCCCATCTAGCAACCATCAATTTGTTTTCTGTATCTGTGGGTCTGTTTCTGTTTTGTTTTTTCACTTACTCTGTTCTTTAGATTAAACATATAAATGAGATCATATGGCATTTGTCTTTCTCTGACTTGCTTCATTTGGGATAATACCCTCTAGGTCCATTTATGTTGTCACAAATGGTAAGGTTTCTTTTTTACAGCTGAGTAATATTTCATTATATATATGTATCACATCTTCTTTATCTAACTGCCTATTGCTTCCATATCTTGGCTATTGTGGAAAACAGTATGGAGTTTCCTCAAAAGATTAAAAATAGAACTACTACATGACCCAGCAATTCCAGTTCTGGGTATTTTCCCAAAGAAATTCAAGATACTAATTTGAAAAGATATATGCACCCCTATTGTCCACTTTTTTTTTCATATTCTCCAAGGACTTCTGTGTAGTTGTTATCTGTGGGTTGATTTGGTAATAGCTTTCTCAGGTGTGTTAGGATAGGTCTGTTCTCATTTATTTTTACATTCTCTTTTTAGTACATTTATACTTGTGAAATGTCTTTTTAATGTATTCAATAGTTTCTTTCTCAGATTTATAAAATTTCCCAAGCTATTTTCTATAAAAGAATATTATTAGGCATACTGATAGCTGTTTTATAGTGGAACAGAACTATAGAACATTTTGGGAACATGAATTTTGAGAAATCCTACTTTTCATAATCCTTTCTCAGAGATTTATGAAGTTCATTAGCTAGTAAGTTTTGAGAAATGTGTTAAACTTTATTGAAATCACCAATGTTCTGCTCACTTGAACACAGGAACTTTTCTACACATAATACTTAAGAGCATGACATGTAGCAAAAGCTGGTGAGCTCCTTATATATTTCATTCTATTCAGTTACACAGGCTACACTTCTTTTCATGACAATGCATTTTCCATATGACATTTCTTCTCAACTCTTGCCAACAGTTATTTCCCTCTGAATTTAACGAAATGTATGTTGGCTCTATGTAAACCTACTATTAGACACATACATTTAACATGAAGCTAAAGTATAAGGAGCCTTTATATTTCAAAGGTGATTTCTTACAATGGTTTCTCTTACTGTTTGGGGCTTATATGCAGTCATTTTTTTCAATATTGCAAGGCCCCAAATTTCGGGCACTTTTCTCTTCCTTTTTCATTTCTCTTGCAAATTGGCCGGTTCTTTCTAACAGCAACCAAAACCCACGACTAGCGTTTATTTTCCAATCTTTTCCTTTTGAGAACAAATATCTTAGATAATTTAAAAATTGGCCTTCCAAATATTTTGCAATGGTTCACCATCTTTCCACCATGCATTAGTATTTTCTTCACCACCTACCACATAGCAGTAAGTCAATGCAAGATATTTGGAGCTTTGTCGAACCCCATGTTTACCACCAATTTACATGTCATTTTATGGTTCTTTTTTATATTCTCTAAATTACACCCATCTGTAGGGCTATGTATTGTTTTCTTGTACATCCTTAGCATATGGTCAATTTTGTTCTACTGGATTATCTATCTCTAACATATGGAAAATTTTTTTATATTCTTACTCTAACGTCTATTATACAACATTACTAAAATCTCCTATTAGCTGTAATAGGTTTTCATTTTGCTTTTAGATATCTAAATTTTGATCTACAAAATTTATTTGTATTTCTCCCTCATTGTGTTGACTAGTACCTCAAAACCAGTGTTAAAAAATATTGGTAATAATAACATCCATATTTTATTCTTGATTTTAGTGACTCCAAGTTTTTATCATTTAATATAAGGCTAGATGTTGGAACTACATTAAGAAATATAATATGCGCATATAATCTTATAGTGAAAATTAATTTTTAATTCTGTCAAAGGTCCATTATATCTGAGATTAATTATTTAATTCATTTATTATTAATTTCCACTTACTATGTCCCAACACTAGACCTGAAGGTGAATAACCACAATACAGCCCTGCCTCTATTAATTGATCAATCCAGAGATAAAATTATGTTTATTACTTTATGTTACATTTTAATAGTATATTGATTTTATATTACTGGCAGACACAGCACTTTTTAATAATATTGTTTTTAAATAATTAATTTCTATTATTTTAAATTATATTGCATTCATAACAATAAGCAAAGTAGATTTAATTTTTATGTTTTTTTCAAAAAAATATTGTGCTGTAATTATGTTAAGTTATTGACAAACATGAAACATTTTCCTGCATATGGTAAACTTGGTGGTAGCATTTGGGCAATGAAAAATGCTCTAAAATATTTTATCATCTCTTTGTTCTGTAAACAATTACTTAAAGGCATCTCTTAATATAATTAATGAGACAAATGAGTACTTTGACTCTGAGTTTGGTATACTCCATTTTTGTAGATTTATTAATTTTGTCTCTCCTAGTGTTTTCTTTTTGGATAAAGAAGAATTTGGGTCAGTTTGTTCATGGGCTAAAGAGGTTCTAGGAATAAAAGGTCACTATATACTCACGCTTTTCCTTTTGAGATCCAAATGGTATTAACACCTCTCTTTAGGACTGAGATGTACTTAACCAAGGGCTCCCAAAGAGAAGGAAAGAGGCTGTGAATTGGCTGCTGGGGATGAGGGAGTTCTACTACGTACAGTAGAGAAGGAAAATTAGCCCACCTGACCTCCTGAGCCATCTGCCCCACTGAGGTTTGATAAGTGTAAAGCAGAGTCTTGTATTTCCTTTTTTGAGCCATTGGGTTCATCTGTGTGGGAATCTAGACTTAGATATGTTAGGGTGTCACTGCATCTGCTGCCAAGAAAATACCTAAGAGCATGGGCTCCATCTCTAACACTGACTACGGTGTAATTGACAGCTACATGAGTGGAGTTTTTGTAAAACCGGTTCTGGTCCAGTTACGGCTAACCATCTTTGTACCCCATCTTCTACCATTTCTTCCTGATTCCTCTTTTACTTCTCCCTGTCAGTGTGTATGTGGTCCACATTAGACAGCTCAGAGAATCCAGCATTAGGGCTCAAGCAAAATATCCTACTGTTAAGCTCTTGCAAGTTCAGCCTATAATGTGAGGAGCAAATATTACACTCATTAATAAAGCTATAGATTTTGGGTTGATAAGGACTCTTTTTTATCTTTTAATACCTTTCTCATACAACCTCCAATGCCAGGTATGTAAAAGGTGCTCAACAAAGTAATTTGAGGCAATACTCATGAGAAAATGTCTTTACCCATCAATTTTGATCCTTTAGGGGCCACTCACAAAGGGTGGCAGAAGACAGCATAGTGAGGGGACAATGGAAGGAACAATGGAAAGAAGGTGGCAAAGCAAATGAAAGCCATGAAAGCAGATGAAACATCCACTATGTGACAACCTGCCTGGCTGCCATCACTCTAAGGGAGGACTGCCTGATGGAAGCTGCAGCCTCTTAATCCCTGAACAGGTTAGAGTAGGACAGACAGCAGACTTGGAAGAAATATGGAAAATATTCAGAACTCTTCTTCAAGTACAAATTATCATCTTAATTCAATGACACTATACTTTTGAGGGAATGATGAATTTATTAGAACAATATTTAAATTTTGACATTACAAATATGGACCTTGATATTTGCAGCACATGCATTATATAAATATATCCTATTCATATATTTTGTTGCATTGTTTGTCTTCTTTGAATATATTGGAAGGTCAGCAGCTTTTTGCTCAGTCTCACTCTTATTTGTCACATAATTTAAATTTTTATGAATTAAAATATATTTATACAATATTGATTCCTTCACATCAAAAGAAAACATTCTTGGGAGAAAGTATCATTTCTGGAGGTGACATCTCCAACAGTAATCTGACAGGTTGAATAAGAACCTTCTATTCACAGGAGAGCCAGCACTGAGCTGACTACTTAGACATGACACTCTGAAGGTACTGGTTGGGAGCCTTCCACTCCCCCTGCCAAATCTAAGAACCAAAGGTTTCTCACCTCTGGCAATAGAGTTCTCTGACCCTGGCAGTTGGTCCGCATTACACACACACACACACACACACACACACACACACACACACACACAGCCTTTTTTACAAATTATACCCACCTTGATTCAGAGAATGAATACACATTATTCAGCAGGAAGATGGGATAAGAGGCTACTAAGACCTCTGAAGAGAAAAGTTTAAAATTTTGAGTCAAACTCCTCAGGAAACATCTATATATTATACAGATATTGAAAAAATAAAGAGAGAAAAATAAAATAAAACTTGCCACTATGCTTTGAATTCTATTAATAGTATCTATAATTCTTCTAGCCATTTCTGAGAAAATGTACAACTAATATTCAAGGCTGAGAAAAATGAATGTTCAGCTCTCTTGAAGTAAATAAGGCATATTTTGGATAATTTTCCAAGTAAAGATTTTCCTACAGGTAGACAGTGATATGGCTGTGATAACACCAGAAATCATTTCAGTTCTCAACTTGTATTGTGGCCACCCTAGGAATACACTGCCTACACTGGCATTTGTGCAGAGTTGAGGCAGTCTCAAATCTCTTCAATTAGACAGTTCATAATTCTTCTGAATATTCTCTCACCCCATGTGGCTCAGTTGACATCTATGTTCTAGCATCACAGTGGAAGAATGATGAGCTGGAGACAGCCTGTCAGGTCCCTCATAGTCCTGACACACCTAGTTCAGGAAAACCATAGTACGTCATCTTCACAGCTCCTGGTGATATATTGTCTCTTTTGCTGTGTTAATCAAGTAAGTTTAACTCACAATCTTCTAGGTCAATATTTAAACATTTTTAATGCAAAATCTTTGAACTGACAAGATAAATCGAGCTTCAAAGAGTATGATAAAAGTAGAGACATTACAGATCTGACATCTTTATTGCCTCCAATTCCCCTGTTACCCTATCCTGACCTATTGGGACAAATAACAAAAAAGAAGAAGAAGAAGAAGAAGAAGAAGAAGAAGAAGAAGAAGAAGAAGAAGAGGAAGAGGAAGAGGAAGAGGAAGAGGAAGAGGAAGAGGAAGAGGAAGAGGAAGAGGAAGAGGAAGAGGAAGAGGAGGAGGAGGAGGAGGAGGAGGAGGAGGAGGAAAAGAAGCCACAGCAGCAACAGCAAATACATACATACATACATACATACATGCATGCATGCATGCATGCATATGGGCAAGATAAAGCAGGGAGGGAAAAAGGAAAAAGGCAAGGAAAGAAGCAATAAGTTCATTAAAAAAATGAGGTATCACAGTGCTATATTTCACAGCTCTATCTGCACATGAGAATCACCTGAGAGCTTCGCAAAATCTGATGCTTCAGTCCAACTGGACAGTTGACTCAGAGTCTTTGGAAGTGAGCATTGGTTTGGGTATTTCTTAAAATCTTTCCTCAGGTGATTCTAATTTATGGCAGGCTTGACTACCACTGACTAGAAGGTCACATTTGTTTTAACTATTTTAATGTATGAATGTGTGTGTGTGTACATGTATACATGCACATAGATACACACATGAAATGTTACACACATAAGAAATATGTTAGAATCTCAACTCTTCAAGATTTTAAATTCTAAAAAACATTATTCATATAATTATTATTGATTAGGTTTTTCAGGATTTTGTTAATAGCATTATAATTATATGTTCTATGTTTTGGGGGTATCATTTTTAAGAAATTGGAATCCTTGTTAATATTATAATTAATAAAATAGCAAAAGGAATGACTTCGCTATACGATATTGTTCACCATAAATATCATTTTACTACAACTTGGTGCTAGCTGTGCAGAGAAAAAAGTTCAGGACAACTTCAAAAAAGTAAAAATAAAATATAGATGGAAAAGTAGGGAAAATAAAACAAAGCACTTATGCACATTGACATGCATTCTGTTTTACCTAAAAACTATTTATCATATTCTTCTGATGCTCGCAAACCACTTAACACTGAAGTTCTGATAACTCAAAAGCTGTTAAAGCCCTAGTGTTTAGACTGAGTTCTCTGACAACAGTAAAATGGTAGGTAGTACAATAATATTAGGAAAAAACACACAAGAAAAATGCTACCTGCAAAACTGTTTCACAAAAGAACTTAAGGGAGATGTTTGTCAATTTCCTTGTATCTTGCTTGCCTTCAGAGAATGTCTCCATTAAATATTAGACTTTAACACAGAATGTGGGCTTGGATGAAAAGCTGCTGCTTGAAGCACTGTGCAAAAAATCCCTCTTCCTTCCCTAATAACCAATTTTCCCCTAATGTGAAAGGAATGGGATTTAATGCAAATCTTTATGGGTTTACTGTCACCCATGATACTCATGTAGATTCTCCAGCTCACTGCAGAATACCATCAGACTGCATTATGCACTAGAATCACAGGCCCCATTGCAAGTCTCATATCACACATACCAAGGTTTTGATAGCACAGGAGGGTGTAGAATTTAACAATGGATTTTTTTTTTTCTGGCTGGTGAATGTTAACTCCTATTGAGCCTAGGGCTAACATATAAAGCTGGCCTAAGTGTTTCATTGCCCAGTTAAAGCCTACTCTCATAGCCCATTTATTCATCATGCTGTATTTTCAAGGACTTTTCTTTTTATTATTGTAAATCAATGATGTTTTCCCCCTTGGAGGGAGGTCACCTAAAGATGGCAAAGAAGCCAGTGGTATGGAGGTCCCTTAAAGCACACATGCAGGTGGCAAGCTGTTCAGTTCTCCTCCACTTAGTTAAAATTGGAACAAATGTCAAAAGCTCACCTACTTATGGAACTGCAAGTGCATTTCCTCCTGCAAGGACTTTGATGCAGCTTTCCCAAGGCAACCAGAAAACTCTGCATTTAGCATGATTTGTTTCATGACTAAAGGCAAGCTAATACTTTCATTAGAAGATAGGATATTTGTTTATGAATCTGGGTCCTCCTTTGAATTCCAAATCCAATTATGATTTTAACAAGACCCCTTAAGTGATGAATTCCTCGGGTCTGGCTTAAGAAGCAGAAGAGGTCAGCTGTTGATTGTAGCTAAATGCGCTTCTAAAGGAAGCAATTACTTCTGCACAAATTTGACTTTGGGTATAAACATTTTTTTTAAAAAAGCAAATCTAAAATTAAATCAATACTTTTGTGATCCAGAGATCATCAATGTTTGTACATTCACATGTATTTTCTGCAAATTTCCTCTAAGAAAAACAGACTATGTATACTAGTGAACTGAAAGTCTAATGAGAAATGCACCAAAATAGTACTATAGTTTGTAAAATAAAAATGATTTCTCCCCTAAGTTTTCTTTCTATTCTACAATAACTATACTATTTTTAATTAAAAAATGCTTAATAAATGGTAGAATATATGCCTTGTATCTTAAAATTTGACCGTATTTCACATATGCTGCTCCTTAGTACAATTCTGAAAGAAGAATTACCTTCCTGATGAAGAAGTTAGTAACAGAAAAGCATTTAATTTCATTTATAATGAACATTCTTCTCTTAAATTATAGATTATATAACATCCACCTCTGGTACTCAAGCCACTAGGATTCCCAAAGATCTTTTTGTGGGCCATTTTTATAATCAAATCTTGTACCATGCCCAATTTACAACCTTCCTTTGAAGGATTAATGAAAACATGTAAACATATCAATGTGCTTAGGGCCACCTACCTTTGGGAAATGACTGAATTTTGGCTAATTAGAAATGAATTATTAAAATTTCATGAAGTTCTCCCCCTCTGGCCAATTATTTTATGTGGCTAACTAAGCTGTACTTTTGCTCTCTAGCTGCCTAGACAGAAAATGTGGACATGGATCGAAACCTTATTTATTTAGGAGAAGTCATGTGTAATTGAATCAAAAGAGTGAGCTTACCTTTTTGCATCTGGCCATGTGACTTTCTGCCATCTTGTTTTACTTTCAAACATCAGTATGAGAGCTACTGGTAAACTATTAAAAATTACTTAAAAATAGTTTAATAATTTTGAAGCTTGCCTTTTTCAGCTCGAAAATAAATTAAAAATCCATCAACTAATGAAACCTCTCTTTCTCTTTATTTGGATACCTCCAACTGGTAATTTACAAGGGGCCATCTTTTTTAAACACATTAATAGAAAATATCGACTGGAGAAGAGAAAACAAGTCTGTCTTCTTTTTTCATCTTCTCCAGCTGCCTCTAGCTGCAAATCCAGAGCTTTTAAAATTTAAGGGTATTATGGAAATTATAGAACTTGTGAAAGAGTGCCTCAGGGAAAAAAAGTTATAAACTTCACAAGACTCATGAATTACAGACTAAATTTATTCAGAATAGGAAGTTTCATGATTTTCAGACATCATATCCATAGTACTTCTTTTGCAGGGACATTTCAGCCCCAAATCTATACTGTTGCTGAAATCATATTATGTCACCATCGTTTTTCCTACATTGTATTTGTCTAGTTAATAATGTGCCCCTCGGGCAAATATCAAACGGGGTTTTTTAAATGTTTTCTGGTAAAGAATTTTTACATGCTGTCATCTTATAAATATAAATTAATAATAATAATAATAATAATAATAAGGTTCTATTACAAAGCAGATATTTACAGTAAGACATTAAAACCAATTTAACAGAAAGCATCAATATTTAGCATGAAGCAATGCTTAGCAAAATATTACAGAAGATACCAGTGCCTCTAGCTATAATATTTTATTCAGTTCCATAAATTTAAAATTTTTTCACTAAAAACTAAAAAATATTGTTGAATCACTTTACCCTATTTCTATTTCTTTTCTTTTCTATGTATGAGAATTGATAAATGAAACTTTCCTGCATTTATAGTGAATATTTATGCACAGTATTTTTTCTTTCAAATAATTGTAGCTAAACTTCTCTTGAACTAAATTAAAAAGCAAGATGCAAATTATCTGTATATTGTGGTTGCAATTATGTAAAAATATGACTGCATATGAATAAAGGACTGGAAGGGAATATACAGAAATTACTTTAATTATATAAGTATGGTGGAAATTACAGGAGTTTCCTCACACAGCATTTAAATTTTATGTAATATTCTGTTGTTTTTACAAAAATATTTCATTTTTTTTAAGTTTTTTCATGGACAACTGCAAGTCTATTAGTTTAAAAATACATTAAGTGATTTTTAAATTAAATCTTTTTTTTTTTTTACTTTTCAGAAGCTTTTGTTTCTAGCTTCCCTATCCATTCCTTCTGCAGTGACTTCATTAAATTATTCATTTAAGTGAAGTTTATTGAACACCTAAAATATGCCAGGTCATAAGAATACAATAGCCATCAGGACTTGTCCCATCAACTGGTTTTCCTCTCAAATCTTCACTCTCTTGATTCTCAAGAAGTGCTCCAATAATGCCATTTTTGATGATCATTCTAGCTACCAAGTTTTCTAAAAGAACAGTCTCTAAAGTAGGTTCATGTAAACGGTAGCCTCGTTCCATAATTCCCTTCTTTGGCAAATCACACATCACTGTTCCCCTTGCCCCACATGGACAATCTGTTTTGCAGGCTTTGTGACATTTTCTCATTCCCCATCACTTCTCATTACTGCAGGTCATTTAAGACTTCACCAGCTGTTTCTTTCGAAACCTCTTCTTCTCTATTCTGTCTACTATTCTAAAATATGCTTCTCTCTCATTTGAATGATCACTGTTCTTATTTTTTATTCCTCCTTCTTTTCCTTTACTTATCTCCTGCTTTTGAATTTATTGTTCCTCAAAATTCTTCCATTTTCTTCTTACTTTCTTGATGATTTTATCTGATGGGATGATACTTACAATAATAGCTAAATTTTGTTGAGGACTTATTACAAGCCAGATTCTGTATTAGTCAGTTCAGGCTTTGTTTTCATGATTTAATTTAATTTTTACAATGACCAGAAAAAGTAGAAATTCTTACTGCCTTTTTCTTTTTTAAGGAGAAAATTTCTGAGCTTCAAGGGGTTAAGACATTTTCTTAGAATGGCACTGTTGTGAGTAGAATAAAACCGGGCTTCTGTTCTCCCTGAATTTGATTGCAGAGACCAAGTTCCTAACCGTTGGGCTGTGCCTCTGCCCAGTGCCACTCAGAAACTCTCAAATCTGGCTTGATCTCTCTGGTCAACTCATTTCCCATTGTCCCATCCCATTCAAATATCTGCTGGCCCTTTCCATAAAAATGACACACAAGGACCTTAAAAGCAGTATTTCAGAAGATGTTCTTTCTCTAACATACTAATTTTGGTGCCATCATCATAGTCATTCATATTCAAAGCGCTGGTCTTCAGGCCTGGTTTTTCCTTCTCTTCTGTTCTCACATTTGCAAAGTGACCAATATTCATTGATTTTTAAAAATCTTCTAAGCCTCTGTCAATTTGCAAGAAGGAACACACACAAACACATATGCACAGACATATATACAACAGCAAAAAGAAAAAACAAAAGACTTTTTAAGAGAATGAATAAATACATAACAACAGATGATAACTATCTTTCATGTCAACAGATATACATGGAATAAAGTTAACTGAAAGAAAAAAACTTTCAACTTGTATCAGGAAACAAAATCAAAGGCTGTGTGGGAAAGCTATATCTAAAATATAATTATTTAGAAAGTCTAGAAATAAGGGCATGAAGAAACATACCAGACAAACACAAATGAAAAGACAGTAGGAATTACTTATTCAAGGCAAAAATGCAAGGCATAAGCTGAACTAAAACAAAAGACACACTTCATAAAGAGAAAGTGTATTATCCTCAATGATAATGGATGGTAGTGTATATAAACTCTACAGACAATCCTGACTCATTTGGATTTTTATGATGTCGTGAGTAGGCAATTGGCCAAGATTTTTTATTTACTCTCAAGGCAATTTCCTCGTCTCCAATGCAACTTTACATAGTCCCAACATAAAATGTTATGTAAGCTGACCTCTCCCCTTAAAAGAAGCACAACACAATGGCTGTGAGAACAGTCTTTCAAGCCTGATGTTTAAATTCAAATCTACTACTTACTGTGTAACCTGGGCAAGTTACTTAAATTCTCTGTGCCTTAGTTGCTTCACAGGGTAACTGTGGCTAATAGTCATATTAACTCACAAGGAGCTTATGAAAAATAAATGAATGAATATTTGTAAAGTCCTTAGAATAGTACCATGTAGGTATACAGTGGGCTATAAATACTTGCTATTATTAAATAAATGTATATACTTCTCCGGCTAAACAACATTTATGTTTTTTCTTGACTATTAAATAAAATGTTATTTCATCAAATCTAAAACTTCAGTCCTTTGTTTTTCAGACTATAGTCTGTATTTCTAGCATTATATTGCAGTACTTTGAGATCTCACTGGAAACGCTACTAAATTGGCTGACTCATACCATTGACTTGAACACATCCCTCATCCATGTATTTAGAGTCTATCTAGGCCTTTAAAGTGAAACGCCCCTCATCACTTCCAACCAGATATTCTTCAAGCCTTGGGTCAAGTGCCATTTCTATCTAAAAATCACTTCCTTATCAGCCCAGTCAGAAGTGATTGAGGTCCCTTGTAAATCTTACCGCTTTTTGTAAACATCCTATGTCACTTATGGACTAAGTGACAACAATGTCACATTTTTATTTCTCTAAATTTTAAGCTTAAAGAGTAAGGCAGGGTATGCTCATTATTCTCTTGTAAATTCACTATCTGACATATGTTGTCTATTACATGTTTAAGTTACTTGGAATTCAGAAATATAGTGTGAATCAATGAAGAAAAAGGTTTTTTTTTCATTTTTTTATTTACTAAAACAGAAAATAATCATCTTTATATCAAATAAGTTTCTAAGCACCAGTCAAATAACACAGCTCAATTTTAATCAAACAAGTACCTCGTTTGTTATTTAGGAAAATTTTGTTATAGTGTGTCTCAGGTTTTCCTATTTT
This sequence comes from Cynopterus sphinx, assembly GCA_030015415.1. Taxonomy (NCBI): domain Eukaryota; kingdom Metazoa; phylum Chordata; class Mammalia; order Chiroptera; family Pteropodidae; genus Cynopterus; species Cynopterus sphinx. Next base: position 60,438,332 of record CM057383.1, read on the forward strand.
TCTTTTGATACACCACAAAGATAGGATCTTTCTGTTTCATTAATAGCATAGAGAACGGTTTCAAGTAAGAAGTCTGAAAAACTTTGTTTGAACCTTACCTTTACTGCTCGTAGCTCTTTGAACTTGAGTGTTACAAACTTCGCCAAGCCTGTTTCTCCATGTGTAAAATGTGGTTTAAAATACCACCTACCATGCAAGATTAATGTCTATATTAAATAAAACTTTTGTGATGGATTTTTCCCATAGTGGAAATGCAATAAAAGATAGATAATAATAGTTGTAATAATAATTTTCTTATCTACCATTCTTCTTATTTTGTTTTGTTATATTTGAATTTTTACATTACCAAATGTATAGTTTGTCTTCTCTATATTAACAGTAAAGCTAATATTGTGCCTACTGTCACTTATAACATCTCCCTATAAATGTAGAACATATTTTGGGAGAATCACTTAGGCCATTCACCTTCTTACTAATCTAGAACATCAGATACCAAAAATCTATTTTTTCTCATGCTAATAATATTCTTTTCCTATAAATATCCTAAATATTCTACAGAATCATTTGCCGGTTAATGAGTTTGATATCCGATAATAAAGACAGCTTTGAATAGGATATATGTTTGTGCTACCCATGAATAATGTACTGTTTTACTAATACCTAGAAAGTCATTAATCAATGGGACAAGTTTTGAAATACTGTCTTTCTTTCCCCTTTTATACCACACTCTGTTCCTTTTCTTTTTCTTTCTCTCTATGCTGTTTTCTATCTCCTTATCACTTTTTTTTCTCTGCTTTTATTCAATACAATGGCCATGACCAACATGATCTGATCTGTTCTTACTAGAACTTTCAACTTCTAGTTAGGGCTTTTTTCAAGAGAGTGGCTTTCACTTTCAATCAAAAGCAGTTGAAATTATTCTGTGGAGTGCTATAGTTACTGATTTCCACAGTCAGTGTATCAATGAGCGATTTCCTCACTTCTCAGTTATTTTCATCTGGAATGTTTAGTGTCCTTACATCTGTTTATGTTCTGGAAGCAAAGATATACCATGGGAGATTGGGCTTTGTACTCAAACTGACCTGGTTCAGACTTTAACTCTACCATTTCTTGCTTTGCCTCTTCCACATTCCCTTTAGGGTGTTCATATAATGACGCTGGCTCATCTGTAAAATGGGGGTGGGCAATGAGGGCACAGCACTCAGCCCAGTGCCAAGCACACACGTGGGGCCTCAGGCTATACTATATTCAGTAGCATAGAGCTGGCAAAACCTGCAGTGAGCTAGCCTGGCAAAGAAACCACTTCTAGCAATTTTGTTTCCATGAGAAAACACATTTTGAGTTGTAAAAAACTAATTTATAAATAAGTGTTGGGAAAATAATTAAAATATCAGGTGCTCGAGTGTGTGTTGTGTGCAAATAATATATGTGGTATAAAATTAATTGTTAACTTCCATATTATTTTACCTAATTTTAAGAATAATTTCAATATTTAAAGTGGCTATAGGAGTAAAGTTGGTTATTAAAGTAAAAGATTAATTTTTCACTTTGCTTCCCCTTAGGAAAACAAGCGAGCTGTTCTTGGTAAACATTTGCTAATGGGCCTTTGGACTGGAGTGTGAAGATACATTAAATTACTAAAGGCTTATCCCTTAGTAGAAAAACTAAAAGTGAGATGTTGATTTTTCACACCCAGAAGACTGGGGAGGCATTTTTGGTAGTAGAAGACACTTTGTTCAAATGGCTTTTGACAAAAAATTTTATTACACTATAAAACTTGACATTTACATTCATGGGCTTAAAAAACCCAAAAGATGGTTATAGCTACCCATTGACTTAAATAAGAATAAAAGATATTTTGTCATAAACAAAGAAAAACTACAAACAAGATAAATGTAGAGTGTTTAGTAAAATGCAAGGCAGCATACCTATCACATTCTGGAATTTAACAGAATATTTATTGAGAACCTACTACTTGCAGACACTACAACTAGCATACCGCAGTTGAATTCTATTCAGAAGAAATATTTGTTCTGCTAGAATAAGAAAAGACAATCAACTGAAAAATGAGAAGATTGTTCAGGGTAGAGGTGGTAAACCACTGAATGTCTACATGTGTGCTGACACATCACAAACTCAAAAAGTCTTCCCTCAAAACTTAAAAGTAGGAACAGTTTGCTTATAAATCCCCAATTTCTGTAATGTCGTCCTTTCTTCCCTGTCTACCTCAGGAAGCCATTGTACCATGTTCGCGCAGTACCTACAAATGTTCATGCAAATTTCATCTTAGAGCTACCTGATCATATAAATATAAGCATTCATAGTAAAGTTACTAATTCCTCACAGTGGTTTAAATATTCACTGACTAAATTCCTGAAATTAGAATGTAGCGAATGTGGAATTTTACAGGAGACTCACTAAGTAGGACAAGATATTGTAATGGCCTTTATTGGTGGGTGCTGACTAATCCTCAGTGAAATAGTTTATAGATGGATAAATCCAAACATACAGCAGTAAGATTCAAGTTCCTATTACACCATTTTCCTACAAACTAAAAGAAAAAATATAATCAAATAAAACTATAGGTGTGAAGTGTCCAATTTCTTGGCAAACTAGCATCATCATCAGCACAAAATATGTGAGTATACAGAATGCATTTCTTAAGTAGAAGCAATAGTTAGTCTCAGAAATCAGGAACATCTTAAACAGGCCTTTCATGGTCAACTTCCTAATGTGCCAGCTTTCACTTCCTCCCATCTTTTCTTCAAAGCCCTACTTCCTCAGGAAATTCCTGACCCATCTGGATCTAAACTTGTGGGTAAAGTTGTGATCTCCATTCCAGAAAAAGTGAGTAGCTAACTCATCGACAATCAAATAACATACATCCTCCCAATGCGTATGCCAATATTTGATTTTAACTTAATGATTAAGATTACTCTATGTTTGCATTAAGGCGAGCAGTTAGATCTCACTTTAATTTGTTCTAAGCCCATACCTATATGTATAAATATATATATATTTTGGTGGTAAAATCAGTATAAAACACTAAATTTTGGTAAAACTAATCAGCGTAACTCATAGTGGCCTAGAGTGGAAATTATTCTAATCAGATTGACTTGGAGAAAGTTTATACTATTTAGATTGACCTAAACATGAAGTTGAATGAAAGACTCAAAAAAAGTTAATTATATAGGCAAGACCTAGTACACCAGTAGTCAGTTATTACAAATGTCCAAATTGTAGATGAGGCACCATGATTTAGGCACAGATATAGTGTAGCTCAACAGATGAATAGCAATTATTATTCCTAAAAATATTTAATCTCCAGAATATTGTTTGTCGTTAACAAGCTCTATGCCTGCTCTTGGGGACCTCGCATGTAAAGGCAATGAAATGAGCTAATCCATATGTTGCACATTCATTAAAACCAGGCAGTGTCTTGCAATTACAAATTAAATTGGTACATCTGGGAAAAGGAATACTGGGATTTACAGGTTTTTGTGATTTTTCCTTATCATAAAATAATGGAAATTGTGGTTCTGATTTTTATTTGATTAAAGGAATCATTTCATTGTTCTAATTGGAAAGGTATGTAAAACTTTTGGAATATTAACATATGGATCAGCTTTGCTAATAATGTCTGTTAATCTGGCATTGTAACAGTCTGTTTTTTCCCCAGTGTACACGTTTTTAGTTAGTTGGAAAGTATTTAGCTGAGCAGTTTTCTTTAATTTCCACTTTTTTTTTCCAGAGGGCTTTTTTACTTAAAAAGAGTTAGAATTTTTATTGCTTTTATGTCTGTCTGAATTTTCTCAAGTAACACAGTTTTTATGTGTTATTTGGATGAAGACATTATAGAATCCCTCTAGAATAGTTCTGTTTGGAAAACTTCCTATAGACATGATTTGCTGGAGGCAAGCTAACTTTATAGATTAAAAGTTTACATCAAGACACAAAAATCATAGTTCCTTCAAATCAAAAAGGAAAGTTATTTTTATCTTATTCGATGAGCATGAAAGACCTCCGTCTGAAACAAGAGCACACCATCACAAGCTTCCTAAAGTGTCACTCTCCACCCATTCCTTAGAGCTTTTGTTTGTACCCATGTCCCAGGTACAGCAGACTGGCCGGTTCATTTAACTATAGTGGCGGTCCAGGAAAATGAGCAAGGAAACAAAATGAAACTACCACATCCCCCAAATGGGCAGGTAACAAATTCTCACTGGTTGGAAAATATTTCCTATCATCTGCTTTGTGGAGCAGATTTCCTGCTTATTTATGAACAGATGTAGAGAAAGCAAAATCCAGTGCTGCCAAAATTAAACAAATACGTCCAGAGACTCTCTAGTAACTTATGAATCAGTAAAAGTAGTATTAGCTGCTGAAGCTATTTTGTGTCGCTTGGTCACAGGAGGAGCATGGCAGTGAGTTCACAGCTGATTTGCTTTGCTTCAACCGCACTAAACATTCATTTTCTTGGTTTGCATTCAATCTGAAAATAGTCCAATATAATGTTATTATTTCAAATTGAGGTACGTCTTTCTACTCTTTTTCTATTATTTCATACTGATATTAAAGATTCTGTTCATAAAAAGTCTATGTAAAGGCCATAAAAAATCAGAAATCTACACTCATACAGAAATATCTCCTGTCTTCAGGAAAAATACTTAATTTCAGGAAAACCTCAAACTTTTCAGCTTTGGTACAATAAAAGGTAAAATAAATATAGTGTTTTAAATCAAAGTAAATAGAATCTGAGCGAAGTACTAAAGAGCAAATTCAAAGCATCTTTGCAACTTGAGCAATATTTTCATAATTGATGAGCATCGTTAACCCAAAGCTTACAAACAAGGTTAACCCTACAGGGACATGGCTAGTCACAATGCCTGCTTGTTTTTGTCTAGGGGAAGAGTATGGAGAGAATGCGCAAGGGGCGGAGAACTAGACAGCATGCTCCAAAGTGTTTCTCTGACCAGCCTTTTACAATATTACTTTCTCTTTCTAACTTCCCTAAAATCCCCATTATCTGAGTCAAAACAACAAGCCCTTCATTCTGTTATTGAGTAAGATGTCAAGTTATTTATTTACCATAAAGACATGGTTGATTCTCAGTGGTGGACACCAAGGCAGCCATACCAATGGTTAAGAGTATAAATTTAAAATAACCTTTCCCTAAAGCACCATGGTCCCCACAACCCCTGCTTTAGCCTCTTCTAGCAGTCCTCAGAATTTACTATATATTGTTTCAGGACCCTGCTTGAGCCCAGTGTTCAATGTCTTTCTTAATGGTCAGTGGCCTTGTATTAATAGCTGTTAAATATTTAAAAAATATTATTCCTGATTACAAGCAAGTATATTTCCTCCAGAAAGATGGGAGAAAAGAACACCTATTTTTCCATCTCTCATTGTCTCATGAATACATATAGGCAAGCAGATATTTAGTAGACTCTTTCTAACACCCAGTGAACCTGACCTTGAGAAAATGAGAATCTGGGAAGGTAGTTTTTCTAAATGAAATGTGAAAGGATTTTGACGGCAGGCACAGGGAACAGGGCACAGGGCACTGGGCGCTGGCCGGGGAAAGCAGCCTTAGTACAACTGCCCTGGGGAAGAAGCTCCAGGGTCCCAGATCAGGATGCAACAAAGAATTAAGGCCTTGAATCAATTGGCAATGGGAGGTGGTAGTGTCGAGAGTGAGCCAAGTAAGAAAAAAATAAGAGAAACCACAGACAAACTTGGCCCTGCACTATTATTTTCCAAGAACTAGTCCGAATTTAAAAGCCTTAGCAGAAAGTTTCACTTCTTTTAAAAAGTTTCCATTTCACTTTGCAAGCTACACTTCACAGATCATTCCCTCTTTCCCTCTAGGCACAGTGAAGTGTGTCCTACTTTGAAGAGTTGTAATTTACCTGTCTACTAGAGTACTGCCCCTTTTAGACCCTAATCCTTAAGATTAGAGATCAGATTTTAGTACTCCTGTATCTCCAAAGCCCTATACAATGTCTGTACATAGTAGGTTCTTAATTTATTATAAAGATCAGTGGAAAATACTCTCTAAGTACAAATAAATCTGAGCTGTGGGAGAGAGATTTTAAACACATAGATAATGTGTAAATTCTGAAACTTTCTTGCAAAAGCATTCCCAAAAATACTTTAAAATTTCTCTATAATCTTGTTTACATTTGAATTTGCCCAGCCAGAATCTAAAGATGATTTATTCAGCAAGAATAAATGTGATATTTAATCATTTTTCCTGATTTTAAAAATGCAGGGTTAGGAGAAAATAAATGACTGCATTATTATTATATTTATATACACAGGCAATGCTCCCCTTACCCTGAGCTATCCCACTGAGCTGAGTGAGACTTTAAACATAAAGGAGGAAGACCCAGTGCATGATACCTTTTATGCATCTTTGAAAACTTAACATAGAGACCATTCCATTTTGGATTAGCATAATACAATGCATCTCTTGAAATCTAATGGAAAATATCTCTTCTTTTCACTTACTTCTGCAAGGTGAGAACAAATTCTTCCACCACAGATAAATTTTCAGAAAAGATTCCTCTGCTATTCATCTCCTATATACCAGCAGAGCAAGTGCACATGGCACAAATGAATAGTATCTGTCCTCTCTTTTAGTCAGTTCGAGCTGCCATAACAAATATCATAGACTGGGTAGCTTAAAAGAACAGAAATTCATTTTTATACAGTTTGGAGAGCTGGAAGACCAAGTGCCAGCTCATTTGGTTTCTTGTAAGAGCTGGCTTCTTGGTTTACAAGCAGCTGCCTCCTTTCTGTGTCCTCACATGATGGAGAGGGAGAGAAAGCGAGAGAGAAAGAGAGAGAGACAGACAGACAGAGGCAGAGACAGAGAGAGACAGGGAGAAACAGAGAGAGAGAGATAAAGCGAAACAGAGAGAGGTGAGCATACTCTGATGTCTTCTTATAATGACACCAATCCTATCATGAGGACCCTAAACTTATCAATCTAGTTCTTATTATGTTCTAAAGTTTCCATTGGAAATTAGGGTTTCAACATATGTATTTTGGGGAAGGCACACATTTAGTCCATAACATCCTCATATGATGAGGTAATGGGTATTCCCCTGAGAGAACAGATTTGCTATTCCTTGTGGAGGTCAAAGCCTGCATGTCTGCTTCCAGATGCACTTGAATTTTAAAAACAAAACAAAACAAACAAAATAAACTATGATCCCTGAACTCAGCACACATGAATGCAGAATGAGGACAAGAACACAGTAATGTTTGGGACAGCATGTACCAAAAAGTATGCCATGGAATACAAGTTCATAGGATGTTCCTAAAGGCTCCTAGGTCAAAGATGTTGGGTAACTATCTAGTAATCTTGAGCACAAGAGATTCTCTGGGTAGCCAGGTGCTAAAGAAGGCTGTTGAATTCTAACTAGCCTGATGTGTGTCGACACGTCTAACTAAGAGGCCCAGTCTCTACACAGCAGCAGTGAATAACCCACAGAACTAATATCCTCTAGAACTTCCTTTGGAAAAGGTTTACCTGAGGTTTACTTGAGTCCTGCTGCTAAATTGTCACTACTGGTAGAATAAGAAGAGACAAAGTTGACAACCACAGGAACTTGTTCGTGAAGCACAAAGTACTTGTTTAATAGAACATTGGAAGTCAAATGGTGCTATGCAAAGGGGTTTTCTTGTCTCTTGAATAATAAAAAGTTGCAGAATCATTAAAACAGATGCTCATCCACCCACAATTTGTTCTAGGTACTTTCAGGACCCTTTTCTACTCATAGAGGTATTATTCATTCAACAAACCTTAACTGAATAATATTCATTACATGCCAGATCTTGAGTTTAAGGTTGAGGATGCAGAGCTGAGACAAGGAGTATACAAAGGTTTCTATACATTTCTGCCTGATGAAAAAACAAGAGTTACTTGAATGCTAGAGCTTAAAGGGTCCATAAAAGTCATCTTTCAAAACTTAAATAAAAAGAAATAGACATTCTTAATAGTCCTATGTCTATTAAAAATTTAAAATGTAAATAACATTCCAAAATATAAAGCACCAGGCCCACGTGGATTCACTGGTGAACTCTACCAAACATTTGAGGAGAAAATTATGCCAGTTCTCTACAGTTTTCTTCAGAAAACAAAAGTAGAGGGAATACTTCTTAACTAAGGCCAGCTTTACCTTAATACCAAAACCAGACAAACACTCTACAAGGAAAGAAAACTATAGACTAATATCTCTCAAGAACACAGCTGCAAAAATCCTCAACAAAATCATAGCAAATCAAATCCAACAGTGTATTGAAAAAATTTTACACCATGACAAGTGAGATTGATTCCAGGTGTACAAGGCTGGTTCAACTTTCAAAAATTAATTAATGTGACCTATCACATGATCACATTAAAGAAAAAAATCAAATGATCATTTAAAGAGATGTAGAGAAAGCATTTGGCAAAACCCAAAACTGTGATAAATGTTCTCATTAGCTAATAGAGGGGAACATCCTCAACTTGGTAAAGTGTATCTATAAATATCCTACGATGAACATTATACTTAGTGGTGAAAAACAAAAAGCTTTCTCACTAAGATCAAAAGTAAGATATAGGTGTCCCCTCTTACCACTTTTTTTAAAACATCATACTGAAAATTTAAGCTAATGCAATAAGACATAAAAAGGAAATAAAAGGTATACAGATTGAAAAAAATAAAACGGTTTTTGTTCACAGATGACGTGATAATGCATGTAGAGAAAAATGTGGCAAAAAAAAAAAATCCTGAAATTAGTAAGCAATTATAGCAAATTGAAAGACACAAAGTTAATAGACAAAACTTAATTTCTTTCCTATACACCAGCAATTGAAAACTGAAATTCGAAACTAAAATCACAATACCATTTATATTAGCACCTTCCAAAAATGGAATACTCAATAGTAAATCTAACAAAATTTGCACAAGATCCATATGAAGAAAACTAAAAATCTCTGATAAAAGAAATAAAAGAAAACTAAATAAATAGAGAAGTAATTAATGTTCATAAATAGAAAGAATTGATATTGTCAAGATGTCAGTACTTTCCAAGTGGATCTATAGATTCAATGCAATCCCAATCAAAATTCTAAGAAGTTCTTTTTGTGGAAATTGACAAACTAATTCTAAAGTTTGTATAGAGAGGCAAACACCCAGAATAGCCCACACAATATGTAAAAAACAAAGTTGGAGGACTGGCATTATCTGGCTTTAATATAAAGCTATAGTAATAAGTAGAATGTGCTACTAGTGAAAGAAAAGACAAATAGATCAATGGAACAGAGAGCTCAGAAACACACACACATATTAAAGGATTAAAGAAGTACAAATTAGTAGTTGATAGTTGGGTGTGAAGATGGGGAGCATGACACAGGGAATGCAGTTAACATTAATATGATGGCTAAGTGGAAGGCCAGAAGAGGAAGGGAGCAATTGGGGTATCATTTTATGAACTATATAGATGTCTAACCAAAGTATTGTGTATTTGAAACTAATTTAAATGAATAAATTTATTTTTTGAAGAAATACCCACACATAAATATAGTCAATTATCTTTGACAAAAGAGTGAAGATAATGCACAAGAGCAACAAGTATTGAAACAACTGGACACATATATGAAAAATAAATCTAGGAACAAACATTACAACTTTCCCAAAAATTAGCTCAAAATGGATCACAGACCTAGGTGTAAAATGCAAAATAATAAAACTCCTAGAAGATAACATGGGAGAAAATTTAGATGATCTTTGGTTTGATAACTCTTTAGATGCTACCACGAAAGCACAGTTAAAGAAATCATTGATTAATTAGATTTTATTAAAATTAAATGTTTCTTTTCTGTGAAATATGTCAACAGAATGAGAAGACAAGTTATAGACTGGGAGAAAATATTTATAAAATACATATCTGATACAAGATTGTTACCCAAAATATGCAAATTCCCTTAAAACTTTTCAGTAAGAACACAACACGATTATTAAACAGACCAAGCCTTCAAAGACATCTCGCTGAAGATCATATATAGATGGCAAATAAGCATCTGAAAAGATACTTAACATCATATGTCATTAGGAAAATGCAAATTAAAATAATGAGATACCACTACACATCTATTAGAATGACCAAAATTTTTAATAAACTCATATCACCAAATAGTGCTGAGGGTGTGGAACAACAGGAATTCTCACTCGTTGCTGTTGGGAATATAAAAGAGTACAGTTATTTGGGAACATAGTTTGGTGGTTTCTCAGAAAACTAAACATTTCCTTTGCATATGATCTAATAATTTCAGTCCTGGGTATTTATTCAAAGGAGCTAAGAACACGGTTACTCAAAATCTGCATTCATATGTTTGTATCAGCTTTATTTATTTATTATTGCCAAAACTTGGAAGCAACCAAGATGTCTTTTGGTAGGTGAATGGCCCCTCCAGATAATGAAATATTTTTCAATTCTAAAAAAAGAGATATCTGGCCTTGAAAAGACATAGAAGAAATGTAAATGTATAATACTATGTGAAATAAGTTAATTTGAAAAGACAACAAACATACTGTATGAGTCCAACTATGTGACACTCTGGAAAAGGCAAAACTACGGAAATAGTAAAAAAATCAGTGGTCACCAGGGTTTTATGGGTGAGAGGGGGATGAATAGGCATTGCACAGAGGATATATAGGGCAGTGAAACTACTCTCTATGGTGCTATAATGATGCATACATGTCATTGCACATTTGCTCAAAACACCAAGAGCAATCCCTAAAGTAAATTCTGGACTCTAGGTAACAGTGATGTGTCAATATGATGGTTCGTTTATTGTTAACAAATGGACCACTCTGTCAGGGAATGTCAGTAATCAGGGTAGCTATACAGGTGTTGGGGTAGGGATAATATGGGAAGTATTTCTGCACCTCTCAATTTTATTGTGAACATAAAACCACTCTAAAAATTAAAGTCTATTAAAAAATAGAGTTTATCCCCTCATTTGAGAAAGAACTAGAACATACATTTCCTCCCTCTTGGTTCAGGGCTCTCTCAAGTGCAAGCCAGTTTGCCATTAAGAAAAGCATGTATTGACTTGTTTAAGGAAAAAAAAAAAGAACAAAGTCTGTTTCTAGTTAGAAACCTAATCAAACCTAATCAGATACTTAATCCAGCCACAGTACACATGGAATAAGTAACCAACACAAAAGATTACAATAATTTTCTATCCTGGAACTTGAAATACCTAAGTCTCAAAGGGTTGTCACATAACTATGGGGGAATTCTTTTCCCAACTGTATTAATATCTACCATTTATGATATAATTGCAGTTACTATTAATTGAGTACTTGCTTTGTGAGAGGTTTTGCACCCAGCCTTTAATCCTCCAGTTCACTAGATAGTAAGTATCATCACTACTTTACGGAAGGGGAAACCAAGGCACAAAGAGGTCAAGACTCTTGTTGATGGTCTCATGGCAGCAAGAGACAGAACTAAGATCTAAACCAAATTCTATCAGATTCTGAAGTTCATGATTTCAACCACAATGTTACTTTCCTTATGAGGAGACCTGGGTGGGTGATAGTGTTAAAAATGCAAATACATAGAAAATTACCTCTCTAAGATGTCATCAAAGAAGTAATGAATGGCACAGTGTGGTTCCACTTGCTATTTTACAGAAGAGGAAAATGAGGTAAAAGGAAAGTAGAAACAACTCTAATAAAAAGAATAATCCAAATGTATGCTTTTCCGATGTAGTACTTAATCTCACATTTATTCCATCCCTGATACCTAGTGAATAGCAGGTAGGCATTAAAATTTTGCTAGGCACAAAGCAGAGACTCAATACACATCTAAATAAAAATATAATAAATAAATTTCTGAGTAAAAGATTTTAAAATATCTGACATTTTTTTAATAAATAGTTTTTAGAATATAACAGCTAAAAGCTCAAGGAATTTAAAGTCTTTGAATTTGTGACTTAGTTATAAAGAAAATTATTTGAAATTCTATTTTTTTTCATGAAGCAAATAATCTAGATATTCTTTGCATTGGGATTCTGAATAAGTCAAGGCTTACATCACACACATTCTCTCTCTCTCTCTCTCTCTCTCTCTCTCTCTCTCTCTCTCTCTCTCTCTCTCTCTATCACACACACACACACACACACACACACACACACACACACACACACACTAGTCATGCAATCATGCATTCATCAGCTATTCCACCATGATAGTTTCAAAAAGAGTAATAAAAAGATTTCTAGTCATAAATACATGTTTAGAGACAAATAGTTTAAGCAAACCGGGACTGCCTGAATTCCCCAATCTACTAGGGCATGCTGTCTTATGTACATATTCCTCTCACTGGGATGGGGTTAGAAAAGTTTAGGATTTGAGAAGGAGCATCAAAATATTTGTTGCCCACACAATTCATTTTATACTGGATCAATCTAATATAAAGATACCTCCCCATTTTTTCAAATAGGATTTGCTAATGAAATTATTATTGTACACCTTTATTTACCCTCTATCATACTCTATAAAATTTTCAATTTTCTATATTCCACAGATGCTCCTCAACCAGCATCACTGCCTGGCTGCACCCTGGTGGCAATTAGTAAGTGGTGTGGAGTTGAATTGATTCTCACTGTCTGGCTGCATAGAGGTATGACGACAGGAAGGTGTGACGAATCCATTCAAGTTTGAACAAAAAAACAGAAATAAGAAACCTCTGACATGGGAATTGTGCCATTTCTCTAACTTCTTCAACTAGTCAAGTGCTGGTCTGTAACTGTAGGAATGAAGCAGATGTGACCCAGTAATGTTCCACAGTGAAAGCAGCTTGAGTTGCCAATGGAAAGAAATGCCAGTAATAATTAAGTGACTCAAATGTAAATAAGGAAAAATATAAATGGGAAAAAAATCCACAGGATAATGTAAAATATAAATCAAGAGCTATTGAGCATTGAACTATGTAAACCACCAACTTTCCAAACTTGCTGCAAACAGGAGGGAGAGTTTCTGAGTTCTGAGTTTTCGTTTGTTTGTTTTCAAGAATGTGGAAGTCACCAAAATCAAAGGGCCCCTTTTTTAGACAATCATTGAAGGAAAAGTCAAAGCAAAAGAAAGTAAAAATAGAGGACAAATATAAACAAATGCAAAAGCAGCCGCAAGTTTTAAAATCTGTATTAAGAATTCAAGAACGGATTTGTAAAAATACTGTATTAGTTCTCTCAGAGGAAAAAGATATTTTTAAAAAAGTCAGCAATGAGACTAAGTGGCATACGTGACAAGGTGAGGGAGAAACTTAAAATCATCTCCATAGTTTAAAAGTAAAACCAGATTGATATAGCTTCATTAAACAATTTAAAGCCAGATTTTAAATATATATATATATAAATGCATTTATTTAAAATATATCTATATAAATGTACATAGATATGCTTATACATACATATATATGTTAAAAACTTTGTTTAAATTTGGGGGAGATAGTAAGAGTAACCATAGTTCTGCTTTTCAGTGACAACCACAATTAACGACCTATGTATATGTTCTAGATGTGTAAATTAATAGCGTATATGACTGTGATAAAAACCACGCTAAACATCATATTTAGAAAAATCACTTGAAATATATTGTGAATATTCTTCTATATTGCTAATCCTCTTCTACAATTTTATTTTAAAACATACATAATATTCCATTTTGTGAACTTATCCCAGTTTATTTAATCAGTGTTCTATCTGGTATTTAGATCATTTCTGTTTTTTTCCACTATTTCCGACTCTGCTGTGGTGAACATTATTGTGTCTAAATCTTAATGCTTATATCCTCAGGGTAAAATCTTAAATTTCCTGGAGACTGGTCGAATAGAAAACCATTTTACAGTGCTTGATATAATTTTGATATAAATAAGAAATTTCCATCAAATGTCCTAAACCAAAAACTTTGTCACCATGGGTTAACATGTTCTCAATGCAACCTTACCAACACTGGGTGTTTCCATTCCCTTTTCAATGTAAATTTAAAGGAAGAAAATCTGACTTTATTTAGTTTTTAATTACTATTGTACATAAATGTGTTTGGGATATTTTTGTATATTATTTTATAAATTGCCTATTTGTATTGTTTGTTCATTTCTTCTATAGGGTAAGAGAAAATTTTGTTCTTTTCTTATACAGCTTGTGAGTTTTGATGCTGGTGGTTAGTTTTCTGATTAATTTTGACATGCATTTCCAAGAGGACAGAACTTGTCTTTGTAATCTGCTTGCTAATTCTACTGTTTTCCTATTTTTCATTTCATTAATTTGTTTTTCTGCTCTTTTTTAAAATTTATGTAAGACCTGAACTTTAGGGGGAGCTTGGTGAGGGGTATAGGGAACTGTTGTACTATTTTTGCAAACTTCTTTTAAGTCTAAAATTGGTTCCAAAGAAAGGTTTTATGGTTTGGGCTGGGAACTACATTTTGCTTTAACTGGGGAAGGTAGAAAATACAGGCATAAAAAAGATGGAAAATGGCTGAACTACAACCTCAGAAGGTTATTTCAAAAGTGTTGTAGATAAGATTTAATCGAAAGGAGATGGTCTCCTGAGACCATAAGAGGTGTCAAAGAACCTAATGAGTTAACTCAGGGGCAATCTCAGAATTCCATACCATTCCAAGAATCTATGAGCCCGGATACTTGATTCCTGCACCAATCAACATGGGAGAATGAGCTGCTCAGGGACACGGTGATTAATTGTGATGAACCCATCATCCTGGTGGTTAAAACAGATGAAGAAAGCCAAGGATGTTGACAAAACTTAAACAAAACGTTTGCTCTACACAAAAGAAAGCCTCTAGCTTTGCTACAGAAAGTAGGATCTACAGAGCAGCAGCATCATCTTCACCTGAGTACTTGCTAGAAAATTGGAACCTCAGGCTACATTCCAGATCTACTGATTCAGAATCTGATTTTGAGAGATTCCAAATGATTCATACACATTAAACATGAGATACTTTGCTCTAAAAGGACCTTTTTATTTCAGGTCCACTGCATATGATATTTAAAAGTGATGATTACAGTGATGATAACAAGCACAAGTATAACATCATTTTAGTAACACTTGTTGTTTTTCACAGACTTTTCACATATAATAGTTTTATTTAAATCTCATAACCATCCCCTGAGAAAATATCTTTAAACAGTTTAATTGTCAGGTCAAATTAAGGTAAATTGAACAGGGCTGACAAAGAGATGATGACCTTTTTAATTTTTAAGTAAATCTTTTATTCAAGTTAATTGTTCTTTTCTTCTCATAATTTCCCATAGACATGGCTTATGTTAACATTATATATGAATAGTGATTATGATATCATAGAAGTCCTGGTATTTCCTCCAAAGTACTCAGTCATATTAGATCATTTCAAAACTTGGAATTTAATTAAATCTTCTATAAAGTCAAAAAATAAATTTTGCTATTTTAATGTTATTTACTGACATATTACTGATAGGCATGTAAAATGATTCACCACTTTAGAAAACAATTTGCCAATTTCTTAAAAATGTATGCATATATTTACCATATACCTCACTAATCCAACTCTAGATATTTACCCAATAAAAATAAAAATACATGTTCATTTAAAGATTAATGTGAAAAGTCCATAATTACCAAATACTGAAAATAACCCAAATTTTCATCTACAGTGAATAAATAAATTGTGATATTTTTATACAATGGAATACTTCACAGCAATTAAAACGAAAGAACTACTGACAATTGCAAAGGCACACATAAATTTCCAAAGCATAAGTCAAAAAAGCCAGTCAAGATTGAGAAGGAGATAAATGCTGTGCTGGCCTCTTCCCACAACCATATCAAAATTACAGAAAAACCATCACTGAATAATCACCTGAAGGCTAGCTGAACGGAAGTCTTATAACTAAGGACATACAGAAGGAGCCACATAGAGAATGGTAAGAAATATTCAGACATACAGAATGGGCTGGTCCCATACCCACATGTGGTGGTTAAAAATTGAAAGGTTATCTACACCAGGTCCCTCATCCCAGGGTTTCAGCACCATAAAGAGAAGTCCCCACAATTTCTGGCTGTGACAACCAGAGCCAATTGTGGCAGTGAGACAGAGGGAGGCTGGAGTATGAGGTATTCCTCTTAAATGACCCATGCATGCTCTTATTCACTGACAGACTCACTCACTCTGAGCTCCAGTGCTGGGGTAGTAGCTCAAAAGTCTCCAGGGACACACAAGAAGGAAGTGAGTTTTCTGTTTCGAGGTGAGGGCTAGAGGGGCAACTTTCCCCCAGACAGAAATACTGGTAGAAATCATTGTTATTTGATGAGTCCTCTTTTGACTCAGCGTGCAGACACAGGTGGGCACCAAATCTGAGTCTTCTAACTAACACAAATCGTGATTCCCTGAGACTCTGTCCCTCCCAACTTGCAAGCCCACCCAAGCCTCATCCAATTTGCTTTTTTATATAGGCAACCTGTTTTAGCTAATCCTTTGGACTTTCCTTAAACCTCTCAAAGGTTCACAAAACCCCAACAGGTAGCATCAGGACTTGGCATTTCCCTTACTCTTGTTGAGCAGCCCTGAATTCAGTACTAGTAGCAGCCAGCCTCGGTTCACAGCTTAGCCTACCCCAGGCACTTCTAAGGCCAGCACAAGTGGCAACCACCTGCAGACAACTTTGTAGCTTATACCAAGTGGCTAGCTTCAGACCACATCAGAGAACCACCCAACTACCTCTGCAAAGGACACAACCAAAGGGCAGACTGAGCAGGCACCAAAGCCCTAAAAAAAGGTAAATCCTACTCCACAGGGTCAGCCTGGGCACAACAGCTCCCCCACTGTAGTCACAGTCAGTCCTAACAACAAACAAGCCTGAGGGGTAATCCTTCCTATTGACCTGCCAACAGCAATCAAGGCTAATCTACAATGGAAGGACACACAGAACACACAAGGGACACACCTGGAGCACCCAACTCTAGTAAACAGGAACACTGCACCATTGGACCTCACAGGACACTTATTATATAAGGACACTCTATCAAGACTGGAAGAAATAACAGCTGTACTTAACACATAGGAATAAACACAAGGCAGCCAAAATGAGGAGGAGACAAAGAAACATAACCTAAATGGAAGAGAACATCTCTGAAAATAGAATAAACAAAATAGAGACAAGCAATCTACCAGATGCAGAATTTAAAACACTAGTTATAAGGCTGTTTGATGATCTCAGTAGTTCTCAACAAAGAGAAAAGAAACATAAAAGTGGAGGCAGAAAACATAAAACAGAACCAGTCAGAAATGAAGAATACAAAAACTAAAATGAAGAATACATTATGGGGAATCAACAGTAGATTAGATGAATCAGATGATCTAATCAGCAATTTTGAAGATAAAAGTAGCAGGAAACACCCAATCAGAAAAGCAAAAAGAAAAAAAATTCAAAAAAATGAAGATAGTTTAAGGGGCCACTAGGACATCAAGAGTACCAATATCCCATCATAGTGGTACCAGAAGAAGAGAAAGAGCAAACCTGTTTGAAGAAACACTGAATGAAAACTTCCCTAACCTGGCAAAGGAAATAGACATACTCAGCTTCTCAGAGAGTCCCAAACAAGATGAACCCAAAGAAGCCCCACAGCAAACCCACGATAATTAAAATGGCAAAGTTTAAAGACAAAGAGAGAATCTTAAAAGCACTAAAAGAAAAGCAGTTAGTTACCTGCCAGGAATCTTCCATAAGACTTTCAGATTTCTCAACAGAAACTGCAGGCCAGAGGGATTGACACAAAATATTCAAAATGATAAAAAGCAAGGACCTACAACCAAAATTACTCTATCCAAAAAAACTATCATTTAGAATCGAAGGACAGATAAAAGAGCTTCCCAGACAAGAAAAAACTAAATGAGTTCATCACCACCAAACCAGTATTACAGGAAATATTAAAAGGACTTCTGCAAGAAGAAGAAGAAAAGTAAAAAATCGAAAATATAAAATATAAATAACAAAATGGCAATAACTCCTTATTTATCCACAACTTCTTTAATGTAAATGTATTAAATGCTCTAATCAAAAGACATAAGGTGCCTGAATGGATAAGAACACAAGACCCTTATAGATGCTGCTTATAAGAGACGCACTTCAGATCAAAAGACACATACAGACAGAAAGTAAAGGGATAGAAAAAGATATTTCACAAAATAGAAACAAACAAAAAAAGTTTGGGATAGCAATACTTACACTAGACAAAATATATTTTAAAATAAAGGCTATAACAACAAACAAGGACCCAGTTATGCCACTTCTGGGTATTTATCTGAATGACCTCAAAACGCTAAAAAAGACATATGTATCCATATGTTAAGTACAGCATTATGTACAATAGCCAAGTTATGAAAGCAATCTAAGTGCCCATCAATATATAAAATGAAATATCATTCAGGTATAAAAAAGAATGAACTTGTCATCTGCAACAACATGGATGGACCAAGAGGGAATTATGCTAAGTGAAATAAGTGAGAAGGAGAAAGATGAATACCTTATGATTTCACTTATTTGTGGAATCCAAACAAACAAAATCAGTGAACAAACAAAAGAGAAACTATCTCATCAATACAGAGAATATTTTGACAGTTGCTAGATGGGACCAGGATTGGAAGGATGGGCGCAAAAAGGAAAGAAATTAAAATGTACAAATTGGAAATTACCAAATAATTATGAGCATGTAAAGTACAGCATATGAAATATAGTCAATAATATTTTAATAATTGTGTATAGTGTCAGATAAAACTAGATTTATTGGAGTGACCACTTTGTAAGTTATATAAATGTCTAATCACTATTATGTAGACCCGAAACTATAGTAACATAAAGCAGGTCAGTGGTTGCTGGGGTTCAGAAGTAAGGGGGGAGACAAACTGCAAAGGCCCACAAGTGAACTTTCTGGGACAATGAGAATGTCCTATATCTTGATCTTGATGACAGTTTCACAACTATATAAAATATAGTGTCAAAACTCATAAAATGGTACACATAAAATGGGTATATTATATGTAAATCCTAAATCAATAAAACAGATATAAAAATTATTACAGTAAATGTTGTCATTAGGAAGTATTGAATGATGTGTTTTCTAGGTTAAGATAGCTTTATATATTTTGACACAAAAACATTCATTATCCCAAGTTGCAATTGTAAAGGATATAATGTTGGAAAAAGTTATAAAATGAAGTTTTCATCTGAGAAGGAACAACTACTTTTCCTCAAAAAAAAAATCTGTGTGTGTGTGTGTGTGTGTGTGTGTGTGTAATGTAATCAGTAAGATTTCATTATCCTGGGAAAGAGAGAGAATATGAGAGACAGACTGAGTAATAGATTATTACTCTGATTATTACTTATTACTCAGATAATATAGATTATTATCTGAGTAATAGGTTAAAAAGCACTGGAGGCCCAGGGAGAAAAAGAGAAATCTTCTATATAAAGCAAAGAGTATTAAACAAATAAAGAAATGCTGAAAACGTTTTCTGGGCCACTTTTTTTCCAGCTTTATCGAGATATTGATATATAACACATGCAAGTTTAAAGTGTAAAAGTGTGATAATTTCCTATACATATATCCTGCAAAATGATTACACAATAAGATTAGTTAAAATCTCTATTCCCTCACATAACTATCTTGTTTGGGGTTTGGGGGAAAATAACATTTAAGACCTACTCTCTTAACTTTTAAATATGTAATACCATATGATTAGTTATAGTCACGAGGCTTACATTAGATTCCCAGAACTTATTCATCTTACGTCTGAGAGTTTGTACCCTTTGCCCAACATCTCCCATTTCCCTCACCCTCCCACAACCCATGCCAACCACCATTCTACTATTGTCATGTTTGTCATTTTAGATTTCACATATAAGAACATACATAATTCATCATTCTCTGTCCAATTTATTTTATTAGCATAATGCCATCAAGGTTTATCCATATTTTGGGGGAAAAAGTAAAAGGACTTCTTTTTTATGGCTGAATAATATTCTGTTTCACATTTTCTTCATCCGCTGATGGACATTCAGGTTGTTTTCATGCCTTGGCAATTGTGAATAATGGACAATATTCACTGCAATGGACACAGGGGTGCAGATATTTCTTCAAAATAGCGTTTTTATTTCCTTTGAATATATTCCAAGAAGTGTAATTGCTGGATCATATGGTAGTTCTAATTTTTAATTTTTCGAGGAACCTCCCTACTGTTTCCATAATAGCTGCACCAGTTTACATTCCCACTAATAGCAATAAGTGTTCTCTTTTCTTCGCAGGCTCACCAACCTGTGTTGTCTCTTATCTTTTTGCTAATAGTCACTTTAACAGGTGTGAGGTAGTATTTAATTGGGGTTTTGATTTGCATTCCCCTGTTGATTAGTGCTATTGAGCATCTTTTCATGTACCTGTTGGTCATTTGTGTGCTTTGGTCAACTGCTCAAGTCCTAATCTTTTAATCATTTTTTTTTATTTCACTTTTCCATTGAGTTGTATGAGTTTCTTATCTATTTTAGACATAAACCCCTTATCAGAGATAATTTACTCCCATTTCATAGTTACCTTTTATTTTGCTGTGCAGAAATTTCTTAGTTTAATGTAGTCCCACTTATTTATTTTTGCTTTTGTTACTTG
Source organism: Cynopterus sphinx (assembly GCA_030015415.1). Taxonomy (NCBI): domain Eukaryota; kingdom Metazoa; phylum Chordata; class Mammalia; order Chiroptera; family Pteropodidae; genus Cynopterus; species Cynopterus sphinx. The sequence continues at coordinate 60,459,043 of CM057383.1, forward strand.
TGCTTTTGGTGTCACATTTAAAAAACTTTTGTAAAGACCAGTTCCCAAAAATTTTTTTCTTGTTTTCTCCTAGTAATTTAAGAGATTCTAGTCTTTTGTTTAATGTTTAATCCAATTTAGTTAATTTTTGTGAGTGATGTCAGACAGAGATCTAGCTGCATTCTACATGATGTTGTTCAGTTTTCTCACAGGTCACTTCTGATAAGACTGCCACCCCTGTAGAAATTTATAATAAGGATTATTTTGCCTCTTTTACCAGATTATGAACTACTACTCTCTACTCTGCACTACGTATAATGATTTTATATAATACCACCTCAATCTATCTGACCCAACTCAATTCTTTTCTTGAACCTCCCAAAAATCTGACCTAGCAACTAATAAATAAGCATTTATTGAACAAATTAAAGAATTAATGAATCTTTATTAACAGCTAACATATATTGAGGCATTCAGTCTATAAGTCAACATATTTCAAGTACTTTATGTGACTTAACTACCTTCATCCTTGCAAGAATCCTATGAGATAAGCACTTATTATAGTCCTCATTTTATTATAAACAAGGTTGGATGAGGCTGAATGACTTGTTCCAGGTAAATCTTGCTTTCAGGTGAAACAGAGATTCACCTGCAGGCAATGTGACACCAGAACTGAACCTGAAGCTCCCTTATTGCCCTGGCCCCAGAGCAGGACAGAGGATAGCTTTTCCTCTCCTGGTGGTGCTGGTGCACAAATTTGCCTCCAAGGAGGTCATTTTTATTTCACTGATATCAGTAAAAAAGCTGTGAGGATGTCAAAGCTCCTTGATCAGTAACAATTAAATGTAACCAAGACTTATCGCAGAGGGATATTTGTGAACATTTTATTTCCAAAAAGGCAATCCACCTGGAAAGTACTAAAAATATGTTTTTGTTTCCTTTAGCATGTCATTTCTCTAAGCAGTCTTCTTAACTCTCTGCTCTGATGACCCCCTTCGTAGTAAATACAATGCTTTTCTTAAGCAGACTGACAAAAAGACACACAGTCTATGGCACTGCATATCTTGAATTCATTATTTCCTCATAGCAAAAACTTGAAACTGTAATGTGTGAGAAGGAAAAGGTGCCAACATGACATTTACTACTGCTAATATGAATCTGATTAATTCTACAACAAATATCACCTTAACTCTTTGTATTCTACAATGAGTAAGTCTATTGAAAACAAGCAGGATACTTTCACTGAATCACATATAAGATTCTTTGGGGACAAAAATGATGATGCAAGTGCTTCTTAGTAAGTAGCATCTCCAAAATCTCTGATACAAAAGATACCTTTATCCTCAGAATAAAACTCCAAGTGAGGCAGAAGCAGCTCTGAGTCCTTCAGCTTCCAGGGAAGTTCTGCTCAGTGCTAAGAAAACAGGCCAAGGTGGGCGGTGAGGACACAGACAGCAATAGTACTACCTTGCAGAGAATGCTGCTGCTGGTTTTATTTTTATTTTATCGACTCCCTTGAAATGTTCTTCATTGTCCTGTGGCCTCAGGGTGTGTGTTCAAAAATGATTCTACATTTCAGCAATCCTGTACTTGAAATTGCTATTAAAAAGAAAATGCCAGAAGACTACTCACATTTCTCACTTAGGGGTTGCTGGACTAAGAAAATACACCCTGACTCGTGACCTTAAGATTAATGTCAAACACACACACACACACACACACACACACACACACACACACACACACATTTCAAGTAATTGAAGATTTTGTGAGAAATCTAGTTCATAAGAAAAAAGTAACAGCTTACTCTAAACCTTTTTCTATAGACTATTTTCATTATAGGAAACTTTAATTTCTGCCTGTTTTTTTTTCTTCTTATTTAACTTCCCTTTCTTTTTTTCTCCTCATCGTATACATATCTCAAAATATTTACGCGTCTCTCTTTAAAAAATCACTTTATTATCTCTCGGGAACTATCTTTTAATTCTTAAAAATTAAACTGAAATATCATCTCCCCTAAATTTCCCTTTCATTCAACTATTATATTGACAGTGGTTATTGAAAGCTTAATATTGCAATTTTTTAATTTGTTTCCCCCCTTCTAACAGGTTTGGCTAAAATGTCAAACATGTACAAACTGAGAAAAATACCATAGAATGTGCTGAATAATATAAGAAATATGTTTTCAACACACACACACACACACACACACACACACACACACACACACGAAAGAAAAAGGAAAAAGAAAGAAACTGGCTTAGAGGATTGGAACACGCATTTGATCCTGTATCCATAATCTTTTCCTTATGTATTTAGCAAAATGTGCTTGAGACGCTTGGCAGTTTGAAAACCCAAGATCGATTATTTGAGGTAGGTTAAAAAAAAATTCTTTCTAAAGCTGCCTTTTAAAGCCAACTAAAAAGTGGCTGTTTTGTGGCTTTGTGAATAGCATCACCTTAGAATATCCGTGCGTCCGATCATTTAGGATGGGAGCGGGTGGCATTTAATTGTGTGTGCTGAAGTTTTCATGAAGGGTGGGAAAGCCACAGCTCCCCAGGCAAATACTGCAGAGAGGCAGTCAGGGGGAGAAGGAGGAGGGGAGTCGGAGGTGGGTACGAGCTGCTGTCTACACGACACGCTCCTGGTGACCCACCCCGTGCTGGCTGTCGCGGTGGCTGTCGCTCTCCAAAGGGAAGAAGACGAATAACCGAGCGCAGGCGAATGGCGCAAGGGGTAGGGTTTTAAACCCGAACACGTGCGCCGGCGGAGACCGCGCAGGAAGGAAAATTGTTCCTGTTTGGTTAGTTTCTGTCCTGAAAGAAACTTCTGTGCGCGGCGACGTGCGTCCGGGACCGCGGAGCTGGAGCCGTGCCCAGGGAGCCAGGTCCGAGCGCGGTCCCGGGGAGCCCGGTTCAGAGCCGCCGGGCGCCTGCGCGCTCCCTTGGCGCTCGCGGGGCAAACCTGGACTCGATTTTTCTTGGCTGGAATGACTAAGAAAAGGACCCTTTTGTGCCCCTCTGTGCAGGTCTTTCACGCGGAGCCGCGGAGGCTGGGGAGAAGGGCTGCTTGACGACGGATGCTCACGAAAAGTAAAGAGCAGCTCTGGGTCAGCATCATTGAACTTCGCTCAGGAATGCGGTCCAGAAAGCTCCATCGCTTCGCCCCATCTGGTTGCCTCCCACTGGCTGTGTTTGTTAGTGTTTCCTCAAGCAGCAGGCAGGCTGTGTTGCCCTGGGTGTGCCAGGGAGGAGGACAGAGAGTGATCGTTTTTGCTGGACGGGAAACGTTTATTTGGGACAGGACAGCAGGGCATTTACTCATTGCCTATCCAGAGGCAGAGACAAACTTCTTCAAGAAAAAGGGGGCTGCGGGGAAGACAGAGGTGATTTTGCTATTAGAGAGTGCGGGTGGGGTGGGGAGCCTTAGAGATGTCAGAAGAGCTACGAGCCTGCTTATCTGTCTCCCAGCGTTGGCACCTGAAAGCTCCCAGCTCAGCACACCATGTGTCAAATCGATCACTTCGTATGTCAGCAACCATTATTCCCTCTTTTGTCACCAGTTTTGACCAAAGGATGAAAAATTGTTGTCTTACTCAGACAAAATTATTGCTGGGGTGAAAAAGGGGGGAGCGCAGCTCCAGTATAGAGGAGGAGGGCAAGGTGGAACACTGCGAGACTCTCCTCAGATTAGGTCTGGGTGAGGAGATTATTGATCGGTGTGCTAAAACCTGTTGATCCCTCTGAGCGGAGGATGACAAATGGTGGCAAACAAACAACCAAAAGGGTTTTTTGTTTGTTTGTTTGTTGTTATTTTGTTTTTTGTTTTTTAGTGTCTCCAAGGACATTTGAGTTGCTCAGTGTTTTCCCTTCATAGTTGTTTGGTTTGTGGGTTTCTGCACTGGGGATTTCAACAAAAATAAGCAAATATTAAACAGAAATGAAGCAGCCACAAAAATGATAGAGGAAAATCTAGGGAGGGAAAGCAAGCCCAGAAACTGGGCAAGGTACACATATTAAATAGCAGGAGTATTAAAAATATAAAGTGCTGCTTGTCTAAGCTCATGAGTTATTTTTTATTTATTTATTTTTTTGTATGGTTAGTGCTGGATTGTTACAAGTAGGAGAGAAATGATTTTGTCCAAAGTAGGTATCTTTAATTATGGCAGGGCAGGCATTTAAAAGTCAAACCACATACAAAGTACAATGCTGACGTTCATAAACCCACAAATGAAAGGAAATATAGAGGCCTGCATTCATTAAGCAAATGCAGTATGACAAGGCATAAATTCAGATTATTTTGGGTGTTTGAGTAATTTTTCCCAACTGGAGAAATTGAACTTCAACTATAAAGAAGGACTAGAAGAGCATGAAATACCAACTACTTGCTTTATAGTGAGAAAGAATATAGGATCATGGCTAAGGGTGGACACTCAACCTTACACCCTGGGGTGAATTCTATCTCATCGTTCTCTCATATGTGATTTCAAGTGAGATTTTTAAACTTTGCAATCCTCAGTATCCTCTTCTGTAAAAAAAAAAAAAAAAATGTGGGATTAATACTTCTCTAATTCACAGTGTTGGTGTGAAGATTAACTAAATTAGCATACATAAAGCATTAAAACATTTGGCACAAAGAAAACGTGGAATAAATATTATCATTATTGATTTCTTCATAAATATATGACTTCCCAATACAAAATCACTTTTCTCAGTTCCTTCATGATATCGCATATTCTATTTCATGTTCATGAAACACACTTAACCTTCCCTACTTGCTGTCCCCTTATCTCAACTTCTTCATGTCTTCAGTTTACAATTCAGCTCTCTCTACATCTGCAGAGAACCCTAACCCAACCTGCCCTTTCCCAAACCATTGTAGAAACCTGAATCTTTCTCATGAATTTCTATTCTATTTTCTAGTTTTCAATTTACTCTAGTTTCTACCACACTCACAGATGAATCTACTCATTTAATGAATTATATTAGAGTTACTTAATATCTTCTTTCAGCGAGTATCTTACCATAGATCTAGTGCTTAACTGTACAGAAGTGCCACCATGTGAGGTCATCTCTGTTCTGGTCTGTTCTGTTCTGTTCTGTTCACAATGAGCACCCAGCTCCTAGCCCAGTGCCTGGTCTTCCTGGAGAAGATGCTCAATAAATGCTCGATAATTAAGTCAGCCAACAGGTGGATAAATGAATAAATGAATAAACAACTCCCTCAATACCTCTGTGCAAGCCAGTGTGCTGTTTGAAAACAGACCAGAGAGTCAGGAGATAGGGTCCTTGCTTCTGCACTGTGACATCTCCCTGGAACTCAGCTCTCTGAGGACCTTCTCAACCTGATCCTCTAAGACTCTCAGAGCCATTCACAACTGCCTCAAACATTTAAAAATTTTAACATAATTGAGAAGCATGTTTAGACACAATAATGAGCAGCAGTGACTAAGTTTGCATTTATACAAAAAATGGCCAACTCTGTCACTGCAGGGGATGGTAGAGCCCCTAACATGTGAAAATATTTGTTGAAACGTGTTAGTCAAAAATTATTTGTGGAATGAATCAAAGAAAAAAAGAAGTGGGCTGCAGCTGGGTGAATAAATCATTTAAATCAGAATAGAAGGAGTTGTCCAAGACAGAGTCTCTGCTCACACTGGTTTAATAGCCCTGTGTGAACTCTCACACCCAATGCATGCAAATTAGCTACTTTCCACCAGTTATAAAACAGTGTGTCTCCTTTTTCTCTCACCAAGCAAAAGTTTGGTCAGGTTAAATAAATGACCACAATTTAAAACTTCAGATGGAGAAAAAGATGTCACTTTTATTTCTTGTTCCCACAAATAGAATTTTGACTACTTGTTTCTCCAAAATATTCTATTATTAAATACCTTGACACCAATAGTAAAATCACGAACGCATGTTTGAGCAAAGTGTTCTTTATTACTCAATAATATGTGAGTATCAATAAGAGATCATTTTATTTCAAATGTTTTTAGGAAAAAAAAAGTTTTGTTTATTTAAAATAGCACATGAGGTAAAAGCATTTTTAATACATTTTAAAAATTTAGTGCACAGTGTAAAATGAAACCTTAACAGAAATGAATTTTCATATTTTAATGTACTGCATAGTTATAAATTAATGCCCCCAAAGAGTAACTGTTAATTCTAACTAATAGTGTAATTTTAAAAGCACAGGGTTTATAATGAGGGAGACTCATATTCCAGTCCCAGTGGTGAGATTTCTGTCTTTGCGGTTTGTTTTTTGGCAATAATCTTAGTCTTTTCATCTAATTTACTCATCTATAAAACTCACAATTACAACAGAACAAATTGTTTTGAGAGTTAAATTAAGTAATGTATATTAAGTGCCTACCTATGTAGTTGGTATGCAATAAAAAATACATCTATAAATTGTTAAAAGTAGTTAACTATGTTTATATTACAGCATTTGCCAAAAATTTTATAAGGCAAAGCAAGCATGCGAACAACTTAGAGATTCAATATTTTTTTACCCAAGAACACATTCTCATCATATACATTGGAAAATTTAAAGAATTGTCTATGATAAAATTATTTTCTTTATTAAGAAGTGATCTAAGGTACTGCAAATGAAAATATGAAACTTCATAAGCACATAAATATGGAACTTGCATAGCTGTTTTGTACTAATAAGAAATGTTTGTTCTTAACCTACTTGAGAATTCAGTGTCTAACACATTGTCAGGATGCCATAAGAGTTATTAATAATAACTCTATGTATTAAAATTATTAGCTCTAAAGTTAAACTGTAAAACAAAACTGCCTAGCCCCATACAGGCCTAAAGTCATTCTTAGTGTGAGAGGAATAAGAATGTATATATTGGCTGCAAGTTAGAAATTCGTCCTCTGCCATTGATCCAAGCATCTCCATCAAGTTAGCACATAGCATACTTGTATGTTCTGATCACTTTCTCATAATTGTTTTTCTCACTTGGTCACTCTTGCTATTACTCTCTCTTAGTTGCTCTTTTCTTCTTTCATTTCCTCCTTCCTTTCTTCAACATACTAATACCTTATTCCAAAAAAAGATGTTAGAAAGTGTCCCAGTAGGAAAGAGATGATACAAACAAATCAGGATATTGGGGGAGTTCACTAAAAAGGCTGTTTGCAAAAGCATGGACAAGATAGAAAGAAACCATAGGATTTAGAGCAGTGTCTTGGGCTAGCAACAGGAGAGCTTCTTGCCCCTAAATCTGAAGGGGACATGTGAGGAGTTGAAAAGGAGTATTATAAGAAGGTAGGGTGGATGGTACTGGTGACAGAGAAGGCCACATAGAGACGACTGCCTTATGTGAGCTGAGACCTTCAACAAAGCATGAAGCATGCCCAAGTAGTCCCCCACTGTAGAGAAAAAAAAATGAAGAAATAAATACCAGACTCACCATCAGTGTTCCCTTTTTTTTTTTTTCCTGCTGGACAAGTGCACTTTCAGGTTTCAGTCATAAGCCAGAAGACTAGGGCTTCTTTTTCAATTCATTCAGGTCAGTCTCTCTGAACACAGAGAAAGAAGCAGGTAAAGGAGGGTGGAGAGTAAATCTAAAGAGATAAGTGAAGTCATCCAGCCAGTGGTTCTAATCACAAACACACACATGCACGCATGTACACGCACACACATACATAATCACACTATATAATACATTCGAAAGAATTATGAGAAATAAGTTGGTATTCTATAACTGGGTAGGACATATATAAGATGAGCCTGGAGCAACGTGTAGCTCCAGAAGGTAAGAAAATGCTCAAACAACAACAAAACACTACAATTGTGGGCACATGTCAAAGGAACACAGCAGGCAACTGAAAGAGTTCCCACTGACCAAAGCTGGAGCAGCTGGTGCAACAAAATAAAATGGCATTGGATTACAAAATGCTTATTGTACAAAATACATAAGTACAAAATACATATTGAGTTCATACTGATATATAAAAATGATCAAATAAATAATAGAGAAATGAGGAAGAAGAGACACATTTTCCCTGTATAAGAATTTCATCAAATTTAGTAGATCCTCTACCATCAAAAAGATGGAGCGTAACTTCTGGCTCCTTAAGAATGGGCTGCACTTTGTGACTCCTTTCCAAAGAGGACAGTATGGAAAGGGAAAGCAGCGAGAGAGAAGAGTTACCTCGTAATGGAGAAAACTGGAACCTCGGCCAGGAGATGGAGGTTGACATCAGCAGTGAGAAGGTGCCAGCTATGAACCAGGAAGAGCATCCTCATCAGAAATTAACCATGCTGGCTGGCATCTTGATTTTGGACTTCCCAGCCCCTACAACTGTGAGAAAGAAATTTCTATTGTTTACAAACTACCCAGACTGTGATATTTTGTTATAGCAGACCAAACATTCTAAGACACATGTCCTCTTATTTTCATGATTTTATTGCTAAAAATCATTTACTTCAGTTATGGCACAAAAATTAATGAAGGTTCTTGAAATGTGCTTCCAAGAATTGGAGCTTATCGAATCCTTTTGGAATCTGATGAATGCTATTGAGTATTTTCCCAGAAATGACATATTTCCATGTAAATACACACAAAATAAGTTCATGCATACATCTCTCCAAGGTCCATCACTGTTACCTCAGTATGTAAGGATGTTAGTTTAAGAAATTCTGATCTAAAGACTGATACTTGTTGAACCAGGGAAAGTATTAGGATGTGATCAATACCCTCATCCATTTCTAAGACTCTTAAGGGATTCAGCCTATGCACCAATTATTCTAAAAAGTTTATTGACTCGATATTGAAAATACATTGTGTGAAAAAAAGGAGAGATGCAGAACAATACATATAATATATATGAAACAGTTAAATAATTTTAAAACTCCAAGCAAAATAATATGGTAAATAAATAATATACACAAAAATAATATTTGTAAACACGTATTTGCATGTATATAAGTATGTATATGATTAAAGTATACAAACTATCCTATAAGGAACACAACCAAATTTACAAGAGTGGTTGCTGTGAATGAGAGATAAAGATTAAAGTAAACTGAATTGTTATCCATAAACCTTATTTCTGTTCAAGAAGACAGCAGAAACTTGACAAATTGTTAACAGTTGCTAATCCAGGAAGACTGGCATATGGGTACAGTTTGATCATTGTTTGCACTTTTTAGAGACATTTTTAAATCTCCCACATAGTACTCCATGCCCAGTGCAGCACAGTTGCATGTGGCCACTCTTGAGACTGATTCTCTGCTCTTGCCACAGGAGAATGTTGACAAGTTGAGAGCAGGGCCCTGTGGAGTACTTGTATAGGGGCAGGAGACAGATAATGTTAAGTGGTCAGCACTGTGGCATCGGAGGGTGCAGGCAAATGACACCCCATGTTATGCACGTGAGAAAAGGTTCACACACCACCCTTCTGTGGCAAAATGAGAGCACTCACGTGTACTCCTATACTTAGTGCCCAACTCCAGCCCCAAATTATCTGCCAGTCCCTTTGCAATTTTTCTGCCATAAGAAAATACCATCTTGACCTGGATGTGATCACTATTTAGGTACATTCTTCCCCCAAATTGGTCACCTACATAAAAATTGGCCCTTTGAAATGGCAATGTATTTTTATGAAATGACAGTGTATTTTTATGCTTAATAAACTTAAATTCTCAATGACATCAAATTTAAATCACTGGAATTTTAATTTCTGAATAAAATAAAATTCTGAATAGATTTCAGGTAGAGAGTTAATATAAGCCATCTAATTTCTTCTAAGTTTATCAGAGGCATAAATTGTTTGCCTGATGTGCCATTTACCTTAAACTAAGTTCTGAATAAATATTTTTGTAATGAAAGAGAGTGAATATAAAACACTGATGATTGTTCTATAACATATACTTTTTAATCAGCTTTTGTTGTTGATTAAGAATTTAAATGCCAAATTGCATGAGACTAATTTCATTTAAAAAATATATATTGAGTATCTACCATGTAGCAATTACTGGGCTAGCCGCTGGAATAGAATTAGACAACCTGAAGGCATATTTAAAATATTTTTTTTTCTATAAGGCTATGATTAAAAATAAAACAGACTCTCTCCTCTGGAGTTATATCCGATCTGATTTAAAATATGCTGTTTTAAGATGAATTATAAACTGTCAGAATCCATGGTTATGAAAAGGGATTTCCAGATACTTCTAATGACTTGGAATTTGTGTTTAATCTAACAAACCACACTGACTATTGAATTTGTGTGTCTCTGAATATAAAGACTTATTGCTCCTGGAGGTAATTATTGACCTCAACATCTTATCAGTCAATATTTACCTCCTGGGCCAATAAATCTTGATATAACCTCATGAAAGTCAATATCTGTTTAATGGTATACATGGAAATTTGTAATAGTTTGATTACAGTCTTCAATGTCATGCTGGCTAGTGTACCTCTTAACATGTAAGGAACATGGAGTCATTTTTTTTTTCTTTTCAGCATAAACAGAACATCTCTGATTGCTGTGATTTACTTGCTTTCAATCCGACATTGATTTGGAAGTATTTATATCATTCTTTAATTCTCTTTTGCATACAAGTCTTGCCTCTTCAGTCAACACATAAGCCCCCGTGAGCCTAAGACTAATTTAATGCTTTTGTGGTTTCACTCTTTGCTCTTGTCACACAGCTCTTCACCATGACAAATAAAACAGCCTTTGTGGATGGACAAGTCTTCCAAGGCAGGCCCCCAGGGGTTACTAAGTAAGTCATCACCCTTCCAGCACGCATCTGAAAATATTTCAGACTCAGAGAGGATTCAGTCCAATCAGATGCCAAGAGAGCAGAAATGAGTATTTAACAATAGATACAATGTCCCTCATTCTGGAAAGTAAAAAAATTGAGTCACCTAAGGTGATAAAGAGCTCAAGTGCCATGATATAACATGTGAAGGTATATAATAGTTTACAAGGCACAATAACTACTCAATATTTATTTGTTGACCAGGATTCCATAGAGGAAAGTACTAAAATCATTTTTGATGTTTCATGAACAGGTTCTGAAACATTAAAAATGTAATGAAGTAACAATCAGGCTAATTCAAAGAGCCCTTTACATTGACATAGCATCAAAGGGGCTATATTTTCAGTAGTTGCAGACATCCTCAGCAGGATTGCTGCCTATGTTTCAACAGTGACATGGGGCTTCTGATGGCCTGAAATGAGAGGCTCCACCAGGATACAGAGCCTGAGCTTGATTTCCATTTTAATATTGATTTGCCTTTGTAAACCTGCCTTCAGTGACAATGCATCTTCTGGTGTCTTGTACATTGCTTGGAGGCCATGCAATTCAGGCCTGCTGGAGCAGTAAACATGGAAGAAAATCACATAGATATGATCAGTAGCAGGTGGGGTTCCTCCTGACCTATTTGTGCAAGGGCAGCCCCTGATGTCTAGCTGGATGAACATCATAGCTGAGGAAGGCGCTTGACCTTTAGACTGTACAGCTTTCATGATGCATGATTAGGAAAGGGCCATTTATTAAGGGGCCAAGATACAAAAATAATATGGCATCAGAACCTTGGTTCCTGTCCTATCCTGCCAATTCTATGGCTATGGTTAGCAGCATCATAATTCTTCCTACGGCATTGTGTGTGTGCGTGGGAGGGAAAAACTGCATCCAAACCTTGCAGTGGCCTGGATTACTTGCCATAAGTACTGGACTAGAGGCAGTTTGCACAGAGGTTTGCAAGAGGCCAACTGTTTTCTGAGATCATTTTTAAGGCCTATACATTTTACTCCTCTTTCTACACTGCCAATCCAAAGGAAGTCCCTTAGCATAATACCCCACCCAGTCACTAACCCTTACCATTTAAACCTCTAAGATGTAAGAGGTCACTCACTGACATAGCCATAAAGATATATTAAAGTGTCATCAGAATGGCTTAGTGACTGCACCTGTGAGAAAAGAGATGGTTATTTGTAATAACAAGCTGAGGGGTACCCACTATTCTGGAGAGTGTCATAAGGCCAGCACTAGTGGCCTTTCAAGAAGCACTGCTTCCAATTTTTTTCCAGTGTCCTGGGGACTTCCATCAGCCAGGAGATAGTAATGTCTACAGGTTTATGTCTGTCCAGCTTTCGGCACAAATTTTAGTCCAGATATCTCAACTGCCTGAAGAAATCAGAACTTAGGGGGGAAAAAGTCTACATAACTGTGCTTATTGAAGCCATTTCCCCCTCTAGATTCTGCAGTCACCAAAGGACAGATGCAAAATGGGAGAAGATAAACCTTTCCAGGCGTAGTCATATTCAGGGCTTATATAATTTTATGCAAGGGGTCCAACCAGTACACCAGTATGGGACAAGAATCACGTTGGTGTAATTGGTCTTGATTTGGCTGTTCCGGGATTCAATTTTCTCTCCTTATGTGAACATTAGGGCCATTGTATCCCACAGGAGATAGTCCAGTGTTTTACTACCTGAGTGGGGAAGGGTCACTGGCTGACTGAATTATGTCTGAATATCCTAATTCTTGACTATGATCAGAGACATCTGCAGTTGAATATCTAATGCTTCTGCCATGATCCTGAAGTCTGTCCTGAGGATTCTGGTGTTTACAGAAGGTGGTAAATTAACAATATCCAGGGATAATCCCTCTGGGCTGATGCTTTACTGTCCAGATCTCATCAGGACAAAGCACAATTTTTGATTCCTCTCATCTCTGCCATCCAAATTGTATGTACTCACCTTAATATCCCCTCAATCTCCAGTCTGTTTGTGCCTCCCATATCACAAAGAGGGCTTTTTCTCTCTCACTCTCTTCCTCTCTTTTTCATTTTTATAAAGGGTACTGACTTAGTCTTCCCCTGACTAGACTCTGATACCTCCAGGGTGACTCCCTCAAGAGCTTTAATAGCTACCAAAGAATTCTGCTTGAAGCTTGGGACTTCACGAGACTTGTTCTCGAGTGTAGTCTGGACCCTGTTATGCCAATGGCCTACAACTCTGCTTCAAAAATGTTTTGCATCCCCCATGATAGTTCATTGATATATAGTTCATTGATTTGCTTTCAAATGGCCATTATGGATGCCTGGCCTAGTAATCAGCTCATGGCACTAACTGTCATATGATTAGGAAAAAAGGCTAAGTGGCACAACTCTAGACTTCCTAGAATAGTGTGAGTTGGGCAAAGCTCATGGAGTAGGACCAGTAGCAACTAAGGGGTCACTAGGGCCCATTAATTTTAGGGCAGTCCTCAGAGATCCGTCAGGGCCAGACTTTTTGCTGTGGAACTGGTAAGCTGTACAGCTCTTCTTGTGGTGTGATGGTGGGACTGGAATCCATGTCTGTTGGTAGACAGAGATTGATTGATTTAAGTCCTGGGCCTTAGTAAGTTTTCATAAAAATTTGCATGACACCATCTTCTTCTTCAAAGAACAGACTGCAAGGGGTAATTCTTGGATACCTCTCCTACTGGTTCTGAAATATTTACTGGCACCTCTGGGAGTGGCCCCAAATTTTGTTTCGTATAACAAATTACAATTTGACAATTTCAATGAGTATTGTTGATATTTTAGAAATAAAACATAAAAAAAACAGTTCTTAAAAACGTTCTCAAATTAATTTATTCATTTGCCCTTTAACCCATTCTTTCATTCAAATACTTATTGAGTAGTAACTACTATGTCTGATATATTGTTTATCTAAAAATAGGTAAATACAACTTCCACCCTCAAGGGTTTTTACCGTAAAAGTTGAGTAAAATAACAAATATGTTTCTGTGACTAGATTAATCATTGGATTTAATGATGATTAAAGCCACAGTGCTTCAAATACCACATCCCAGCCTAAGCTTCTCAAAGGTCTCCAACTTAGCCACACAAATTAGGGTGTTATTGGGTATGGGTGGTTTGCTATCTAAAAAGATTTTCTTAGGTTTGGTGTATGGAGAATGGATCAGGTGGTGCCCACAATTTAAATGCTTCAATGACTGTCATTGTTTTTTGGATATCTAGCCCCATCTACCTCACCATATCATACCATACTGTACCATTTCCTACCATCTTTACCTTTTATCATTGTCATGTCTCCTTTGTTACAATTGACAAGTCTACATTTATACACCATTATTACCCAATGTCCATAGTTACTCTTCACTCTTGGTGTTGTACATTCCATGCATTTGAAAAAATGTAAAATGACATGTATGCATCATTATGGTATCATACAGAGCAGTTTCTCACTCCTAAAGATCTTCTGAGCTCCATATATTCATTTGTTCTCTCCCTCAACTCCTGGAAACCACTGAATTTATTAATGTCTCCTATATTTGTCATTTTCAGAATGGCAAATACTTGAAATCATACAGCATGTAGCATTTTCAGATTGTCTCTTGTATTTAATAATATTCACTTAAGAGTCTTCTATGTCTTTTAATGGCTTTATAACTCATTTCTTTAGCAGTGAATAATATTCTTTCATCTAGATGAATCACAGTTTATTTACTGAAGGACATCTTGGTTGCTTTCAAGTTTTGGCAATTTTGAATAAAGCTTCTATAAACATCCATACACAGGTTTTTGTGTGGACATAAGTTTTTAGTTAGTTTGTGTAAATACAAAGGAACATGATTGCTGGATCATTTGGTAAGAGCATGTATAATTTTGTAAGAAATAACCAAACTCTTCTCAAGTAGCTATGCCATTTCGCATCCCCACCAACAATAGAGTTCCTGTTGCTTCACATCCTTACAACTTTTTAATGTTGTCAGTGTTCTAGGTTTTGGCCATTCTAATAGGTTGTATAGTGATATTTGTTGCTTTAATTTGCATTTCCCTGATGACATGATGTGGAGTATCTTCTCAAATTTTCCATCTGTATATCTTCTTTAATGAGGTGTGTATTGGTCTTAGAGCATTTATATACCAAATTGTTTGTCTTCTTAGTGTTGAGTTTTAAGAGTTGTATATTTTGGGTAACATCAGTTACCTAACTTTATTATTTATGGCTCTCACAAATATTTTCACACTGTCTGTGTCTTCCATTTTTATTGTCTTGACATTGACTTTTGCAGAGAAGAAATCTTAATTTTAATTAAGTCCAGTTTATCAATTATTTACTTCATGGATTATGGGTTTGGTGTTGTATTTAAAAATCATCACAAATCCAAAGTCATCCTGATTTTCTCCTGTTATCTTTATGGAGTGACATAGCTTTAAATTTAATATTTAGCTCTGTGATCCATTTTGAGTTAGTTTTTGTGAGGGGAGTGAAGTCTATGTCTGGATTTATTTATTTTTTTATTAGTATTATTTTTTTGTGCATGCTCATTTCTGTTTTTGCTTATTCTTTTATCCCCAACACCAAAAAGAATGCATGGCCCATAGTGAGCACCCTAGGGCAAAAATATGAAGAGATCATTGTAAGCTGGAGCATCACAGGAGACTTCTAGGAATAGAAAGTGTTTGGGGAACTTTGAGACAGACAAATTTTGACTTGCAGGGAAGACTGGAAGTATCATTCTAGGAAGAAGAACTTTGTGAACAAAAGCAAAGAAACCTGTAGAAGCATGACACATTTAAGAGATGGTGCAAAATTTACATTAGAAATGAATGGATGGAAGGTTTAAAAGATAACTGTAGCAGGTTATATTTTCCAGAGATAGGCACAATAATATTTCCCATACCCCATACCCTTTTATAACATCTGCTGTGGATATATTATGATGTTCCCAACATTGGGGCAGATAGCTTGTCTCAAGGAATTTCACTCAAGGACTTTGAACCAGGAGCTTCATCTTCATCTGGAATTAATTTATTTGATAAGATTCCAGACTTTCAGTAGGATTTGTAATAGGATGAGACCTTGGGGGTGTTCAGGAGGAGTTTGCACATTTCTTTATGTGTATGAACTATTGTGACTGACCAGAGTGTAGACTGTAGCACATTGTATCTACTGAAGATGGTATATCAATATCTCCCATCTCACAATCAGATATAGGCACTCCTACTATCAACTAATGGAGGCTATGTCTTTTCCCATGCAACTTGAGTAAAGCTTTAGTGAGGGCCCTGACCAATAAAGTATAGTAGGAGTGATGTCACCACTTTTAAAGCTAGTTTCTAAAAGTTCATACAACTTCTGCTCAGATTTCTTGAAACATTTGCAGTCTACATAATCCCTATCACAATACTTCATCTTAGAACTCAGCTACCTTGCTGAGAAAAAGCCTAAGCCAAATGAAGAAGTCACATGAAAATATTCTAGTTAACATGCCCAGGTGAGCCCAACCCTCAAATTATCACAGTTCAGGTACTAGACATGTGCATGAACAGCTTCTACAAGATTCTATCCATAGACATTTAAATTGTCACAGCAGAGACACCAGAGATCTAAAATGGTGGAGACACAGCATTGCTGTTATGCAAAGTCTCAGTTTCTGACCCACGGGTTTCTTGAGCACAGTGAAGGGGTGGTTCTTTAAGGTCACTAAATTTATGGTGATTTTTATGCAACAGTGAATAATAGATACAATGAAATCAAATTATGGAAACCTTGCATAGTAGACTGAGACATCCTACAGGTTACTGGTTTTCTAACTCTGGTTCACAAAGACCCCTCAGTGATCCTAATGGAGTGCAGGATTGGAAAGGGAAGGCAGAACACTTGGGATTCACAACCACCTGCTCTACCACATGTATTTGCTCTCCATACTGGGCTTCCAAGTAAGTCTTTACTTAAGATGTCTCATACCAAAATTAATACAATATAGTTTTCTTTCATCTATAAATCAATAGCTATGGCTCTATAAAGTTATATTCTTAAGACGGAATAGTTTCTCATGGATACTGTGTTGGTGCAGTGATTCCATTCCTCCTGTAGGTGTGTGGTGCACATGCACCTGCACATTCTCCATTGTGAGAACTGACTTATTACAGGTTATTATAGTAATATCGTATCTCTCATTGCTCTCCAGGCTTGTGGTCCAGCCTACATTACCCTAACATGCTGCACCTTTCACCTGATGTTAATTTCTCTCAAACTAACCATGATGCTGCTCAAGTTAGGTAGGTCTCTAGAACACCCTGAAATAGAATCACCTCTAAACTTTGGGTTTTCAAATGCCATGCTCTACATCTACCTATGGAATCAGAATCTTTGGGAATTATAACAATTAGTAATTCACAATGTGAAAACAGACTCTACCTTTTGATATCTACAAAGCCACAGCACAAAAACTTGGATGTAGCTAGGTCATTAATTAGGCCTGACAATACACTCAGTCTACCATGGGGTGGAGGTTGAATTCACACACTTTTAACATCTTATCAAGGTCATAAAAAGAATCTTAGACATATCAAAGATTAACAACCCCAGAATGTACAAAAATTAGGTCCCAGAGTCATTGTCTCATAATATCACTCCATTAGGTGATATCAATGTCACAAAAGCCATTGAGTGTTTCTGTGATGTGTTCCAGAAGGAATAACCTCTTAGCTTGGTGCAAGATAGATTGAAAGAGAGATAAGGTGAATAAGGAGACTAGTTAGGTTATTTTAGTAACTCAGATGTAAGGCATGGCCCTGAAAAATCAAGGGGTTGGCCAGGTTGCATTTCTTTCTGGGGTCTTCTGAAGAGAATCTGTGTTCTTGCCTTTTCTGGCCTTTTTAAAGTCCATTTCATTTATTTAATTTTTTCTTATATTTTAAATATATAAAAATTTATTTGTCAATTAATCCTCAATAAAGCCAGGAAAAACAAACCCAACAATCTCATTTAAGTCATTAAGTCTTAATAACAAAAAGTAAGCTTTATCCGTTTAAAAACTTCAGTTTTAAAAAAAATATATTTATTTATTTTAATTAGTTTTAGGTATACAGTACATTGGTTAGACATCTAGATAGTTCAAAAACAATCCCCCAGTTGTTGCTTTCCTCTCCTGGCCCTCCACCTAGCCAATATATTAATGTTGACTGCATTCCCTATGCCGAAGCAGCCTGCATCCCTTGGCTTGAGGTTCCTTCCTTCATCTTCAAAGCCAGAAGTATAACATCTTTAAATCTCTTTGACACTAAATTGCTTTCCTCCTTCTTTTCCTCATGAGGGTCCTTGTGTTTACATTAGACACATCCAGATAATCCAGGATAGCTTCTCCATCTCAAAATTCTTAGCTTAATCACATCTGAAAAGCATCTCATGCCAAATTAGGTGACATAGTCATAGATTCTGAGATTAAGATTTAGATACCTTTGGGGAAAATTATTCTGTTTATCCCACCATTCCTTTCCCTTGTGGGTTTCTTCACTGATTTCCATTTCCAATTGGCTGAGGGTTGTCCTAGGAACATTACACTTCAGGCACTTCCCAATGGCTCTGTCCATGAACAAGCTCCAGTGACATAAGAAAAAGCCCTCAGGCAGAGATTCAGAGAGACATGGGTGCTTAGATAGACACTGTTCTTGAGGATGGCAACTGTGCTCTTAAATTGCAGTAAAATCAGTGCTGGACTAAGGGGTTTGGTGGCAAGGCAGGAACAACATTTGCTAGAGGCTCTAATCACTTTTACTAACAAGTGCATAACATGGTATTACCTGGCCCATTTGTCCCTGAACTAATTATTCTGGCCCTTCTTTTTTCATTCCCTTTATTTAAATCATATTTCCTGGTCAAGGACCATTAGAAATTTAACTTTGCTTATGGAGTATTCTAAGAGTTAGTAACCGTTTTGGGATTTTGTACTTTATAGTCCCTGTGATCTGACACCACCTGTCTTTATTTTGTTACAATATTTACTCTTTTAACACCACCTTTGTCCTATAACTAGGCAGCTAATTCCTTGAAATCAGGAGCTTTATTTTTTTTTAATAATTCTTTTATCTCTAGCTAGAAGAGTGGTGTTCAGGCCATGGTTGGTGAACAAGTACCTGGAAAGCTAAGTGTTATGCCAGCTTCAATGTCACTTTAGGACTAGAGCATCGTTCTCTCAAGCAGTTATCAAAAATTTTTCAGCAGTAAGTGGGATTTGCATTTGGTTTGGGGATGACAGAAGGGGCTCCACTTGAAGTTTTTCTTTTCATTTTTCTCACTATTTTTTCTCTTGTACCTAAACTTCAAATTTTATAGTAAAAAAAAAGGTCATGGGTTGGTAAACCAAAGATCACATATAATTTGAGCACTGATTATAAATGGACCTAAAAAACCTGCCTCAGATAACCACAAGAGAACACTACCTTCATTGCTGAATCATTGAGAGCCCCTCTTATCCCAGAACACCAAAACCTCAGTTGGGTTTTTATCCTTAAAGTCATGTCCCTCTAGTCATCAATATGCCTGCCAGTGAAATGGTGGGGAACCAGAGTTTCAGAGACAAAGGAGGTAGGAGACCACAGAGGTAACTATTCAGCCTATAATTACTTTAAAGAGGTAGAACAAATCCTTCATTTTAAAGAGGCAAATGAATGTGACGGCACAGTGATGAGAGCTAGAAAATGAATCAACTTTAAGTTATGAATGGCACAATTTTGATGTCAGCAGTTTGGCTGCTTTTACTTGGAAAAACATTATTATACTAATTTTACCTCTTACTATCCATTTATTTTTTAAAAAACGCACACTCATGATTTTATCATTCATAGGAATTGCAGAGCAGTTACTTAGAACTTTGCCATTTAAATATGCATATTTGTCTTTGTCTAACGAGTTTAATAGTGTTCAAGTGAGTTTAAATGAGATACACATTTACATTCCAAAAGGTGAGGTTTATCATTTTACTTTCATATCATTTGTTTCGTATATTTTATGTCAACTATATACTAGAATGAAAGATTATTTAAAGAAATAAACAAAACTGGTGGGACAATTTGATTTAAGCCCAGAATGACGATGAGTTGATTTTCCACAGCCATTTCTATGGATTGTCTCCTTTGCTTCACTTCTCTTCCTATGTCAGTTTCTCTAAAGGAGAAATAGCAGATATTCACATACCCATTCACTTATGTATTCTTTCATTGCTTCACTTACCATTTTTATATCACTGTCACTACATGTAAATACAAAAAAAAATGATATTGGCTATATCATTGGATTAAAAATTATCACTAAAACAAAAATATAATGAATAAAATATATAATTATTATATTATACTGCATTTTATTCAATTTGAGCTTCTTCCAGGATCCAACACACTTACCTAACCCTGTTAGGTCAGATTTGAGTCATAACTAATGAGCAACTGGATAATATTGTGGGTATTTGGAAATCACATTAAGGTAACAATAATTTCAATCAAAAGCTACCTTTCTGCTAGTTAAAGAGATGACCTCACTGGTTATAATCCCTGCTTTCATTTCTCCTAGAAATTCATCTCTTTACCTACTTTTTCTCTCATTCTGCTTGTATATACTTAATTATCCTATACATCAAAAGATTCTGTCTATACTTTTTTATTTATAATGCATATTACTTATATTATTTTCAGTACCATGCATAAGATATGAACTATTTTTATGAATATTAAAATAACATAAAATTTCAAAATTAAATTTAATTCATTTGTCAATGTTCTCCCAATCAATTACAGTAGACAATTTGGTGATATCTTTTCTCTTTCTTTTCTTATCTCATGTATTCAGTCAAGTCTTCCAAGGGTTGATATCAGGGAGGTCAGGAGGCAAAACCATAATTGAACAATCAATTTTGCAATTCTGGTCTTAATTTTGTTTACTTTCAACTACACATGAATACATTAAAATCATACTTAAAGCATTATTGGAAAGAGTAGTTTACTGTGAACATTGAAACTGAACCACAATATACAAATTAACATCCTATTAAAATATTCACTTCTGTGCATTTGCATGTGTGTGTGTGTTTTAATTTTTAACATACTCTTTTACTTATAAAGTAAATTTCTTCTTTAAAAGTTTATTGTTCAAAGTTTCCTGGTGGTCCTTTATAGGTCCCCACCACCCCTGACCCTGCATTATCATCATCGTTCCATTCTAGCAATGCCCAGACATCAACTTTCCTTTGCAAACTGACGTTCACCAATCCTGTATTTAAGTACACTACTTCTCAGTTCAAAACATCACAACATCCCCCAGATCCTCAGAAAATAGAGATCTCTTCAGCTCGGCATTCAAGTCTTCAGAATCTTGTCTCATATAAACTCCCTTCTGATGCAAGTCTACCTCCAACAAGTGAGGCTGAAAGCCTAACTTCTTATCACTTTCTTATATTAACCTTTATGATTTTCTTTACAGCGCCACTTCCCACTTATCTGATCATACTTGTCCTGAACTTAAATCTTCCAGAAATTTCCTTATTAATCCAACCCACAGTGATCACCTTCTTTTCCAAGTCCTTGTTGTCATTTTTCTTACCAGTCATTGACACTTAATTATGTGCTGTCCTATATTATAGTCTGTTTTAGGCATGCTAGTTAAATCACTTCTAGTAGAGCTGATTCCTTGAACATTAGATTTCACCTTCCTCTTTTTGATGTCATCAATGTGCCTGGAGTAGAATCTTCTTCATCATTTAACATGTGAGAAGTATGGCTCTATGAAATGATATGGCACAAAGGTAAGCAAAATCACTTAATATATCTTTCCCAAACATAAACACATCCCAGTGTGTCATCATTTTTAATCTTTAAGTAGTCTGAATAAATCACTGTATGTTCCAGTCGAACCTAGGAGATGTTCAAAACAAATGAACTAAGGTCTGTAATTCAGCATGCCATTGAATTCAACATGCAAGGCTCTTTGGTGATTTCTTTATTTAGAAATAGAATGTTTATCCCCTCCTTATTCATGAAATGATATTATTACTGAACTACTTGAAAACTGTGACACTGAAAATCAAGATTGTTGTTGTGAAGGACCATGTTACCGTGGTTGGGGTACATTGCCTCAAAAAGTGAGACTTACAGTCAGGAGTGGCAGAGCCATTTAGGCGAGAAAATCTGCCTTCCCATTCACTGAAAAATCCTTTGGCAGCAGCAGGTTTTCATCCCAGCATTCTGTGTGGTTCTTAATGACCATTGGGCGTGTTTTGACTGAGGAATTATTGTAGCATGCATTGCCTAACAGTTGACTGATACTACAAGTGTGTGATAATGATTCTTATACTCCCAGTGATCCCAAAACTCAAATAACCTTTTTGCTAACTAAACTGCTAATTGGTTATGAAAAAAAAAAAGAGTTTTAGCAACAGTCTTAAAAAAGTTATTTGTCTTCTTGTTCAAACAAAATGGAGCAGACCCATTTCTTCTGGGGATTCTGCCTCTATGTACAACTGTAATCTCTAGAAAAAAACACAAGAGTTGAACAAAGTAGATACTTCAAAGGTGGGAAGAAGAAGGAGAACTTGTTAGAGGTCCCAAGACTAAGAGAACAACTTGGCAGCTGGGCATCTCAGGACCACTCACCCAAAAGCAGAAGTGAAACCAGGCCTAGCATCTCCCAAGGTCTTAACTAGCAGCAGAAGGTGATTTAGGTAGGCTCATTGCTCGGGAGGATTAAACTGGAGTCCCACAGGCAGTACCAGGTGAGTTGAGCAGCACAGAAAAGGGGGGGAAATTTGTAAATCCTACTCAAAATTGGCCACCAGAAGAAGTGCTCTTCTTCCCCATACCACTGGGTCTGAGACTTCCCATCCCACTGAGTGACATCTGGCAGCTGTGGGGGAGTGGGGTGGGGGAGTGGCTTCTTCCAAGCAACAAAAGATGGCTGGGCTGGCCAGCAAAGGGGATCACAGTGTAACAAATGACCCAGTCTGAAAAGCTTTACTGTCTCAAAAGAAACCAATATATACATAAAACTGAATGAAAATGAATATATGACATATCAAAATATGTGAAATGTATCTACAGCAAAGCTGATAAAGAAATTTTTATGGTGGAGAAGAAGAAAGTTCTCAATCAATAATCCAAGCTCCTGCCTCAGGACACTAGAAAGTGAAGAGCAAAGTAAAACCAAAGCAAGTAGAAGAAAGGGTATAATAAATATAAGAGCAAAAATTAAAGAAATTGAAGAGAGAAAAACAATAAAGATAGTCAATAAAACAGATATCTGGTTCTTCAAAAATAATAAAGTTGATAAAACTCCAACAAAACTGACAAAAATAAAAAAGAGAAAATGAAAATCACTAATATCAGAAATTAAGCTGGGACTATTACTAGCGTTCTAGCAGCTAGTAAAAGAATTATAAGGGAATATAAACAACTTTATGTTCATAAATATAATAGCCAGAAGAAATGGACCAATTTCCCAGAAACCATAACAATGAAAACCCTACAAGAATAAATAAAATAATCTGAATAGTCTTATAACCATTAAAGAGATTTAATTTATAATTTAAAATCTCCAAAAAAGAAATTTCTAAAACCAGATGGCTTTATTGGAGAATTCTAAGGCATTTAAAAGACAGTTAACATTATTTTACACATTTTTTCCAAAAATAGAATTACAAAGAGCACTTTTCAACTCATTTTATGAGGCCAGTATTACCTTAATACTGAAACTAGAAAAATACAAAAAAAAATAATAAAGACCAATGTTTTCATAAACTTAGATGAAAAATATCTTCAACAAAATATTAATAAGTGAAATTCAATATAATATAAAATGAATTTTACACCATGACTAAGTAGGATTTATTCTAGATATACAAAGTTGGTTAAACATTTGAAATCAATCAAAGTAATCCACCATAACAACAGGCAAGGAAAATAATCATTTGATCATATCCACTGATGCAGAAATAAACATTTGACAAAATCCAAAAGCCATTCATGATAAAAACACCCATCAAGTTAGAAATAGAATTACCCCAACTTGATAAATGACAGCTACAAAAAAACACACCTAACAACATACTTAATAGAAATCATCCCTTTAAAATAGGAAACAAACAAGAATGTCCATTTTAACCACTCTTATTCAACACAGAATTAGAGATCTCACCTCTTTAATAAAGCAAAAATATAAATAAATAAAAGAAATATAGAGTGTAAGGTAAGAAATAATACTGTCTTTATTGGAGATTACATGATGATGTACTTAAAAAACTCAAGGAATCTATGAAAACCTCTCAGAACTAAGTTTGATTAAGTCAGAGGATATAAATAAGTTCAACATACAAAAATTAACTGCATTTTTAAATATAGTAATAATAAGTACTTCAAAACCTAAATTAAAACATAGCAAAATTTGCAATCATTCTAAAAGGCATGAAATACATAGGTATTAACTTCACAAAAAAAATGTATAGAGCCTTTAAGCTGAAAATTACAAAGTCCTGATGAAAGTCATCAAAAAAGACCTCAATAAATGGAAAGATATACTGTGCTCATGGATTTGAAGATTCATAATATAGTAAAAATATCTATTCTTCTTAAATTAATGGATTTTATAAAATTTCTATCAAAATTCCAACAAAGGTTTTCTATTGACATAAATATGCTTATTCAAACATTTACATAGAAGGCACAAAACTTAGAATAGCTAAAATTATTTTGAAAAAGAATAAAGTGGGAGGAATCATTATACTTTATATTAAAGCTAACTAAACAAAATTGAGAAACCAGAAAAGACTTACACAAATGTCTAAGCAGTACTATGAGACAGAACAGGATGTAATATGAAAGAAATTCCATCATTTACCATACACTTTGTTCTCTGATCCCCTAGAACTGTCCCATTCAGAATGGAGCAAAGAGCACCAGTAATTCAAAGGACAAAAGTAGTCTTTGTAATACATAATCCTGAAGCATTTGGACATCCTTTGTACAAAAATTAACTCAACGTGATCGTAGACATAAACGTAAACCAGAATACCATAAAATTTTTAGAAAAAATGTATGAGAAAAGCCTTGGGATCTAAAGCTAGGTAAATTTTTTTAGACTTGTTACCAAAAGCAGGATTAAAAAAGAAAAAAATGATAAATTAGATCTCACCAAAATAAAAAATAACTGCAAAAGACCTGGTGAAGAGAATAAAAAGGTAAGATACTGAGAGAAATATTTGCAAACCATGATAGAGGACTAATATCTAGACAACATAAAGAACTCTTAAAAAGTAATGTTAAAAAACCCAATTAGGGAATAAACAAAGGGTATAAACAGATATTTTGCATAAAAGAGTATGCAGGGAGGGGCGCAAATGAGCAGAAAAAAAAATAGGTTCAACTTCATTATAGCCAGTAAGGAAATGCAAAATAAACCATAATGAGATGTTACTGTACATCTATCAAAATGGCTCTAATAAAAAGTAGTAACACACAAGGTTGCAGAGAAATTGGGTAACTCACATTTTTAGTTGAAATGTAAAATGGTACAGCTACCTTAGAAATCATTTTAGCAGTTTCTTATAAAATCAAACACTTAAATCACTGTACAATCCAACACTTACATACTCAGCATGTAGTCTGGAGAAATAACATTGATGTTCACACAAAACCTACTTACAAATGTTCATTGCAGCTCTATTCATATGTCCTCTAATAGGCAGATGGTTAAACAAAACTGTTAAAATCAGTATATCATAGAATACTATTCAGCAATAAAAGGGAACTATGTCTTAACATTTGGGGTTGTATAACCAAGTACTACAGACTTAGTAGCTTACAAACAAAAAAAAATATTTCTCAAAGTTGGGTGACTGGAATTTTGAGATCAAGACACAGTATTATTAGGTGAGGGACTTCTGCTAGGTTCCAGAATCTCATTGCATCTTTACATGGGGAGAGGGATCTCTGTGGAGGTCTCTTTCGTAAGAGCACTAATTCATGAGAGTGCTGCCTACATGACCTACTCAATCCCAAGGGCCCCACCTTCTAATACCATTACTTTCAGGGACTAGATTTCAACATATGAATTTTGGGAGACACATTCATACTATAGCAAACTAACTGTTGATACATGCAACTATATGGATGAGTCTACAGTGAATTAAATGGAATAAAAAGTGTCAATTCAAAAGGTAACATACTGTGATTCTATTTATATAACTTATTTGAAACAACAAAATCATAAGAAAGGCACATACATTAACAGTTGCCAGGGTTATGGTCGGGAGCACAGTGAGGTAGTTGGTGTGTTTATAAAACAATAGCATAAGAGATCCTTATGAAGAAAAAACTGTTCAGTATCTTGACTATCAATGTCAATGTCCTGATTGTGACATTATAGCATAACTTTGCACGATGTTATTATTCATGGAAACTGGATAATTATTTTCTGGATCTCTCTGTAATATTACTTGCAACTGCTCTGAATCTACAATTATCTTAAAATCACTTAATATATGTGTATATATATATATGTATATACACACACACATACATACATATATATGTATATGTATATATGTATATGTGTATATATACATGTGTGTGTGTGTGTGTGTGTGTGTGTGTGTGTGTGTGTGTGTGTGTGTAGAGAGAGAGAGAGCATGTGATGTGGGCTGGGCACTGTTATTGCAACAATCATTGGAAATACAATCTAACGCACTGTCCAGCAAGAACTGCAGGATTCCATAGTGCAGGCCAGAGATGGCTGCCACTCTCTGGAGCAATACCACTTGGAGGAAAATGGTTGATCTGGTGGGAAACCTACTGTGACACTCATTTAGCAAACTGCGACATTGAATCCTGCTGCTTTCTCTAGCATCCACTATAATCTGAATTTTACTACTGTTTATTTCTCAAATTTTTCTTTGACTCTTTTTCTCTTGCCTATAGTAGCAAAGGAAAGCAAGAAAATTTGACAGGTGGCTGCTCTCTTATCACCACTAGGTTCATTTCCTCTTGTAACTGCCTCATTGTGGGAACAATGGAGAAGAGGACCATACTAGGAAGCTCACTTTTCACACCGTGCATTTTCTCACAAACCACCAATCTTTCCAGATTACCAGGGAAATATAAGAATCATAGTTTTGACTCAACTTTTAAATATCAAAACCCAAAGATATAAATCAAAAAGCATTATTTATTGCTATAAGAAATGATGCATCCTGCAGGATTACAGGTTTAAAGACTAAAGGAAATAGCATTGGAATTTAGATAAATAAAAGTTGCAATAAGTTTTGATAATAATGAAAAATTGTTCAGATAATAACTGAGAACCCTAGAGGGTCATGCTAAAACCATTCTCTTTCACCGGCAAACATGTGAGACTATAAACTCTCTTATAGTATAACAACTATACTACCTACCATCACCGACAACAATAGCAATGAATTTATTGTAAGATAAAAGAAAGGTATACAAATTCACCAAATTCATCAAAAATCAGAGACCATATAATGAACAACAAAAGAACAAAAATAACAAGTTTAAATTGCCTAAATGTATCCCAGTTTTATGGACCAGTTATAGTAAACAAAGAAGGAGCATGATCTCGTCTTCACCCAGCAACTGTTCTGTTAGTTACATAATTGTGATAGTCTTGCCCTAGGGGCTGTGAGTGTTAAAACCAAATAAATACAATTTCTGCCTTCAAGGAGTATGAAGGATAAATAATATGCAAGATGTTAGAATACAGACAAAATGATGTGGGGATCAGAGAAAATTGCAACTGTTTCATAAAAAATTTCCAGGTTGTATGATATGTACATGGGGATGTGATTGGCAAGAGGGCAAACTAAGCAAAGGGAATGACAGGCAGAGGAAGTTTAGAGTGCATTTTGGGCATGAATGCTATAATATTGGTCCCATTTTGGATGATGGAAAAGGGTAAGTAACACTTTTAAAACAGCATGCTGCTTACAAATTTTTATAATAGTCTCATAAATACATAGTAAAGGGTTCTGGTCAGGAAAATGACAGAATCAGATGTTTTGGGGAATAATTAACTTGAAAAATGTTTGTAGAACAGATCAGAACATTCAGGTGTTCTGATTAACCATTAACCATACCGAAGATGGGCTGCTCTAATGGTGTAGAAGTTACCTAATTGGAACCCGGATCAGTGATGGCAATACAAGCCAGATGAACAGAGGGATGCCTCCCAGGTAGATCAAGAGGGAAGGAGAAATTAAAAAGATCAATTTTAAGCCTGCTTTGAGAGACAGGTAGGGCATTGGCATGAGTTTTTTGAAATGAGAGAGACACAGAGAGAGAGGGGGTCCTCCAGGGAGCAGCAGAATCGAGGAAAGATATTTAATTTCCACTCAAAATACAGTGATAGAAGTTGGCCTTTTGCCACATAGAGGAAAGAAGTCAGTTAAGTGATAGTGAACGAAGAAAAGAAGGGAACAGATTTGAGAGAATAATGATACAGGAGGAAGAAAGAAGTAAGGTCAATATCCAGATGATGGACATAGACTTGGAAAAAAATAGGATGCCTCCTCCTCCAAGACATGAAAGAGGGGGGAGAGAATGCAAAAAGATGAACCTTTGGAATTTAAAGGATTGAAATTTAATGAAATAATTGAACTTTTCTAACTTAAGGCAATAGCTATAGATTTCTAGGATCAAAACCAAACCAAACAAAACAAAGAAGCAAAAAGGAAATAGAATTTCTAATTGATAAGAATAATAATAAGAAAACAGTTCTAATTTTGTGCAGTTCCTTTTGTCATTTCCTGCAGATTTTAAAAACATACTAATGAACATTTTACACAGACAAACAACATTGACCTTGATGTGGGATTGAGTAAGGTAAATGAGCAAAGTTTTGTTTCCTTACATTTCAAGATTTATAATGGACATACATAAACATATAGGATGAGCAAATTTCCACTTATTGAAGAGAGCTAAGGACAGTTTTGAAGGGCAAAAAAAGTTTTTAAAAAAGATATGTGTCATTATCCTTTTCCATCGTTAAACTTCCTTATTTTCACATTTTCAAATTCAAAGAAGCTAAATACGTTAAGACAACAGATAATAGACTCAGAGAATCTTCGAATTAGAACTACTTGGAGGTCATTTACTTCACTACTGCAGAAATATATTCATAATAGTTGTCCAGCTGCTGTGCAAATGATTTCAAATATGATAAGTTTACTACATTTCTAGAAAGACCATTCTATTTGGAGATAGAAGTTTTCTTTTTTCATTTATAAGGATTCTGACAGCCACTTCTGGGGAGAATTTAAATAAATCTTCAGGTATTAGAAGAAGGTAGTAACAACCAAACCCAAGTATTTTAATCTCCATGCTACACTTTCCTCTATCTCATCCTCTTAGTGAGCAAACTTTTGCCAACCCAGCACTTGCTCCTAATGAGGTCAAAGCAGCCTCATTTTGATGTAAAGGTGAACCCATCATAGTGATGGAAGCACAGTTTGCTATGCTTTAATATCTCACATTGTTGACTCATCAAATAAGGCCAAACTGTCCAAATATCCCATCTACTACCTTGAATTCTCTACCTTCTCCTTCAGTTAGGTTGGGGGATTGCAACTGGTTTTGCAAAAAGATTCTGAATAAAAGCCAAGTGTGCCACTTCCTGGCTGAGGCACTCAAGAAACACTATTTCCTCTTCATCCCCCTTTTCCAGTCCAGGAGCCACCTTGAAGGTATCATGTTCAAAATGAAGAAAGGCCACCTAACTTCATTGACCAACTAAATATCTTAACATTAAGCTACTGATGTTTGAAGAGATAGTTTATTTATATATTTTTAAAAGTATCCTATCCTGCAATCAACAAATATTGATATCATTTTTCACATGAACTTTTAAGCTACATCTTCCTCTTTTTTCTGTTTGAATTTGATTAACAAATTATCTCCCACAACAAGGTGGGAGATAGTATAAGTTTCCACTATAAGGTAAAAACAAAATTGTTTTTGGAAAAGTTAGGTAATACTTATTAAGACAGTATCACATGTCCTTACTATGCTAAGTTACAGTGAATTAGAAATTAAGTCTCAAATATTTTAAATATTTCAAGAATTCTGGCTTTTTTTTTTATGCAGAGAAATAACTTTGTAAAGCAAGTTACCATGCTAACATTTTTATCATTTCCAAATAGACATGCATGGGCTATAAACTAAGTTATTTTCAGATATATTCCATAAAGGACTGATAAAACAACATATCCTTTGCCTTTTAGCTTTATTTCCTTCTTCTTCAGCCCTCACACTAGGAGTGGGCTATTCTGGAATATGATTGTCTTCAGAATAAGGGCCATTTTGTAATCTTCATGTCTTTCTCTTTGCCTAGGAAGGTGTTGGGCAAGTCATATGCACTCAAAGACAAAATGGTGCAGTAAAAAAGCTTTTGATGGACATAGGTTTCATCCCAGTGCTACTGCTCAATGTTACAAGGCAAGTCACAAAAATGTTTTGGGCCTCAATGCTCTCATCTAGGAAGTACAGTAATCACTTCCTCACAAGGTCTCTAGCTCACATCTCTTCTCCTAGAACTCATAACTGCACCTTCCTTTCTTATACCACCAGGGAAATGTCATAATACTCTTTCAAACAGAGCTCTTGATAGCTACACCCTGAAACCTGTTCCTCTCTCATCATTTCCCACTTCACTATGGCACAGGTATAGGTCTAGCTCCCTGAGCATCCTTTTCTCTCTTTTTCTTACATCCACCTCTAATTCATCACCAAGCTCTGCTTAGTGAATCTCCAAACCATATCTCAGCTTCATCCATGTCTTTTTTCAAAATCACCGTCCTCTCCGCCATTGCTTACCAACCGACTTCTCTTGTTTCCATGCTCACTCTTATTTTCTTAAAAACAAAACAAAACAAAAACAATATTTCAGGGACATAAATCAATAAATCTTAAAATTTATCGATAGCCTTTATTAGGTTTACTAGAGAAGATTAAAAAGGAAAAATAAGAGTTCTGATGAAAAATTAATGAGAAGCATTCCATCTGTCTCTCCAACCTTGAAAACGGGAGCTCTGACATTAATGAGAAAAGTTGTTCCATAGAATCAACCTAAAAGGTAGAACTTAGTAGGCTGCCCTGAGAAAACATGAACTTAATATTTAGAGAAAATGGTTGACAGATCTAAGTGTCAAAATAAGTTAATTGAAGTAACATGTGGGCACAAAAGAATTGCGGTCATTTGTAGTATTTGTAAATGTGCTGAGAAGTAGGCTGTAGACAGGAACTCGGCAACAATAATCCAAATAGTAAGAATTAATGACACCGAAACACAAGAACTGAGCATGCAGTTAGAGAAATACAGCAAATCTGACTGAGGCAATGAAAAACAGAACAGTGTAATTTGGCAAGTAATGGAATGTGAGGTATTTGATAGCGTCTCTTCAGGAAAGAGTAAGGATAGAGTGAGAGAATGTGTGTGTTTTCCAAATCACTAGTTTCTACAGTCAGGCATACTGCTGCAGACTCAACCAGTGCTTCATCACCCACTTAGCAATTGCAGATATTAGAAAATGCCTACCAAGATTTTTTCCACAAAATGTTTATTTCTTTCTTCTCATTTTTATTCTCATAAAAAAATTTAGTATAGTTTTTAAAATAATTTAAAGACTAGCTCCTCTGACCCGACCTTCTTACCATCAATAACCAATTTTCTATGGAAATTTGTGGCTCACTAATATCTCTTCACTGAAAAAAAAATATGTTAATTTTTTTTGGAAAGTTGTGTGATGGCTAATCTTAAACTTTTGATCCAATAAAAGCTGAGTTGTGAAATCTTACAATTATTTCTTTAAAATTTGGTAAATTGACACATTAAACATGGTTATCTTGAATGCCGCGTGAAATTTGATATCACTCTGCTGTTGTCACTCCCAGTTTTACGGTGGGTTCTCACCTGGACCAGGAATTAAACCAAAATAACTCTCCTTGGGGTGACTCCATAGTGTAGCGGTTAGCACATCTGCTTTGCACCCAGAAGGTCCTAGATCCCCAGGTGGAGCCATGAACCGTACCCTGAGTGCAGCTGGGAGGAGCTGCCCTGCCTTCAGAGATCCAGTTCTTAAGGAGAAATGGCAACATCGATGAGTCAGGGGCGGGAGTTGGGAGGGGGATTAAAGAGCAGGAGGAGGGGGACAAAATAACTCTCCTTATTTTTTTAATGCTTCCTCTTTGTTCTTTCACATTCTAGACAAGGCTATATCCTTAACCGAGTAATAGCTTTGCTTGAAATTTTTTATTATCCATATTAGAAGCAGTTTTGTGCAGATCCTTTCATCCCTTTCCCCATCTTCCCCATTCTATCTGAGTTCCTGGTATTTTTGAACATTAAAGATAGTGCCTGGTATTCACTAAATACTTAGAACATTACAATAATTATAGAGATCTTAATAATGATAATAATAATAGTTAACATCTACTGAAGACTTTAAGTCATGACTTTTTCCCCTTATAAAAACAAAATCCAGAATGAGGCAGGTGCACAAGAGTATCAGGCTTTTGGATCTATTTCTCTGTGTAGCTCTTGGTTCCCCTCTCATGTTTGCAAGATGGCCGCTGCAGCCCTAAACATTCAGTCTTCAGACAACACCTCTGGAAACAAGAATGAAGAAAAAAACTTTTTCTAGACATACTTTATTTCTTTTTTGAAAAGAAACATTTTTCTCCAGAAGCCCCTCAAGACTTCCACCAGGTCTCATAAGGCCTGTCCATCTCTTAATCAATGCCTGGCAAAGGGTAAGAGGATTGCTACAATTGACTTAGTCCCTTCAGGTCATCCCCTGCCACCGGGGGTAAGAAGCCACCTACTCTGAGCACCTTAGTACCCAAAGCTGGAACAAAATATGGTTCTCTAGGCCAAAGATAATGGAAAGAAGCTCTTGGCAGAGCGCTGTCTGCCCCTGGTAGACACTATTACTATTCTCATTGAATAAGTAAGAAAGCTGAGGCTTCAGGGAGTAAAGTAATCAGTTCCAAACCACAAAACAGGCCTATGGCAGAGATGGGACCTGAACCCAGTCTGGTACAAGAGACTTCAGAGCCCAAAATTTCATCAGACAAGCTGTGCTATTTCTGAGTGAATGGAAAGCATGGTGCATTTTCCAGGCTGTCATCTGGGAAACAAAGAAAACCAGCACTTTTCATGGCTAATCCTTCATAAGAGCTGTTCTAGATACTCACTGAAGAAAGAGAACAATCAAGGTAAGATGTTGGTACATCATCTTTGAGTATCGGGAAAATGGAGTGGCACCTTTGGAGAGGAATGCTAGCAGGCAGTCCAGCAGGAGTTGGGAGGACCACCCTGTCATTCCCCAGGGAACGAGGGAATACCCAGGCTCTGAGGGAACCCAGAAACTCTTGACATGGCTCTGTTACCCGTGAGATGGGTGTGGGAAGGGAATTGAAGTTCATAGGGTTACAGGGCTTCTTGGAGACACAATTGGAGCCTCAGGCCCAAACAGCAGTAGATTGCCATCAAAGCCTGGGATGGGGGTTGTCTGTACCTTAACCATCTTGACTTCCTAAAGGAGAGTAGCCTTCAGATCATGCCTGCACATGTATCTTATGTTTCTTAGTTAGTCATTCAAGACATTTTAACATCTCATTCCTTTCCCTGTCTTGTTTTTCTACAATCCACTTATAAGAGTGGGCCAGTTCATGCGAGTAATCCCTAAATATATTTTGCGTATTATCTACCTACTTGTAGTCTTATTAAATTTCTATAATTAGAGGATATATGCTCTCTCTCTGCTTATAATAATTGTATTTATCCATGAAAGTACTCAATAAATGTTTTTGATTCAATCAACTAACCATTTGCATATGCTAGCACATACAGAACACACACAGGTGCACCTCACATCAAAATAAATTCCAAATAAATAAAACTGTAAATAAAAAATGAAAATTAAAATTTTAGAAAGACAGAAATAGGAAGTTTAGATAATTCTTTTGAAAACAATTTGTCACATGGCACCTAAAACAGAAACCATAAAAAGAAAGATTATAGAGAAACATAAATATTAAATATGTGAAAATCACTGTAAAATATGAAAGATACAAAAAATAAAAAAATTGCGACATATATTGGACTAGTAGTAATTAGTTTTAATACAGAGGGAGCTCTTATATGTCTTAGAAAAGATTAGCAGCAACAAGAAAAATGAACAAAGGCTGTGAATTAGCTAATTCACAGAAAATAAAAAATTTCAAGTAAATATATAGGAAAAGAGGTCATTATTTTTTGTACTTAAAGAAGCACAAGTTAAAATTAACTATGAGATTTTTAACCTTAAAATAAAAAGTAAAACCCCTAATTATAATACTCATGTTGGTTAGGATTCAGGTAATAAGACCCTTAGAGTAAAAAAAGAAAGAAAGAAAGAAAGAAAGAAAGAAAGAAAGAAAGAAAGAAAGAAAGAAAGAAAGAAAGAAAGGAAGGAAGGAAGGAAGGAAGGAAGGAAGGAAGGAAGGAAGGAAGGAAGGAAGGAAGGAAGGAAGAAAGAAAGAAAGAAAGAAAGAAAGAAAGAAAGAAAGAAAGAAAGAAAGAAAGAAAGAAAGAAAACAAATTTGTCTAGCTTTTCCAAGTGTGCAATTTAGCATTATATGCATTATACTAAAAGATTTTAAATACAGATCTCTCTGCCCTTTGATTTAATTATTTCATCTTTACAAATTTATTTCTAAGAAATTATTAGTAAAGATATGCCTGAAAATCTTTTTTTCTGCATTTTTTAAGACAGGAAAATAAATAGCCTAAATATTCATCAATAAACTGTCAAATTTCTTATAATCCATAACATTAGTTGAAATGCAATGCAACCATTTAAGTGAAAAATAATAAAACTATTTAATTTTGTAGGAAGTGTTTGAATAGATGTTGAGATTATCATGCTAACCAAAAATATTCATAATATAGTATTAACAAAATAATGTTCACAATTACATTTTAAATAAATATGTATGTGTATATGTATAAAGGGATGGTAAATTAAAAGGTCTTTCATATGTTTGTTCCTTTTTTTCTAAATTTTCTGTAATAAAAATGAATTACTTTGTACTAAAACAAATTCAACTTTATCTGACTCATCTTTTCAACCCCTCTTTATGTATGATCTTCATAAAATGTTCTCTGATTTCCCCAAAGAGAGCATTTCCTCTTATGAAGTCTTGTAGCATTCATTGTCTAGAAAACTCATAAAATATTTATGAAAGTCCACTTGTTATAGGTTTTGTTGTTGTTGTTGTTGCTGTTGTTGCTGCTGTTTTCTCTACAAGGCTCATCTTCCTCACCATTCCATCAACTCCCAAAAGTCCGGAACTCGACATTTGTGCTTTATTATTCTCCATAAAAGACTTAGTAATTAATATGTGGTTAGGAAACTAAAACATCATAATGAAAGTTTTCATAAAACTTTCTGAAACAGTGTGTGAAAAGAAATCTGACAAATACAAGAAGAGCAAGAGTGATGATGTGGGGTTTTTTTGTTTGTTTGTTTGTTTGTTTGTTTGTTTGTTTTTACCTGGGAGGGAAATTGAAACCCAGGGTATAAAGATACATCTGGCTTCTGTCAGAGCAAAGATGAAGCACAGCTTTACAAATATCTATTCCTCACTCCCTGTCCTCCATATCAGTTATAGCAACTGCATTGTGTGTGGTGGAGATTGTAACAGTAATGGCGCTGAGTGACTCATACTTCTCCATATCTATGCTTTTTTGTAGTTTCTGCCCATGTTGACTTTGAGGTTGGCCACGTGACTTGCCTTGGCCAGTGGAACATTAGCAAATGTGATGTCAGCAAGGGCTTAATTAGTGCTTATATAATGAGGCTTGCTTTCCTGGGGCACTGCCACCATCAATAAAAAAAAAAAAAAAAATCCAGGCTATCCAACTAAAGAGGACACAAGAAGAGAACAAAGTTGCTCCAGCAAACAACTCAGTTTATTTCCAGGCATGAGGGTGAGGCCATTTTGAAATAGCCAGCCCTAGGCAAGACACTGTTGAGAGCAGCTAATTATATAACCCCAGATCAGGACAAAAACTGCTCGGCTAAACTCAAATCAAAATACAGAATCCTAAGCAAATAAATGACTGTTTTTTAAGCCACTAAACTTTGGAGAAGCTTATCATAACTGGCACACATACCTATCACCAACTCCTAACTCAACTGCTACCCCAGCATCACAGAATGTACCTAATGAGTCATGTTGTCTTTCACATTGAGTCCTGAGTTGACTTTAGAATTTTTCTATACCAGGACTCTGGTCAGCCCCTTCCAATGATAGAAGCTGACATGTAGTTTAAAACTTTTTGCAATCTCTGAATATGATGATGCTTTCTCTTATCTAACGGGGCAAATTGAGACAGATAAGGTTTTAAATAAGATTGTAAATCTATCAGTACCAAAATTAATCTTTTTTAGATTATTTTTTCTAATCAAGGGAGTTATTCTGCTAATTCACCCATCAATAATCACACTATAAGATGAATGGCAAGGTGTATCAAGTTTGCCTCCATATTATGTATGGACTGATAAATGATGAGCTACTACTTAGTTTGAGAACGAAGATGGCTATTGAGGCAAGTACCATTTACTACATATTCTACACATCCTCCCCATCCTTGTTTAAGCAAAGAATTTAACATCGAATTCATGAAAATCTCAGTGGAATCCAATTTGGTGGCCCGATTTTACTTCAGGCAAATTTGGCCATCTGCGCCTCACTTTTCTCATCTGTAAATTGAAGACTGTTACATTTGTCCCTTACAGGGATATTATAGTAACAAATGAGATAATATATGTGAAAACATATTCTTCAGAGGAAAGTAGCTATAATTATCATAATTTAAGAAAACACAGAAATCAACTTGTGTTTACCTAAATGTGACATATCTTTCGATTGTTGTCTGTTGAATTCTTATTAGGCATGTGAATTTAAATTTGGTTTATAGTGATTTCAATGAAACCATAAATTAGCTATTTTAATATCAGTCCAGCTGTTTTATCACCAGTAATTTCAGTTAGTGTAGAACCCTATTTAGATAAGTTATATGTGTATTGAAAACTCTAGTGATTGAAGTATTATTTCTCTGAAAAATCATGCTGTTTTATTCACCAAAAGGAAAAATATCTGGTCAATGATAGTTTATAAAACAAAATAGTTATCGATAAAATTTTATGAATAAAGTAGTCATATCTACAATCAAAACATCCTTACTTTTTAGCCTGAATTAAAGTTGTTATTGTTCTAATAGGTAAATTTGTCAGCTATCTGTGACTTAATTGATCTTTTTCTCAAATTGAAAATTTAAATGTAAAAAACAGTCCTGGTGATTAAAAATTTCTATGATCAGTTATAAACCATATTTTATCATCAAAAAGTATCTAACTGATCACTTCAGATATATTCCTTTTGCTCCTCAAACTAAACTACTAGGGAATAAAAGAAGACTTTCATGTCATTCGTCATCTTCAATTCTTAGTTTAAATCATAAAGTCAGAAAAATAAAATAAAGACTTACGGCAATATAGAAAGAGTTTAACCCAAACTCCCATTTCATTTCTTCTCAGATAATTAGTCTTAATCATCGTGTAGTTAAGCCAATTTTTATATTCCTTTTATCCTGTACAAATGTAGATACTTGAAGATAATTTTTTAAATATTATCTGAATAAGATCAATTTCATATAAACTTTCCTTTTTAATATGTTTTTCCTCTTTCATCTCACTTGGTTTTTCCCTAACCCCACAAGTGCAATTGGGTGTATATTAGTATTATACATATTTTAGAGTTGAGACAATTGAAATCTGGAGAGATCACTCTGATTGAATAAAAATCACAACTAAACCCAGCTCTCTTGACTCCTAGTGTAGGACTCCAGAAATATTGAGTAATGGAAACATGGATAGAACTAACATTTTCTTTCCAAAATGGTGCAGTTAGCATGAAGGCTGCTGGGTCTGCTGGTACTGCATTGAGCAGTGTCAGCCCAGCCATAAAACAGTTTCCTCTTGGGTCAGAGGCAACGGCTGTGCTCCAGGAGTTGCCTCATATCAGAAATCTCTTTCCCTGACTTACAGTGTCAAAGCCCATGGCTCAATGATTGACCTTACTTCCCCTGTAGGTATTCTCTGCAACACTTGCATTCTCTTCGTACTTTGTACTTGTGAATTTCTGGGAGACAGGCATTGTTGGGGAGTGCAGAACCCTATTCAAGAACCACTGGAAGTGTCTGCTTCTTTTCTCGAGCCACCAGGCATAGATTGCCCTGACTTGAGTTCAGTCCCCTTTAGACCTATGTGCAGTTACAATGTCTTTAAGATGTAGAGATCATTTGGCAGGGCCTGACCAAGTGGAATGATTTGGAATAACTGAGTTCCTTTAGTGGGAGGGAGTAGGCATATTGTAACAGAGTGGCGGAGTGACTACTCTTGGTGGAACCGGATTTGATCAAGTGAAAATTTATTGAAGCACCAGGGGGAGGCTACAGGGTGGGGGTGACAACCAGGCAGAAGTGCTCCGGGCCTGAGAATAAGATTTCCTGTGAGGAAAAAGGGATGGTATATCAAAATTTGTCTTGAGACCCTCCCCAGGAACTTGGTCTAACACTGGACTCTGATTAAGCTTCTCTGAGTCACTAAAGCTCAAGCAACAGCTACCCAAACCTACATCCCTATATCTAGTTACCTACAATATTCTATGCAATATTTGTTTTAAAATAAAATCAAGCCATGTGCCCACAGCTAGGGAGAGGATAGTCTTATGATAAAGTCTTACGGTCAGGATGTGTTGCAGTGCGTTGAGTCTGTGAAACTTAAAACATAGAGTAGAGTATTTGGTGTCTGGATGAAGAAGGAAAGAGCATCATACCAAGTGGCATCATCAAATGAAGGTTTTTGTTCTTGGAAGACTGTCGGTCAGCAAACATTTCGAATGCCAACCTCTATGCTCTCTTCTTTGTCCCCGAGTGTTATGTTGACAGCATGTGGAGAGGCAAAAGAAAAGAACCATATAATTACCAATTATCATACCAAAAATGCCATGTTTGTTTTCACATATTGAAATTATTCTGTGGATAGGGTGCAAAGAGATAAATACATACATGAGTCAGTCAACCAAAATGGGTAACTGAGGTAATAACCTTTTTTCATGGAAAATGATTACAGTAAATTCAAATGTTCACCAAAAATAGTTCATTATCTGAGATCCTTGTTGTAAAAATCACTATGGCATGACTGAGCATTAGAAACTGCAGTTTGCAGTCACATCACTTCTCCAGGGGTGGATTTGTGTAGGATGGCTTATAGCAGAGCATTTCAACAAGGGTGAGGAACATGAAGCTATCAGAGGAGTCAGACTATCTGAAGCTTGAAGGCCTGATTAATAAAACAAAAATTCAGTGCAATGGAATACATTATTATCTATTATATTTTTTCTAAGAAAACTTCTCCCTCATGTATGGAACTTAAGTAGTATTTTCTGATTCAAATCTTAGTCAGAGAGGAAAAACAAAAATAAAATTAAAAACAGAAGTTAAACATGGCAGATTCCAGCAGATGCTCCAGATTCAGTAAGCAGTTCCCTGGGTCTCTGTGTGGAGCACTGCAAGGTCATCTTTCATCTCAGACAAGCTCAATCAACTAATAAAATCTCATCATATGAAGGCTCCAGAGAGATATTAAAAAAGAAACTTAAAAACTGATAGTTTGTACTGCTTTTGACCTGGGAAATGCCAATAAACTCTACCTGAGAATTACCCAAGCTCATGGCCTAGTTCCACATGTAAAGTATAACCACAGAATTGGGTTCAAGTTTTCTGCTCTTTCCACTATCTTGCTCATCCCCAGTGACATCTTGCAAAAAGAAGTGGCTCTCATAACTCTACTGTCTCTGGCTGTAAATGACCCAAAACTTCAAGGGCTAAGGTCCTCAAGTTATAGAAAAATATCAACCCCTCCATCCAATCTCGCAAAACAGAACACACACTCTATTTTTCCTTGAATCCACACTTAAGCAGCCCCAAGTACAATTTGCATAAACTGTGTGATAAGCCTCTGGTTCCTTGACATTTCTCAACGCATTGGTTTAGAAATAGGAAACTATTGTATGATTGTAAATTCCTGCATCAACTATACTCTCAAAATCTCCTTTTCTGATGCTATAATATTCTGCTCTTTATATTAAATCTAGTCTAATACAATACCATTTAAAGGTTTGGATATGCTATCTGCTTGAATGTATCCCTACTCTCTATGGGTCCATGAAAATCTAGACTTATAATTCTAGAACCATGGAGTTGAGGGGAAGCAGTGCATTTTCCCCAATCCCCTTTCCTAAGTGTGTCTTCCACCAAAGTTGGGCAAATGGGGCATCAAGGAAAGCTATCTGGAGGTGGTGGTGCCTGGCATCTAGGTAAATAAAGGCAAAGAGGCAAAATCCATAGGCAGAACATGTCATTTTGAGGAGATTGCACATTTTTTCCCATGGCATGTATTTAGGGTGTATGGGGACATCAGCCAACTAGAGATGAGAAAAATAGATAAACGGTAAAAATAATTTTTTGTATAAATGTTGAAATGTAGCACAGTTCTATTTTTTTCTGATGCAAATATTCTTTTTTTCACAAAAACAAATTGAAAGCAGAGAAAAATTATGAGCACTTAGGTAAAACTGAGAATTCAAGACAAAGCTACAATGTTGTCATCTTTTCTTAATTGATTCCAGATTCAGCCAGTTACATACACTTTTCTGTTCATGTTGATGTTTGCAAATTTCTTCATCGTTTGAGGTCTGTGATTTTGTGCCCACCTCCAGTCAATCAATATCTCAGTCTCGATTCTTTGAGACTTAATTTTTTCTATTTCTATTATTTGAAAACTTTTTCAAATAGAACTTAAGTGTTGTCTTATTTATTTGTTTGTTTGTTTGTTTGTTTGTTTACCACAAAGATCTTTAATAGTTTCCTAGGAAAGTCAGGATACAGGCCTAACAGAAATAGCATAGAAACAAGAGACAATTTTATCATCATAATAATTAATTCCTGTGATGTGAATATATGATTAGAGAAAACATAATCTGCAAACCAGGATCTTGTACATGATCGAAACTGCAAATATGCATATCATATTTCATTGATGTCAAGGAAAAGATAATTTCAAAGTTATAAAATGAACGCAAATGTATTGAAGAATTTTGTTTTTTCAAGTTTTAAAAAATCTTGTGTTTCTGATTTTGGGTGATTGGCTTACAGCACTGTGAAGATTGTGCATTTTATATCAGGCAGATTGTTCCCTCACCAAAAAAATTGTTTGTCAACAGGAGTTACTTTCTACATAGTTTTCAATTATAAAAGTGTGCTGAAAATATTCAGAAAATATATAAAGTAAAATGCAATAGAAACATCATAATATTGGAGCCAATGCCACTTTTTATGATATAATTATTGCTGACAAATTATTGTCTGTTCAATGAAGTTATGGTCGGAACAAAAAGACTTTGCTTGAAACTGATAGTTGTTTATTTCTTAGGAAACAATTTATAATTAAAAAAAGCATAGTAAGTTAACATCACCTAGGTATAGAAGAAGTTTTCAGCATTGTTAGAAATCACCATAAAAGTTTAAGGAGAAGAAATATGTCAATGGGTGAGCTCCCAAATCATTATTTGACCAAGCTGTGCAAATTCAAAATTAATTTATTTGAACAATAGATATTTAACATCTCAGAAGTTTACAAATTAGATCAATATTTATTCAACCTTTTCAATAAACTAAGATTAGGTAGTCTGAGAAGTTAGCAGAATCATCAAAGACTATTTGAATTGAAAATAAATTCTTAAGTTTTAGCAGTACTGAAGATCTGAAAACACCTTACACTCTACAAAACTTACCTGTCATAAATCAAAGTTAATATTTTTAATATTGTGGCCAGGGTACATTAACATAGTGTGTGAGTAAAAGTTTTATGGGGTTATAATAAATTATAGGCAATTGCCTATAGGATCTATACATGTTTTCATCATATCTTTTAGACTTAACAGTAATGGAATAAGTGAAAAAAAAACACTAAAATGCTTTCAAATTCTTGATTGTTTGTATGGCACTATTAATGAATGTATGTGGAGGAGAGCAACAATTTTTATGGAGACAAAATTATATGCAGGTTGCTCTGTACTCTTTGAACATAGAATTTTGTGCAGCACATTATTAATTATCAATAACCTTATTAATTTAATTTAACTAGCAGAGATTATGATTTCTTTCCATGTATTCCTGGCTCTGTTTACAGATTTTCATTTTGTTTTCTTTTTAATGTTCAAAATGAGAATGAATGTATCATTTTTTTTATCTGATAAGAATAATAAATATAGCAAAATCATTTGGGGTTGGAAAAAAATTATGCCAAAAATAAAGTCTGAGCATTTCAAAATTGTGGTGTTTCCCTTCAGAGGAATAGAGTTTAAAAAAAAATACATCATGGAAATTCAGACAGTGCTTCTTTCCTCATACACTATGAGAAAAAGAACAGAAAATTTAAAGGCCTCTGCCAAAGATATAGTAAAATGAAGCCTATGTTTATAAATTGAAATATGTGATTTTTGGAGAACAAAATCAGAAAAAGAAACAAATTTTGAAGAAATTTAGAAAAATAGAATATACCATTAAATTAAACAATTGCCAAAGTAGCCAAGAAATATACAAATATGATCCAAATCCCATAACACTATTTTTTTTGCAAATTGAAAAACTCAACTTTATCTATGATTATTGATTCAATTGGTTGTAACTATTTGTTTATTCAATATGCCCTTCACCATCATGCGCCTTTTGCCTCCAAGCTTCCAGAAAGTGCACTGGATGACCATTTAAAAGAACTTATTTTCTATTCTATACTTCTCAAAAGTGTACTTAGACAGCATGTGTGGTAAAAGAGACTCAATGGCTGGGCACCCATGGTAGTGGACAGAATGGTTTTTCTTGTGTGAGCATGTGTGTGCACACACTAACACGCATGTGCACACACTGATCAGGCCTTAAGGGCTTCTCAGCATTGTGAAATGTTTGCCACAGCATCTTGCCTCATCTTCAGAGAGACAGATGATGCTTTACTAATGAATCTTTAGGAATTTCGCACCTTTGTCATTAGGCTGTGCCACTCTATGTTTCAAACATTGATTCAATGGCTAAAAGTGTTTCCAGTCAACCATGTGGTTTGCCATCTTGTTGTATAGCCTCGTGGGTAGCAACATGACAGTTATGGAAATGTGTTTATATTAGCCCAAAGGAAATATTAGGTGAAAAGTGGTACCCATATTTATTGTAAAGCTTCTCGCTTGCTTAATTTCTCTTCACACAGAGTTCTATCATGGTGACTGGCCAGCAGTAGACCTCCCCTCCAAAACCTCAGTGTCTTACTCTGCTTAAGAATATGGTAAAATAAAAAGATATGGAACTTCAAAGGTGAGCAAGAATACAGTCCAAGGCTCAAGTTTATATACAAATAAGGAAGATGTGTTTGAGTACGTTTTAGTTAAAATATATGTGTTTTAAAATATACAAATTAAACATAACACTAACTTATACACACATAAACAAAGAAAGTGCAAGGTGTCTCTATCTAACAGAAACAGCCCTCAAGCCATACCTGAGAGCAGTTTCTGTACTTTAAGTATCACAATGGGGCATGGCACATTGTGTGTATATGTAGTACACCTCAGTACCTGTGTAAAGGCAGAAATAAAAAATTGGAATTTCATCACAGTTCAACTTGACAGTCTTTTTGTTCTTCATTATATTCCCAGTAGTATCCGACTAGTGCCTGGCATACAGCAGGCTCTCAGTACATATGTTTTGAATGACTGGTGGGCATAGATAATTCATGATTAAAGTGAATATGACCAGTTAATTTGGGACTAAAATTGTTCAGTTGAAATGGCCTATTGGCAGTTAAGAAGTCAGGGAGAGATGAAGTTTTGTTGGAAAGTTGGGAAGAAGGTATTTGAAATAGTAGAAATAATATATATGAATAGAAAAAAAATGAGTGGCAATGGAAGACAAAGAATGTGGGAGGATTGTCTGACAGAAATATTTAAAAACAGCTCAGAGCATTATGAAGACATTTCTTAGGGTAAAAGGGACCTTAAGATACACTGAAAAATAAAAGCCATTTTAATTTGATTTAAAAGCAACGTGATTAGAGAAAAGATTAAAGAACTAACTCGATATTATAAGCATCAAAAAAGATGGTACCTTTCATATAAAAACATTCTGAGAAAAGAATATAGCAGCTAAATAGAAAACAGTTTGGCTAATCCAAGAGGGAAAATGCTTTAGAGATGAAGATGGGGTTAATTTGGCAAATTTTACACAGAAAAAGTCAGTCGTTAGTATTAGGGTGGATTTGAAATATAAAGGAGAAAAAAATGAAAGATGTTCACTCATTCATTCAATCATATTTATTGAACAACCGTCATAAGGTATACCTACGAACAAAACCAAAAAAAAAAAATCATTGCCTTCACTTACTTTGCATTTCATGGACATGAAAAAAAAGGGGGGAGAGGAACCATGCAGAAGTTGATAAGATTCTCTAGATGGCAAGAGATAATGAAGCAAGGACAGCCCAGAGGGCCTCAAGGGACTGGTGGCTGTATATTTTCAAGCAGGGTAGTCAGGGAAAGCCTTGTGGAGAAAAATCGCATTTAAGACCTCAGTGAGGTTCTTAAGTCATTGAAGGTCTATGAGGA
This sequence comes from Cynopterus sphinx, assembly GCA_030015415.1. Classification (NCBI taxonomy): domain Eukaryota; kingdom Metazoa; phylum Chordata; class Mammalia; order Chiroptera; family Pteropodidae; genus Cynopterus; species Cynopterus sphinx. The sequence continues at coordinate 60,503,600 of CM057383.1, forward strand.
TAGAGACACTGTCATACTTACAGAGAAATTAAAGGGCAAAAGGACTTGGGAGCAAGGAGAATTCATAACCTTTGTAGTAAAAATGGATTTTTTTTATTCATAAAATGTAACTTAGTAATAGATTTAAATGATCTGGGGACATTTTTATTTTTCTCATATAGTATTAGAAGATCAAGGGATAATTATAATTTTCAATGTCTTTCTCATTGGCTTCTTTTTAAAATATTTATTTCAATTCATCAAATGTTTGCTAACCAGCTACTATGCTTGTTAAAAGTTCTGGAAGTGAGTTTCAGACCATGATCCTCTAGGAGAATGACTATATCGGGATTTAAATAATTTAAGTAAAATGTTAATTCAATAATATAAAACAAATGGTCACAGAAATGAGAGAGAAAAGAGAGGGAGAGGAAAAGAGGGAGGGAAATAAGGAGGGAAAAAAGGAGAGAGGGAGAGAGGGAGAAAATGGTCATTGAAAAACTGAAAACATACTGCAGAGGTGTCCATCTGTGATAGGAAGAAACTCAGTATTTCACCTGGAAGGAGTAAAAGATCAGAAGAAAACTCAAATCAATTTAAGCAGGAGCATGAAGAATAAAATATGAAAGCGCCTGCAAAAACAATTTTTAGTCTCACACTAATGAATAAAAAACGATCAATTTGTTCTTGGAGTAGGCTTTTAAAAAGCCTACCTACCTCACCTTCTCCTGCCTCTAGCTCTGCTCCTCCCAAGGATGTGACCGCAAGGTCTCCAGTTGCTCAGCTGTGGACACAGAGGCCTGGTATCCCCTAAAGACCTTTAGTTTCAAAAATGTTGCAGCCTGCAATGCCAAATGCCACTCTGTCATTGACAATTCAAGAACTCATATTTACAAATTTCAAAAAATTATAGACAGCCATTCCCCAAGTCATTGGCCTTGTGTTCCACCATTTCAAATTTTCTAAGATTTCCAAGATACTTTTTACTTCCAACTGACGACTGCTCTTATTTTTTTACAGAGCTTATTCTTGAGACTTTCCCAGCCATGTAAGCAAAGTCCCTCTGTGTTCTCATTTATTTCATCTATCTTTGGAGTGGATTTTTGGTAGTGCTGCTGAACCAAGGAGATTTGACCTAAATAAGTGTCGATTAGGAAAAGAAACATGAGAAAAAGGGAGAAATGGTGGCAGTCACAAATGAGAGTGAGCAGATGCAGTTTGGGGGAACAGTTCAGTCTCTGCTTTAATGGTATTTTCCATGAAGGAAACACCCTTACAGCACATCATTTTAAAACATGTGAACATGGTTGGTTATTACTTCTTTTAGAAAATATTTTGAAAACTATGTTTTAAACTTCGGCTTATGTTTTTCTGAAGACACTTTTTTCTTTTTCTTGAAAACTCATAGCTACCAATTGGCTTTTCTTCATCAAATTTTCTGATTAGGAACAGCAAGGAGCCTTCACACTACAGTCTTCACTCACATTCCCCTGAGGGGAAGCCTTTGAATCACAGGAGCATCAAAAGGTCAGGCAATCTGTAAACACCTTTAGAAGGTCTTCATGTATGGCAGCTACCATTGCTTTAAAAATAAAAGTATACAGATCTTCAAAAACTTAAAAACAAAATATAACTCAGCAATTCCACTTCTGGATAAATACTCAAAAGAATTAAAAGCAGAGATTTGAACACATATCTGTACGTCCATCTTCACAGCAGCACTATTCACAATAGCCAAAAGTTGAAAGTAACCCAAGTAGCTATTGATGGATGAATGGATGAACAAAATGTGTCCTGTACTTGCAATGGAATATTATTCAGCCTTGAAAAGGAGGAGAATGGTGACACAAGCTACAGTGTGGGTGAACCTTAAAGACATTGTTCTAAGTGAAATAAGCCAGTCAACAAAAAGACAAATACTGTATGATTCCAGTTATGTAAAGTACTTGGAATATAATTAAATTCATAGGAAGTAGAAACTGGTTGCCAGGGACTGTGGAGGATGGACAGTTATTTAGTAGTAGAACAGAATTACAATTTGTAAAGATGAAAACATATCGGAGACGGACAGTGGTGACAGTTGTACAATTCATAATGCCACTGAACTGTACACTTAAAAATGGATAAAGTGGAAAGTTTTATGTTACGTATATTTACCACTATAAAAAAAATGATAAATGTTTGACTCATCTTCCCAGGAGATGGTAGAGCTCATGATCTGCCAATCCCTTTCTCATACCATATTGTGGTTGTTACATTGCGGTAAATATAGAGACTGGATAAGTCATTTGTTGGACAGCGTTGAGAGACAGCTGTGTCAGGTGAAGGCTCAAGTCCCGTTTCTGGCTGCTGAGAAGCCCTATCAGGATGTTTTGACTCATTACCCTGAGCCTTCATCAGCTGATGAAACTAATTTTTTTCATCAGCTGATTAAGATTCAAGATAATGAGTCAAAACATGCCAGTAGTAATTCCCAACAGCGTTGAAGACAGGATGTTAGCTTTTCTACGCACATATATGCACGCAGACAGACACGAAATGAACCAACACAGCCTCCCGCATATGGAAAAGTGCATTTCATTAATGGAAGGGGTGATGATTGCTACACACACCTAGAAAAGAGAAACAGAAATAAGCTGACCAACAATTGAATTGATTGCAAATAATTCTCATAAGTGGAGAGAAAGAGCATGAAATTAACTCATGAGAGAATGCCACCGGAGGAAAAGAAAAGAAAAATCCCACAGGAAATTGCCCTGCACAAATTTGAATGGACTCTAGGAAAACCAAAATTCCAACTGCTTCATGCTTCCTCTTGAACCAACAAACGCACTCCAGAATGTTTTCCATGGCAGCAATATCTAAGCTTAAAGTTGCAGGAATTTCCTGCAACTGTTCTGCATTCAACAAGCCTTCTGTATAACTGCAGAATATTGAGTTTGATCAACAAAAGCATTTGATCGAATACTATTCCCCTTACTATCAGATCTGTATGTATTTTCAATTCCATTAGTCATCCACTGGGAAACCACCTTATATTTGGAATATTTGCCCAATGTGCTAACTGATCTTATTTGTATGTGATGCTTACCGCCAGAGAGACCAAAAATGTAGTAAAGTTATTGCCATTGAAAGGATTCTGTTGGGGTGTGAGCAGCATAGTTAACCGGCCAGCAGTCAGGGGAATTTGATATTTGCTAAATCTGATAACATAGTCCAGCATTCCGAAAGCTGAAGAAGATGAGACATAAAATCTTGTACGTGTCAGCCTAGGTTTCTCTCTTTCAGTAGTTTGAGTAAATCAACGTACAATGTCTGCTAAGAAAAGTTCTCCTCTAAAAATACAATAAAGACTAAAATGTGGTGTGAGATAGTCGACATGGTGAACAAAGCAAACACTTTACTCTGGGAACAAGCAATGGCTGTGATCCTTATTCTTTGAATAGCAACAACTGAGTATGCTATGCTTTTAAATGCAAGATTCAAAACGGCAACAAGACTGTGTTCTCCCACACATGTTAAGGAAAACACCTACCTCCAACCTGCAGCTCATCAGCAGGCTCTGTGAAAACCTTACAGAAACACTTTGTTAGATTTTGTCTGAGGTGTTGGGGGAGGGAGAGCACGGTGCTATAATGATGAAAACGTTCCTTTTTGGGTTTTGCTAATTTTTTTTTCTGCTTTCTTCCCTGACTGCTATATTTTCATCGTTCTAGTGCCTGTCGCTTACAGAAGACACCATCAGTCAGTTTACTAAGAAGGTAATGCACCTATTAATTGTTCAATTTGAAAAGTACCTCTAAGAGACCAACTGATGCACATATTCAAAAAGGGTCTTAATTGATGCTTGATTTACTCCATGAAGCCAAACTTTGCTTGGATAGGCTGAAATACTATGCTGAAGAAGAGCCCTTTATATGGTTTTATGGGCTTGTCTTACTGGGAGCATACATTTACTAACTGTATAATTGGTGGCACAGTTCTTCCATCATAAACATTGTTATCAGTTAATTAAACTTGAAATGCAGCTTTGTTCCACAACATGTTTTGTCAGATTGTTTTCCTTATTTATTTATCATCATAAAATTTTACTTGGTGACTGGCAGCTTCTCAGCCCTCCAATAATAATATAAATCAAAACATAAGATTTTAGTCTTCATGCAATTTCCTTTTGGTCTGAAAATATGAAACCAGATGTTTTTGGCATGCTAAAGATGCTTTTCATCTTTTTTTAGATTCTTTCAGTGCAGTCAAAGTAAATGCATTTTTAAAACCAACTTATGAAAGTTAAATTCCCTTTGTTCATCTCAGTGTAGTCTGGTTCGCATTGATGCAGTGGCATTGAGAGACCTTTCAGATAACATACTGAATTTCTTGGAGGAATTACACATGTGGGGCTAAAAGCTCAAAAGGCAACAGAAATTGTATTAATAGCAGACCAGTAGACTATGAACTGTGATTCACTAGAGAGTCTCACCAAGCAGCATGCCTAAAGGTGGAGGTTCAGCTTGGAAAACAACCAATATAATCTTAACTATCTATATATTATCTGGGTGATGTGCCTAATTTGTTCACATAGTTATCACATACTTGTCCCAGCTTGAAAATGTAGGGCCCATGAAAGCATGGCCATTGGAATTTCCTGTGACAGTGAGTCTCATTTCAGTAGATATTACCATCTATCTCAGCCTAAGGCTATCGCTAAAACATCTAAACATTCCCAGATGGAACCTACTTCGCTGATATTAGAAGGATTTTATGTTACTGGAGAGACGTGGGGTCAGTAAATAGGAGCAGGACTAAGGTGGCACACAGGCTAATCTCATTTGTATATGACCTCAGGTTGCCATGACATCCCTGGGCTATTTTGCGGTTGGGTATTGGAACTCTTAGGACAGACTGAAATACTTTGGGATCTTCGTGGAGTGGTGTATGGAATTATTTATAATCAGCTTTGCTATCTAAGCTTTGATGTGGTTCCCCCACCCCCCACCCTCAGCCTCCAGCTTCATTTCATAAATTCCATGGCCCAGTGCACAGGACACGTCTACCTCTTCTCCACTACCAGCCCCCTCCAACAATCTCAGCAATCTCTGCATTCACAAAGAGTGAAACTCCCCTGTACTTTGTTCTGCTTGATTTTCAAGCAAGTTTTCCCAGAGGCAACACTTTTCCACATATACAGACTTTACGAACTTCCTTATTACCCACTGCAATTGATTTTCCATTCCCAATATTTCACTGAATTTTGCTGTGCCAAAACCACCAGTGGTTCCTTAATAGCCAAATACAATGTCTTCCTACATTCTTTAATGTCATTCATCTCTGCTGTATTGATTTCTTCCTTCTCTTGAAGTTTATTCTTTCTTAGCTTATACAAACTAAGTTCTTTTGTTCTCCTGTTTTCATCACCTTATTTTCCAATAATTTCCATCCCTTCCTCTTTCTCTGTGACGTGAAACATCATAATCTGTAGAGTTCTGCCTGTAGCCTTCTTCCATCGTCACTCCTCATGATCTTCTGGGTATGACATTGATTTCTATGACTACATAGAAGTCACCCATAATTTTATCTCTCATCTCAAACAAATCTTATTCCTAAACTGAAGAACCCTGTATCTACCTGCCTAACAGAAATCCATCATTTAAAATTCATCATTTAAAAAAAAAACTCATCTTTACCCATAAATTCCTGTTTTTCTTAAAAAGTCAAGCCTGATTCATACCACCAGACATCCAATCAAGATACCTACTGGCTATCTATGATTCTTTCACATATATAATCCCATATCCATTTCCTCACAGCCTTAAAATCTACTTTTAATTCATCCAATCTTCTGATAATACTAAAAAAATATTTAAAGCAGTTAGAGAACATTTGGTTCTCTGGAAGTGGGTGAGAATTTTCTCATGCTTGGACTTATGTTTGGATTCCTGCCATGTTAATTTCAAATCATATAACATAAACCACCACCTTCCCACAATGATACTGAAAACCATTTTGTTACTCAAGTCAGTTTTTTTATTTCCTCTTTTTTTTTCAGCCTCTAGATATAAATATATTTAAAATTCTATAATGTACACCTCCCTAGCATCTTCCACAGGTATTCGCATTGCTACTAACCCACTTTACAACTTCACTGTCACACCTAATCCACAGCTGCCGTATGTCCTTTTAATCTTCCTGCTCTGGGTTGCCTTCCTTAAAACAAGAGCTTTTTGAAACCCTCTTTTGCTGCATTATTACTGCCAAAACTAAAGTCCACTTTTTAATAAAATAATCACTGTCCCATCATCATCTTTTTGGTGTTAATCCCTGCTATCTTTCTTTTGGCCCCCAACGGTTAGGTATACTGAACAATCTATGATCTTGAAGTATCTTTCTGATTCCCACCTTATCTTTACTGATGCTCTCTTGATATCCTATTCTCCCTCATCATCCTCTACTTCCTGCTCAGTGAGCTAAGCTCCATGACTCTGCTAAAGCATCAATTGTTCCAAGTCTCTCCCACTGTCCAGGTAGAACTAACCTAATCGTACTTTGCTTTGCTTCTCCTTAGACAACTTTAACCGTCTTGTACCTGTGACACCATAGGATACATTGAGTACATAGTCTCATGGGTTAGATTACAACTCTTGAAGTTCCAGAGCCATTCCCGGCCACATTTAGTGCTCTAGTTCTTAGTACAGTGCCTGGTACTGAGTTGACCATGCAATACAGATCAGGGAGCCCGGTGTGACTAGTCATGATCATGCCACAACCCATGAACTATATGCCTATTTTCCACACTCTGTCCTTGGGGTTCTGATCCTGGCTCCACCTACAAGAAAGCATAACCTCTCTCTTTTTCTGGCACATCTTCTGCCAAACAACAATAACATTAGGACATACTTAATAGCATTCACAAAAGAAAAAAAATAACAACAGCATTTCATATTCTTAATGTAGTGCCTCATATATAGTAACTGCTTATGAAATATGAACCATTATCAGAGGATCATTGTGTGCTTATAAATGAAGAAATTATTAGAAAAAGTATAAGAGGATATCAAAATCTATCAGTTGAGACAAATAATCATGTGTTCGATTTCTTTGGCATTTGTTTGTTTGTTTTGGTCCTTATTTAGCACAATATTAAACTCAAAGTAAGAATTCCATACATGTAGTTGAAGCTAGATCAAAAAGATAATAGGTCGGTGAGTGCAAATTGGGGGAAGGGCACATTAGATAAACCCAAAGGGAAATAAAATCACATAGGTGAGGGAACTCAGTAAAGTGTTTTGAACCTAGTCATCTCTGAGCATCTGAGTGACATACTCACTGTTCACTGTTCTCGTGATGTATGACAGGATGTAGAAGAATGCATAGAATAAGGTGGTCATAGAGAGATTCTAAGAGTTCTTTGTTTTGCCTTTTTGTTCCACTGTCATTATTTGTATCATTTATTCTCTCAAAATTTTACAATTGTGCATTAATTATTATAGGATATCTGAGGGTTGATGTTATCTTTTTGTCACTGATCCCTGATTCCTGCTTCCATAAAATCCTTGCTACATGCCCCTCTTTAAAGATTAAATATATTCCTCAGTAATGAGGTCATCTCTGTTTATAATTAAAGAAACTTTTAAAATTGACCTCAAATTTATTTTCAGATTTCAGAAAGTGACTTAGAAGACCTTTGTATCTCGATCATTTTAAAACTCTTCTTGCAGCAAAATTTAGTGTTCACCTAATATGGGTAGGAAAACAGAACCATATTTCCTATTAACCGAAATAAATATGACTTTTTTGAACTATATTTATAAATTTGAATCATGTTACAGAACACCTGTGGGAAACTTGAGACCTTCTGATCTCACTGAACAATATTTGTTTCCTTCTCACTGGAAAGAGAGAAATTAATTGGTCTTTGTTGACCTAATGAAGGATGTGTCAAGGTCAACTGGAAACACTACTCCTACTGGGTAGGCTATTTGTCTCTCTGTGCTCAGGTACCTCTCCCATCCTTCTGTGGCACAATGGGCCAACAGCTACAAAATATGCTTCTCAGAATCTCTTGCTCTCTTGGAAGCACTGACAGGATATTAGAGGGCGGGTAGAGGAGTGAAGCCATATTATTTCTACCCCATCTGTTTCCACAGCCTTCACAAGCAGTGATTTGTCTCTCCCAGAAATCTACTCCCACAAAGAGACACATCTTTGAAGGCCACACCTCGTGGATCTTGCCTGACACATATATCTTCCCATTGTACCTCCAAACCTTGCGGTTGTAGCCACTTCCTGCAGTTGTTAATCTCTGGATTGCTTCATTTCCCTCTGTTTTCACACCTTTCATTACCTTTATAACTTGCATTTATAATGGACTCCCATAATAAGCCACCTGGGCATGAATGGCTTTCCTGACTGTAATATAGCCAAAAGTACTCTATACAGTCTGGGTAACTCACGTAGGTCATCTTGCTTTAGTTTACTCATTAGGGGTAAACTACCTTGCTACAAGCTCTTTAGAGATTGCCTTCAAGCCTGGCAGAGAAGAATTCAGATTTTTTTATTTTCCGGCCTCATTGGGTTTGAGGGTCTCTTTGTCAAGGGTCCACTGAGGCATATTAAATAGCAATTGCTAAGAAGGAGCTGGTGCTGCACAGGCTGCCTGGAGCCCTGGCTTCTAATGGACTCTTCTGAAGGTGGTTTCCTTGTGATGAAATATTGTTTTAAATGTGATAATCTTTTGGCAAAAATTGTGCATTAATTATTATATCACAATAGTTGTCGTCATCTGTCTGAGAGGTATTCAGCACTTTTATCATACACTGCATAAAACCAAAGCAGGAAAATAAACATCTAAAAAGGAAACACATACATATGTTAAGTGGAAATCTCCACAACCAAGGGACTCAACTTTATGTTGGGTTATCATTGTGGAATTATAAATATTTTTTAAATAGTCAGTTGATCACCTTGTCTTTAGTCTTGCCTATACCCAGTCAATTTTCAGTGCTGCTGAAAAAGTGCTCTCTCCAAAAACAAAATTTCATCATGACACTGAAAACCTTTATTGGATTTTAATAGTTTTCAGGATAAAGAAAACTGTGGTATTGTATCAGGTACTTCAAATATGTAGTTTCTACCTTTCTGTAGTCACCTACCTTATGCATCTGACCTCCTACAGTTCTCTCTGGCTACCAGAAGTTCCCTGAATCTGCCATATTTTTCTGCATATCTATATTCCCACAGCATTTTCTGCACACAGGGCACTGTACACAGTGCAATGATTAACTGTGCATCTGAACAGATGAACCATCTCACAGGCACAGACGTCCTCTTACACATTCCCATTTTTTCCAGTGCCCAATTTAGGGCTTGGCATATATTAGACACTTAATATACACTCTTACCATCAGTGCATAAGAGTACCAGGTGCTCTACACTCTTACCAAATCTTAGTATTTTTAGTCTTTTTAAATGTTATCCATACTGGTAGAATTGTATTGTTTTATCATTGTCATTTTAATTTGTGTTTTTCTGGAAACTAGTGCTATTAAATATCTTTTTACCTTCTTTATGTGTATATATAATGCACAGATATAAATATACTTGCATACATACATATATATGTGTATTGTATATATGCACACATATGCACATACATGCATACATATGTGTGTGTGTGTGCACATGAGTTAATTCAGGTCTTTGACCATTTACATTTGTTTTTGATTTTTGCTTTATAAATGTTTCATGTACAGAATTTTGACAATTTGATAAGTACAATTAATAGGTTGGTATCATCTTAAATATGGTAGAAGTTCATGAGATAACTTTTGTCACAGTATCTCTGAAACTGGTTTATTTTTTTCAATAAGCAAATGTGCATTATTTTGAGTTTTATGAATTACTGACTTTATTCCAACATTGCATAGAAAGGGGAAATTCCAAATAGTATCTGACTACAGAATATTGTTTTATATTTGTTTTATATTTAACTATATTTTATAATATACACATGATAAAATTCCTTTCTTTAGGGAGGTTAAAAATGTAAGTGAGAATCACAAAATAATGTACTTTTTCAGAAAATAGAGTTTACTTTAACTGAAAATGTTTTTCTCACATTTTAGCTAAATGCACAATGGAAAATACATGACACTAACCATTTTCATTTGTTATAATAAACATGCAAATATCCACAAAAGGAATTTGGATCTAAATTATTTTTTTATAGTAAATGGATATGTTTATCACAGATTCTGAACACACCATGCAGATAACAGAATTGGTTCTTAATGTTTTGATCATTTCCAGAACAAGCACATTTCCGGATTTATTTATTTTTTTCCCAAAGGTTGAGTAAGACATAACAAACACTTCCTGCCACAGGCATAGCATGGCGGTAGGTCGGATACCTGGGTTATATAAATCTTTATGCTGAGCGTTTATGACATTTCAACTTAGAAGTTCATTCAGTTTGATGATTGAGGCAGCAGGCAATTATGACATTAAACAGTTCACAGACCTTAACCCAAGACCTAAATGGTTTAATTTTTTTTAATGGCTGACTTTGCCTCTCTCTACGTGCATGGACCAATGCAGAGTTTAAAACCCTCACCCATCTTAATTGCCCCTGCTTTGTTGCAAGCACCGCTGACTGCCTCCTAGTTTCAAATGTCTTCAGTTATTAAAAATTATCAATAGAAAGTAATAGAAAGTAATCCAGACTTACACTGGCGATACAATTGGCCACATATGCCCTAGTGGAGCATAAAATAAGAAAGATCGTTACTATTACTACTGAAGTGTCATGTCGAAGAACATACTTTAAAAGTGAATTACATTATGCCTGTTCAGTCAATTATTTCTACTTGCAAAGACAGAGCATCTTCCTGAAGATGACTTTTCTTTCTTAAGTAAAGACACAGTCTTAGATTCAAATGTATACTTGAGTTTGAAGATGCATTTTGCTAGACTAATCAGATTGGGGGAAAATACTAAATTTAAACAGAAGTCACATAGAATTTTATTGTAATAAAATATTTGTGTCCATAAACTCCCAGTCATAAAATATCTAAGTCATGGCAATGTAATGCACAGTATAGGTGATATAGTCAATAGTATCATAATAACTTTGTTTGGTGACAAATACTTACTAGATTTATCACAATGATCATTTTGTAAAGTATATAAATGTTAAATAATTATGTTGTACAGCTGAAACTCATATAATATTGTAAGCCATATACTTTAATAATATTTCCTTTGTTCCTGAACTTACTGCAATTAGTAAGTTGGTATCATATTACATTTCTATAATTTTCACAATTTTCTATTATTGTATTGATTTTTTTTTCAGAAGTGCTTAGTAAATATATTACTGTTGATTGTGAACTCAAGGTAGCAGCTGTAACCTTATAGAAAGATGGCTGAAGACTTAAAGTAATGCTTTCAAGGCCGGTAGGGTTAGCAAATATTCAACATTTTAAAAAATACCTCTTAAAATCATCTCATATCTCTGAGTCTTTTTGCTGTTGCCTCTCTGAATTCTGCTTTTATTCCTGCCTTGCAAATGTCATGGCTCCCAGGCCTCTTACCTCAGTCTTCTCTCCTCTTGCATAATTATCCTCCATGACCTCTAATGCCCTGATGATACTCACACACACATCCCCAGTCCAGCCCCACCTGATTTCTCCTTTCACTGTTGTTCATGTTCTCTTCTTTGCCTGGATTATCTTCTCCACTGGCTCACGACTCCTCACTTGCCAACACCTCAAAACATTAAAGATTCAGCCTGGTTTTTTATGAGACTTTACAATATAAATGTTCTTTTGATGGTGGAACGCCCTCAACACTGTAATACTTGGATAAATGAAAGGCAGAACTCTTTCTTACTTAAACTCCAAACCAGAGAAGGCTACCAGGCAGAGCCATACAGGTGTTTTCACTCAGGGATAGGGTAACAGCAAGCTGGAGCTGCAGGGATGACTATGAATGGTAAGCATGGTGGAATTACTAAGCCTCTAGGCTCCCTGTATGTACATTGGCTAATTTGAATATTTTTTAAGGCTCACAGACATTGAGGCTGTCCCTACCTGTCTAGTACCTGGCCCCAAGGAGATTAGGGTGGGTGCCTAGTGGCCCTGGACGATTCCCAACAAGGGACGGGGTCGGGGTATGGGCTTATCAAAAAAGGGAACTGACTGACCTCTAGATGAAACCTCACAATTCACAATTGGATCAAGATAGCATTAAAAAAAAAAAACCAGTACATTCAGTATCAGATTCTCCAGTGGAATTAGCAATTTCCCTAAGATCCAATGCCCCTGTCTTAGGCATTGTACTGCCACTTAGGTATCTGTCTCCTTAACTTGGTTATTAGTTTTAACAGTAAGAATTGTGTCTTGTTGATCTTTGCAGTGCAGGACCCAGCACACAGAAGGTGCTCAATAAATATATTTTTTAAATGAGTTAATTAAATGTAAAAAAGAGAAAACAAAAGAGAATATCACCTGCATTTCATGAAAGAAGCACCTATGTTTAACAATATGAACACTGGGAGAAAAAAATCAATGAAGAGAAAATTTAAGAAACAAGTGAGGTCCCTGAAGTAAAACTTAGTGTTTAAGTGAACTAGATATTAAGTTGCTACGGGAAAAATTTAATTCATTTGAGGAAAGATGAGAAGGGTATAACGGAGATTAATTAAAATTTAGTTTATCAGATTTTTCTCAGGAGATTGGCAATTTAGTCAGAGGAAAATCTTATTTAAGTGCATAAGTATATTTCAGCTTATAAGTGCAATGCATGATAAAATGAAAACAGAGAATACCAGTGTAAATTAATTGCATTTTAGAATTTTATATGATCTAATATCTAAATCTAGATATAAAAGTCTTAGGTAAAAGTTTGCAACTATCTCAGTATGACAAATTTTGAAAATATTAGATGCACGAGGTTACCAGTGACTTTCATGTCCCCGAAGCTGACAGACACCTCATCTCACTCACCTGTGGAGATGCATGTGGGACTAGTCCATCGTCAGAAGGATCTGTTTTCCCATTTCTTCCTCTCAGTCTCCACTAGTTTTCCTCTTGTCCTTTGGTCCTTTGGGGCTTCATTTTCTGGCCCCTTTTTCTTCACCTCATCTCTAAAGGCTAAATTTCTAAAAAATCAGGCTTGATCTTCCTTTTTTATCCATTGACATTCTCCCTGGGAGATCACATATCTGTGTGCCCAGTTGAAGAGGCACTTAGGACAAGATTAAGGGTCCAGGCTCTCAAGTAAAGAGCCTGGTTTTCAATCCTGGTTCTGTCTGTTTGCTTCAGTGTTCACATCTGTAAAATGGAGATGATAAATAATAATACAGGAATGTGTGAGAATTAATCCAGAACTAGCAATAACTGGCACAAAGTAAAAACGCAATGAAATTTGGCCAGTAGTGTCACCAAGCCTCCGTGCGTGTCCATGAGTGCCACGACCTAGCTCCATCACAGCCACCATCTTTTCCCACTGGTCTGTGGCCATAATCCCTAACTGATCCCCAACCCCTTTTTTCTCTTCTCACCGGGAAGCATTCTCCACAAAGTGGACAGATTATATTAACCAGAGCACAGGTCAGGTTACTCACCTGCTCATGACCCTGTCAGGCCTCCCATGTTTTAAGGCTAAAGCCTGATAGTCTCCACTTCAGTTGGCCTTCCCTCCCCACCCTGCTTCCTCCTCCCTCCTTTTCTGCCCTCCAGTTGGCCTGATCTTTTTGTCGTTTCTCCAGCAATAGTGGTCCTGCTCCTCACTCTGGCAGATTCCACACAGCTGTCTGTGACTGGTCCTTCGAGTCTCTGCCTGCCTCTCCCCAACTCCCCCTACCTACCCTACTTGACCGTTTCTGTACTTAGTATATTCCACACCAGCATTGTGCCAGGTACCGGCAATTCAGCAGGGAGGAAACAATTTTAACCCCCACAGACTGGGGACTTTTCTCCTGAAGGCACAGCACCAACACATAGTCTCAAGTTCTATTCAACACTTTAAAGAGAAAGTGATGAGTGCTTTGAGCATGTTGGATAGGGGGCCCTTTCTCTGAGGGTTTAGGGACAGTCTTCTTAAGGAGGAGAGGCTGAACTGAGACCCATGGGTAGGACAGAGCTGTCCCAGAAGAGATGCACTGGGCTGGTACCCGAGTTTCAGGGTTGGCAGCAGGAAGCTCTGCCCCAGACGAGCAATTGAATGATCAATAATGTTTGAGAACATTGTTGAGTTGATGAATACAATGGAATAATTACCCAATCTAAGAATGGCACTCAAAATTGTTCATGTAGTTTTGCCAAGGAAGACAAAAGGAAGGGTGATTTACTTTAAATTTAAAATCAAAATTCTGGAACAATAAGGATGAAGTGAAGAGACCACATATAAGTTTAACTATGGGAGGGACAGTGTAGTGTGCTGAAGTTACCTGTCAGCAAGGACTCAGCCCTGACTATCCTACCTATCAAAAATGGGGTCCCATGTCATCTAAAAAATTAGCTTTGGGGGCTCACACACAGTTAATGGTATATAAATAGTAGCTAGGTGTGAAATCATGAATTGGATTAATGCCTTCCCTGATGATTCTAATATTTCTAAATTTCCAAGGTCATTGTGCATGCCTAACAATGATCTTAGATGATGACTGAGATTTGAAGTTGAACTTAGATAGAAGAAGTTTGCCTTTGTGAAGTGGTATCAGTAACAAAAATATGACGAAGTAAATACTTTAGTATGTATTAAATGTGCTTTTTCCTAAACTGAAAGCGAACGGCCCATCATGTAGAATAGTTCTACTATTTATGGAGAAAGTAAGAAAAACACTACGTGGTGCATGATGTCATCCGTAAGAAGGAAGGCCAGCATTTGTTGGAGCTTCCATTGTGCCTGGCACTACTCTGTGCCCTTGGGGCCTTGATTCATCAATTGAAGCCACGTGATGAAAACTGCACTGCCAGAAGAGGAAATATGCACCTCCCACCTGGCGTGAAAGCTGTGGGCAAGATGCTGAACAGAGAATTCAGAAGCCTGAGAACAAACTTCTAATCTCAAAAGCATCAGGGTGTCTGTGACTTTGAACATAGCAGAACTTTTCTTTTAGCTCCTCTTTTCTGTCATAAGGATGATAGAAAGACAAGCTTCTTGGAGGGACATGAAGAGGAGTCTAGAGTGAGATTCTTTTGGGAATTGACTTTACTCTGTGAAAAAAAAATATCAGGTTGCCCCCAAATGCATGGATCTTGAAGGGGAAATAGGATTTATTTAGGAGAAAGCAGTACTGGTGGGTACTCACTCATCAAGAAAGCAAAACAAAAGTCTAGCTGAAGTTCACTGTAACTTTGACCTCTGTAAGGCATGAAAAAAAAAAAGAAGAAGATTCTTTAGTCGGTGACCAGAACCATGGCCAAAAGGCGCTAGCTCTTCTTCAACTTTTAGGCTGAACTCCTTGGTCACAGGAGAGGTTCACTGGAAAAAAATCTCTTGACGAGTCTTCTTCTCTCTCCAAGGGATTTCTTTAAATTTAGATATTCAAGATTTTAAAAGCTATTATCACCCAGCCTTCACCCTATCAGCAAAGGGAGGTTTATGGGTTTTTTACCTTCTGCAAATTATATAGACAATTACAGTGGAGTGTATACATTACCTGGAATCATTTTGCTTGTCACGTGTTGGTCAGGAAGCATTTAGTAAGCATTTAGTAAAATGGTACATATTATATAAACAATCCCCAATGCTCTCAGGCCTCATAAAACTTGGGAGGTAAAGATACCCAGTGTAGAATGAATGTCATTAGTTTAAAGCTGAAAAAGAAATCTTGATTTGGGTTTTATAATCCAGACAGTTTCCTCAACATGTCTAAAATGCACCCTGAAAGCAATATCTCAAACACTTCAGAGAAAGGATGTCAAATATATTCATGCAGTACAAAAAAAAATATTGATTTTCCATTAATTCAACCTGGAGAACATACCACAGATACTCCCAACTATTTCATGATCATTAAACAAATTTTGAAAACTAATAACAATGTACTCTTCATGCTAATTAAAAGCCAAATGGAGATGATTGTTGTTTGATTATTAGCCACATTTTAAAATAATTTTATCTATTGTACTTCAACTTTAATGGAAAGATAAGATTTTTGTTTACATTCATACACTTATAGACTCAACAAATATTTATCAAGTGCCTGTAATTCACCAAATGCTGAGTTAGGCATCACATGAGCAGTGAAAGAATGTGACTCAATTACTCTCTTCTTGCTGATAGGATTTACAGATAGTCACTTGTTTAATCATCTTGTCTATTTATTTCCCAAGAAGATGGTTCTACACAGTAACTTTTAATACAGTGTGTGTCAGAGTAAAAAGCAGCATGCAATTATCTAATTTTCATCTACTTACATTTTAATGACCATATTTACTTGCTCATTCAATTTCACAACTTTTATCTGGTAGGCACTTAAGTAGCATTTGGAGACCTGAGACTCCCCCATATTTAGCTCTACATGGCCAGTGTTGGTTGCACAACTCTTTATTTTGTAGTAAGTATTTTTTGCTCAAAACAACCTTCCATTTCAAGGGCCAAATATTCAGGATAATTAACAAGCATGGTATCCATGATTTTAAATTTAGAGAGTAAGACCTGGGTAAAAATTCCTGAATGTTTTACTGTACATTTCACCTTAGGAACCTGGCAAAATGAAGGGTCAAATGATTCTTATCAAACATTTGACTCAACTAGGCAGGTAAATGAAAAAATAATCTCAGACAAGGACCTAGACATGGGCCAGAAGATCCCTCATGCCCAACCTGAGAAGGTAGAACAGAGGTAGACAGCTTCCAACTTCCTGCTTTCAGGTACTCTTTTAAAATATACATCCAAGTAATTATTTTCATAACTTTTCAAAGGGAGGAAATTATGATTTAGATCATTTCTGTGTATAATCAAGCAGATATCTACTTAATACAGATGCATCCAGTTTGGTGCTTATACAGAAGAATACATGCTCTGATTCCATAGCTGAAGCCATTACTTGCACATGCTTGCTTGCCAAGGTGCATCTCTGACATCATTCTAGGTCATTAGGTCACAGCACATTCATCTTATGAGAATCCAGCAAACTCTGTTTAGGCACCTGGACATGTTGTTTACCTTCTACCAGAGCTTAGTAGAGAAACTATAATTGTAAATATAGCTCTTTATTTAATGAGAACAGAGATCAATTGAAAAACAAAAATTACCAATGGTTAATAGCTAACAATTACATTATTTAAGTTTGTATTCACTGTAGAAATAACTTTGAATGAAAACATGACAAAGGCAAAAACTATGAGCCAGGATGTATAGAGTCAACTCAGGTGTCTTGTAAAGACTGTAACTTACCTAGTGTATGATTTTGACCCCAGAGCTGGCCTCTGTTAGCATATGGTCTAGGGATTCTAGAAACAATGTTAGGTACAGTCTGGGGACCTCTTATCATCTCACATACAGAAGATCTGAATCCTCTATGTATAATTCAACTTCTGACTTGGCTTATCCTGTTTAATACAAAATTATATTAGTCAAGATGGGCTATATTTTTTTCAGTGACAAAAAAAATTTATTTGTCACTTAATACAAAAAAAAATAATTGGACCTTACACACTCTACATATCTAGCCCAAAGGTAGCAGGGAAGCTTTGTTTATTATATACACTTGAGGGCCCAGTCTAATGGAGGCTCCAGGAAGATGTATTTCTCCACAATCACCTAGACATGAAAATGTGAATGTAGTAAATTGTATGAAAATGCTTAAAACTTTCCTCACAAAATCAGATCATTGTTGGCTAAAGCATGGCCATACATCTGATGGTTAATTTTTCATGTCTGGGTCATGGGATGCCCAGAATTTTGGTCAAACATTATTGTGGGTATCTCTGTGAGGGTATTTTTGAGATTGATATTTAAATCAGTAAACTGAGTAAAGCAGATTTCCTTTCCCAGTGTGGGTGGGCCTCATCCAATCAGATGATATCTGACTAGAACAAAAGGCTCATCTCATCCCAAGTAAGAGAATTTCTTCTATCTAGTGACCTTTCAACTAGAATGTCAATTTTCCTTGTCTTCAGACTCAAACTGAACTATCAGTTCTTCCTGGGTCTCAAGGCTGCTGATTTCAGCCTTAGAACTATATGGTCAACTCTCCTGGGTCAAGAACATACTGACTCGCCATGCAGATCTCTGTACTTGTCATCCTCCATGACTTTGGGAGCAAATTTTTTATAATAAATCTCTTAAAAAATAAAAATTAAAAAAAAAATTTCTCTTGTGTGTATATATATATGTGTTTGTATATGTGTATGTCTACACACACACACATGCACACACATATACACACATTCTTTTTGTTCTGCTTCTCTGGACACTATGTGTATACCTAACTGAAGGAGGTAGGAAAATATAATTCTACCATGTGTCCAAAAGCAGAACTAGAACCACCATTTAATGAGTGGTAATGATGATTTTCAAAAATACAACAGGGTGATAAGTGGACTTTTCATTCTGAGCTGGAACGTATTCTAAGATCCCAAACAGACAAGAAATAAAAATAATACAACTGATATGGCCAAACACCATCCTCTGTTTATTACGAGGTGACAGAAGTGGTCCTGCTAGCACCCCTGTGCACCCCCTGCTTTCCAATCTGTATGAGAAGACTGCAAAGTACAGAAGGATAGGCAGGACAGTGGGGTGGATGCCTTTAGGAGTACAAAGTGTTAGGGCTGAAGAGGGTTCTCCTTCCCCTCTCCAAAGTCAGATAAGTGGGTAAGAGAATCAGTGGTCATGTTAGGCATGTTTACGAGACACCAACACTATACTTCCTAACTGAAAGCTTACTGAGTCCTTGAAGAGGTAAACTCATATTGGAGCCACCACTAAAGAGGAGTAACGAAGGGTGTCCTTGAGGAGACTCGACATGTAAATTCTGGTTGTGATAAACCCACGTAGAGAATATCGAAACCACTGCCTACATCTGGCCTGGAGACTTCTGAGAAGGGATGGCCTTTGGAAGTAGGTGTGAGGCATATTATTTCTTAGTTCCCTGGGCCCTTGGAGGCAGAAAAAGTGAATTTAGTAGTGGGCATGGCTCCATGAAAAGAGAAAAAAAAATGTGAAGGGGACACCTTTGTAGAGAAGCAGTTGGAGGTATGGACCAGTGGAGGTACCCAAGGGATTGCCTCTCCCTGAGAAGCACCCCAAGAAATCCCTTATACATTCTGTTCAGAGGACAGTACATCAGAATAAGAAATCACCAACATCAGATGAAATGAGACCAAGTGAGAGTGAGACTGAGGCCCCCTCCTCCACAGAAGCAGACAACCATGTATGTAAAAATATCTGACACTCCGCACTCAGTCCCAAACTCAGAGGGGCTAAGCCTACCCAGAAAAAAGTGGGAAAAAGAAAGATGTAACAGAACTGGACCTATCTCCTGGACCCGGATTGTTGGAGAGGAAAAATGCAAGGTTTCACTAAACTGGTTTATCTTTCCTTTTTTTTTATGACTCTTAATAAAACATGATCATTATGAGAGTATTAAATCATGTAGTAAAATAGCCAGTCACAGCCACTTAGTACTAATGTCTACTAACAGGCAAGATCTTCTCTCTAATTCTAAACCAGTCCTCTTTCCAGTCTTCAACACCAACCAAGGTGCTAAGAAGCCTGCAAATGCTATTGTAAACTGTATGTGTTTTAATTTTGTTTTAATCAAATTAATTCTTACCACAGTACATGAGTTTAAAGTGATAGTGACATTCTTAAACCGACTATAAATGCAGACTTTGATTAATCTTTAAAAGGGCTAGTTCAACAATACTGCATAGAGTGAAGAGATAAAGCAGAAAAATAATGATAGTATTCTTGTTTATCCAAAAAAAAAAAATCTCCAGAATTTCACATTCTTAGCTTAAAAAAAAACATTTAGTACTTACTTATACTATATAATATGTATCAAGTACTTTCAGTTTTGTCTACTTTTCTATAAAACTTGGAAAAATCATTAGATATTGACTCACAAATGCAAACCTTAAATATTTTAATTGGTAATCACACAATCACACATATGATATATTAGATTATTTTCCTATGTAAATTCAGGAACTGAGCCAATAATAAGATTCTTTAAACATTTCAGCAAATGTCCAGGTGCTATCATCCCATTTGGTACACTTTGCAACTTGTGTTTTACAATGAAGTTTTCTTGCTTTGTAGGAATCTAAAATAAGTCCAGATTTAAATTTTTGGCCTGGTTAAGAGCTTTAAAATGTTTAAAAATAACACTGAACATCTCTTGATGTATCAATTTCAGTTGTCCTCATTTGTTTCAGTTCTTCCTTCTACATTGTCACCCAGGCTAGCCCTGTCTTCTTCCCTTTACTAAGGGAAATAGAAATAAATGAATGAATGAATGAATAATACGTTGTGCAGAATAAAGTCTCCTTAAAAGACTCCAAAGAGGAAAATGAAATAAAAAGAAAAGAGCTCTTTTTCTGAAAAATGAATGGTGTTCCATTTTACACCCATCACCTGAATTCCTTAGAGTGTCACTGACCAGTAGAACTATAATACAGGCTTACCTCATGGTAGTGTGTGTCACTTTATTGTGCTTTTTGGCTGTTGCATTTTTTACGAATTGAATGTTTGTGATAACCTTGCATTGAGCAAGTCTACAGGCAGCATTTTTCTAAAAGCATTTGCTCACTTTGTGTCTCTGTGTCATATTTTGGTGATTCTCACAATATTTCAAACTTTTCCATTACTATTAAATTGTTTTTGTCACCAATAATCAGTAATCCTGGATGTTACTATTGTAATTGTTTTGGGGCACCACAAATGGCACCCATGTAAGATAGCAAAGAATAAATGTGCATTCTGACTGCTCCACTGACTGGCTGGTCCCTCATTTCTCTGTTTCCTCAGACCTTGGTAGTCCCTGAGACACAACAGTATTGAAATCTGGCCAGGTAAAAACCCTACAATGGCCTCTAAGTGTTCAAGTGAAAGGAAAAGTTGCATGTTTCTCACTCTAAATCGAAAGCTAGAAATAATTAAGCTCAGTGAGGAAGGCACATTGAAAGCCGAGATAGATGAAAGCTCTGCCTTTTGCCCCAAACAGTTAGCCAAGTTTTGGATGCAAAGGAAAAGTTCTTGAAGGAATTTAAAAGTGCTACTCCAGAGAACACACAAATGATATGAAAGTGAAACAGCTTTATCGGTGACATGCAGAAAGGTGTAGTGGTCTGGATAGATCAAACCAGCCACAACAGTCCCTTAAACGAAAGCCTCATCCAGACCAAGGCCCTAACTCTCTTCAGTCCTATAAAGCTGAGAGGTGAGGGAGCTGCAGAAGAAAAGTTTGAGGCTAACAGAGGTTGGTTCATGAGGTTTAGGGAAAGAAGCCATCTCCACAACCTAAAAGCGCAAGGTGAAGCAGCTGGTGCTGATGTAGAAGCTGCAGCAAGTTATCCAGAAGTCCTAGCTAAGAAAATTAATGAAGGTGGCTACACCATCACCAGATTTCCAAAGTAGATGAAACAGCCTTGTATTGGAAGAAGCCATCTAGGACCCTTATCCCTAGAGAGAAGTCAGCACCTGGCTTCAAAACTTCACAGGATAGACTGACTCTCTTGTCAGGGACATATGCAGCTAGTAATTAAGTTAAAGCCAATGGTCACTTACCACTCAGAAAATCCTAGGAACCTTGGCAATGATGCTACGTCTACCCTGTTTGTACTCTGTAAACAAACAACAAAGCCTGGATGAGAGCACATCATTTTACAACACAGTTTCCTGAATATTTTAAGCTCACCGTTGAGGTCAACTGCTCAGAAAAATTTCTTTTAATACATCACAGCTCACTGACAACACACTTGGTCACCCGAGTCAAGAGTTCTGATGGACACATACATGATCATGCCTGCTAACATCACATCCGTGGATCAAAGAGTAATTTTGTTTTTCAAGTCTTATTATTTAAGAAATACATCTCATAAGCCTATAGCTGACACAGATAGTGATTCTGATGGTTCTGGGAAAAGTAAATTGAAACTTCTGAAAAGGGTTCACCATTCCAGATGCCATTAGGAGCATTTCTGAGTCATGGGAAGAAGTCAAAAAATCAACAATAACAGGAGTTTGGGAGAAGTGGATTCTATTCCTCATGAATGACTTTGAGACTTCAGTGGAGGAAGAACCTGCAGATGTGGTGGAAACAGCATGAGAACTAGAATTAGAACTGGAGCCTGAAGAAGTGACTGGGTTTCTGCAATCTCATGATAAAATTCTAATGGATGAGGGATTGCTTCTTATGGATGAGCAAACAAAGAGTTTTCTCGAGATGGAATCTACTCCCAGCAAAGATTCTGGGAAGACTGCACAAACAACAACAAAGGATTTAGAGTATTACATAAACTTAGTTGATAAAACAGCAACAGGGTTTGAAAGAATTGACTCCAATTTTGAACGAAGTTCTACTTTGTGTAAAATGCTATCAAACAATATCTCATACAACAGAGAAATCAAACATGAAAGGAAGAGCCAGTTGATGCAGCCAACTTCATCATTGTCTTATTTTAAGAAATTGCCACACCCACCCAGCCTTCATAACGACCACCCAGATCAGTCAGTGGCCATCGACATTAGGGCAAGACCCTCCACCAGTAAAAAGATTAAACTTGTTGAAGCTTCAGATGATTGTTAGTTTTTTTGTTTGTTTGTTTGCTTGCTTTTTTTTTTTTAGCAATAAAGTATTTTTAAGATATGTACATTTTTGGACATAATGCTACTGCACACTTAATAGACTGTGATGTAATATAAACATAACTTCATGTGCTCTAGGAAACCAAAAAATCCATATGACTCTCCTTACTGAGCTATTCACTTCATTGTGTTGGTCTGGATCTGAACCCATAATTCCTCTTCGGAAAGTCTGTACAAGCATAAGTGAGAATCACATCGATAATCTTCAATTCTCTAATAGTCACATTCAAAATAAGTAAAAAGGCACAGGTGAAATTAATTTATTCAAGCCCATATTTTCAAGTTATCATTTTGACATGTAACAATATAAAAGTATTAATAAGATACTTTGCAATTTGCATTCTCATTTTGATACTACACCTTCGAAATCTAGTGTATGTATTTACATATATAGCATACAACATTTAAAATGCTCAATAGTCACATGACACTACTGCCTAAGTAAGACTAGCACAGCTTTAAAGAATATAAGAAACTATATGAAAGGTCTGCTAATGTGTACAAAAGTAGCCTGTCTACTTATGTTGGTGTAAAACTAATAATAATGATGATACTAATGATAGTATTAGATCACCTCTTACCAGTCCCTGTTATGGTTGAAGTTTCAGGTTGTCAAAAGCATTTATAAGGTAATCAAAAACTAAGTGTACTAATGAGGAAACTGAGTCTCAGAACTTTCCTGGTGGCATTGGGCTGGAAAAACCTCCCTGGTTTGGATCAGATCCAGGCCCAAGCCCATGGTGGTATTTTTTCCAACACTGGTCTTCATCCCAGGATCTGGGCCTGGGTGTGACCAGGAGGTGGTCAGGCTCGGCAGCCAGAAACTTAAGGATACTGTAAAGTTTCAAGTGAACCTAAGCTCAGCTTTGTGCTGCTGGTACCCAAGGATATCTCATAAGAGTTAGAGAAGCCTAGAGGGAAGGTGTCCTCTGGAATGTGGTAGGAAGTACAGGTCACCTGAACAGAGTATGTGCTTACTAGTCAGGCTGCAGAGTACAGGGTTGTAGAGTGTGAACATAACAGAGCAGCTTCACTAAACCTCTAGGGACATTGACAGCTCAACATGGTGGCAGAAGAACCATTTACAAGACCAGCACAGGCACAGTACCCACCAAAGTGGGCATCCTGGGGAGCACGGGCATCAGTATCCAGGCCCTCGGTGGGTCCTGGGTACGGACGTGTTGCATTTGACATTCAGAGCTTCCAGAGGCTTTATTGCAGCAGATAAGAGCAGGAAAAGAAAAAAGAGCCAGGTTCCAAAGAGTAAAAAGGAAAGAACACAACAATCTCTCAGACCCCTTAATGACAAAATGGAAACTCAGAGAGGCAGAGACAGATAATCGACTTTGCCACTCACTTTCTGAGTAAATTCAAACCAAGGATGCCAGATTTAGCAAATAAAAATACAGACATCCAGTTACATTCGAATTTTAGATAAGCAATAAATATTTTTTTAGTATAAGTATGTCCCATGCAGCTTACTTCTGAACATACTACTAAAAAGTTACTTTTTATTTGAAATTCAAATTTAACTGATGTCCTGTATTTTATCTGGAGGCTATAATCCAACCTCTATGCTAGTCTGTATGCAAAATATGTGTTTCTAATGCTTTCATCATAAAACTTGGATGCAAGATGGCACGACAGTTAAACTCAGACTGGAGTCAGAGAGGCTACGTATGAAATAGACTGTGACACTTACCAAAACATGGCCTTGGGATAATATAAATTTTCCTCTCAGCCTCACTGTCCTCTTCTATAAAATGGGGATCATAGCTCTTCCTCTGGCTTTAAATTAGAATCTAATGAAATTACAGGTGTTCAGTAAGTGGAAGATATAATTATTCCAGAAAGCACTCTTGTTAAAAATATATATATAAAGAATAAGCAGTGCCTGATTTAACTGTTGTGGGACCATCCTAACTGCCTTTTAATGTTGAAAATTTTTTTTAATTAATAAAAATTGGAATTATTTAAGTGATTTTTAGATATTAAGAGGTCTTATATTAGATACCTTAAAATTTTTAGAACTGAATTGACTAATCTAGGCATAGAGATGACATTACCTCTAGTTTTAATAATAAAATATAATGCTAAAATTTAAAATAAGAAAAACACTGCAATATTTACAAGAGGCTCATGCAATGAAAAAACTAAACTGTGGAAATACCTTTTTTTTTAGCATTTATAAAATATACTAACTGCTCACTAAATTCTAGTCACATCTATAGTTTGTGATCTGTATTCCAACAAGTTCACTTACTGATATAATCATTTATAAATTAGACCAAAACACAAGTCACCCCTAGTATCTGAGAACTCACATACAAAGTAACACAAATAATACATACACATGCGAATGTACTTTTTTTTTTTTAAGCTGTAGAAAAATCTCAGAATTCTGAAAGAGAAAAGATGTGCCACTATTTGACAGCAACACTTGGCAGTGGTTCTGACAGTTTGAGGGGAAGCCAGTCTCAGTGGTAAACCCTTTTATGGGCCCTTGGCTGGGACATTCAAACAGGAATGCAGGGTTCAGGGAAAGCAGGGTTGGCAAGAACAGGAGGCAGGCTTCACTCTGTTTATTTCTGCCATCACTGTAAACTGTGCTCATGGCTGCGTATACACTGTCCTGGGCTCGCTCTGCTTCACAGAGCACAGACCAGGCGCAAGCAGAGGAAGACTGGAGAAACGCAACATCAGTCAGTGCTGTCTTTTAATTTCAGCTTTCAGCAAACTTTGAATTCATCAAACGGCTTTAGTTTTACCATTGCTGAGTACCTACTATGTATCAAGCACTGTGTGAAGCACTTGACCTTTCTCATGTGCAAATTGGAAGTAATGACTATATCCATTTCATAGGGATGCCGTGGTGACATAGGGAGAGAACGCTTATGATGTGTTCCTTATGGTGGCTGGCACAGAGTAAACAGTCGATAACTGTTAAGCCTCAAACTGAATGGTAGATTTAGAGCGTGGTAATTATTGAGCAGTTAGCACAGATCCAGGATTCAAACCAGGCAGCCTGACTGCACAGCCAGCCCTCTTAATCACTATCTTGCACCATCGCCATTAATTATCCATTAATTTTCATAGAACATTTGAAAATGCCTCACTGTGGTTATTCTTAATATTGATAACATGAGGCACAGAGAACTTCAACGACGTGGCCAAGAGTTTAACGAAATGGAAGTTTCATCTCACAGCTACTATTCTCAATGGTAGTTTAGCAAATAAGCCTTAATAAAGGCTTCTAGCACACAAAGTTTATGAAAAAGTATTGTACGAAAAAAAAAATAAAAGAATTGGAAGACATGGCTTGCACACTGAGCAGGCTCACATTCTGATCAAGAAGACGAAGCAAGCACCGAAAATTCTAAAAAGAATCAATGAATAGAACTCTACGCCATGTGAACACACCGATGGGAAACGTGCATACAAAGGATTGAAAGGAGAACATGGAGAGGGAGCAGTCCCAGAAGCTTCCAGGAAAAGGGAGCTTTAGAGCCAAGTTTAGGGAAAAAAGAAGGGTATGAGTTGGCAGAGTATTCCCCCTCCAGTCATCTTGCCAATCAACAAATCCTGTCTATCCAAGGGCGGTTTCCGAAGCAAACCACGGACATGTGTCCACAGCTGCAGTCTGGAGCTGTCCCGACATGACAGGTCAGTGGCCGACTCAGAGAACAGCCATTGACAAGTGGACAAAAAAATGCCTCAGTAGGGTACAAGGTCACCTATTTAAAGGGAAGAAAAAGAGACATTTTATAAAGACAGAGTCTTAAAAATTTCTCAACCTTTTTTTTTCTTTTTTGTTTTTCTTCTTCTTTCTTTCTTTTTTTTTTTTTTTTTTTTTTGCCATTGTAAATTATTTTCTTGCCAGTCTGAAAACACACACTGGCTTCTCATACATCAATACTTCAATATCTGAATTTACATATGCTCCACAGTTGTCCGCCTTTTGCACCCTCCTCCCCTTTCTATGCTCTTATTCCCACCCTTTTCTCTTCCCACACCACCCCAAAAGACAAACGAAAATAAAACAAACAAACAAATATGTGAAACTTCTTACTTGGAATGATTCGAGAGTCTCTATACTATTAAGACACTGAGTAATGATTGGCTGCTTTCCAGGTGCCTCTGCAGTCTGTTAAATAGCTCAATTAGTGAGCAGTGCTTTCTCCACCCACCCTCCCTCTCCTTCTCTCCCTCTCCCTCTTCATATCCCTCTCCCTCTCTCTCCCCCTCTCCCTCTTCATTTCTCTCTCTCATTGAATTTTGCCAAGTGCGTGCTGCATTCGTTGGTGAAAGGGGCAATGCCAAATTAGCCTAGCAATATCCCTTTATAGCCCTTACTGTCTGGAACACCTGAGAGAGCAGAGAAATCACTATCTCCAGCCCTGTAGGGACCACAAGGCAGCAGAGAACATTGTGGCAAAACGGCTTTTTCCTTCTGAAGAGTGGCTAATAAGTAACGTAGGTGAAGACCCTTGGGAGGCACCTGGGCATTCTGCCCACCCAAACAGAAAAAAGCAAAGAGATGGCAGCCAGAGCCAGAGCCCATCACCAGAGAGAGATAGATACAAGGAGAGCAGAGAAAAAGTGTACAGGCCCAAAAGCAAAGGCCCTGCCAGTCCTTTTAGGTCTGAATGGTCTCAAGTCAGGCCTGAATCCCTTTTAAAAAATACAATTATCAAAAATACATAAACCAAGAGTGTCAGCCCAGTGTGTATCAGCTAAGTGCCATTAGCATAGTTTATCCCAGGGCTCTGCCACTGAGTTCTCATTTTCTCTCCTCTTGAGAGAAGGTTTAGGTACACACTCGCCACCACCAAACATACACATAAAGGGAGCCCCCAAATCTACGCTCTATTTATGTCTATTTGTGGCTCAACCAGACATAAACAGTGTCAGAAGAACAAATGAGAAAGCTCCGTTCTATATGGAGTCCACGAGCCCAACATAACTCACAGTTCCTTAGCTCAAACTTGTTGCAGTGCTCTGAAAATTCATACAAGAAGCAGGACATTCACATCATAAGGTAAACACATTTTGTCTGTTGTCTGTTTCACTAACACTTTTGCTGGTACGGGCTATGTGATACCAATGTATTCATTACATCTTGGCATTTACAATATACAGTATTTCTCTGTTTGACTCATTACAGCCTTCATACCAATTAGGTGAAAGAAAATATTGTTTGCAAAAACACTTCTAGGGGGATTACATTTATTCCAGAATATTATGTATCACAATTTTAGAAACATTAAGTCCCAGCATTTACATATAATTATTATGGTTATACCCTAGAGAAGATATTTAAATGTTTTTACCCTATCTATTGGGTATACGTTTTCCTCAGAACGAGTACCCTGTCAAACAATTAGAATGCTGAAATAAGAGAAAATATTCTTGGTTGCTAAATTGAAGAAAAGTTGCCCCAAGATAAAAATTTTTAATGTAAAATTGTACTTTGATTTGGGTGGTTTATTTTTGTTGTGACATTATAAGATTTTTTTTTAATTTTAAGCATGTTTATAATTTTTGTCTATACCATTCTGTTATAGCAGCCCAAATGGACTAAGGCAACTCAATTATCATGATATTTGCATCCAAGAAAATCAAATACTGAAATTAGACTCATAGGTTTTTATATGAACTTGAATATCTTTATTTGTAATTTCAATGGGTACTTGGAAGTGTTTGGCCATGAATGCTAATACATATGTTGAAACACAGACAAAGTTGAGCCAGAGATATAGGCGAAGCATTTTGTGAAATGCTGCTAAAGGAAATCATAAAAGTCCTTCAAAAATGAGATCTCCGAATACATCTTTCATCTATCAAAAGACAACGTACTTACGAGTATCTGCCTTTCTTTTGGCTGGATATATATCTTAATAAGAAAAAAAATAGTTAATTTTAATAACAGGTCCTCACTATTTAGCACACACCTACATTTTTTGAAGGACGGATCAAAGATGATAACAGATACCTGTATAAGTCACCAGTAAAATTCCACATTAAGATAATCTGTCATCCATTTCCATTTTTTTCTAAAGAAAAAAAAAAGAAACGAGAGAAAGAAAGAAAGCATAATCAAAAGCCTAAATGACAAAGAGTTGACAGTCAGATTCTGTGGTAAATGATTCCATATCGCTGGCCTGCGGAGACGCTGAGGAAGTCCCCAGCAGACCTGATTAATTCCAGTCTCTCCAGCTGCCAGGGGAGCAGAGGGTAAGCAGTTTCACAGAGAGGAGCCTATTACCACGACTAGGCTGAAATAGATCTAATCAACTCACAGCCGCTCAAAAGAAAACTTTACAGGTTTAGCTCACTAAGGCAGTGCTTTAAAATGATGACTACAAAGGATCATGGGAGTCTGAAAGCATTTAGGCTTTATTGCAGCTCAAGGAAATTTTCTGCTGTGGTTAGGCCATGCTAATTTACTGAACATGACAAAGCCTCCCAGACTGTGTGACATCATTTGTTTAAAGGCCCCAGTGCTCATACTGGAGTATTTCGAATATTACTTTTTTTTTCTTCAAAAACAGTTAATTTGTTGATATCTCATCTGCATTTGGGCTAATTACAAGCACCGTTATAAATGTCTGGCCTAACCTACTTTAACGTTTAATTTAAACAACAATGCTCTGTAATTTGTCATGGTGCTCACAAAGTGATGAATATTGCAACTTTGTTTTCTAAGCAATCAACATTTTATCAGTGAATCTTGAGAGAAATTTCCTGACAGGAGGGAAACCGTGAGAAACCAATGCAGTGTTCACATTCCCAGCTTCAGAATTCAACGAATTACATAGCAATGTGTATCATAAATAATATTAGAAACTGCATAGATTAAAAACAGTATGAACTAATGAGCACTCTAGCAAACAAAGTTCTAAATTTTTATAAATATTCACTTTGGGTTGCATAACCACCTTCTTTTTTAATGGAAAATAAACAGAGGAAAATTATTAAGGCCAAAAAGATGCACATGTTAGATTGAAACCAAATAACTATTTGTCTCATTTTTTTTCTTTTGGCTGTTGGAAATCTCTGTAAAGATTTGCAGAGGTAAAATCTGCTTTTGTTTAAATAATCAAGATTTGGAAATTCCGCACGAGTTACATGATATGTTGTTTTGAATGCTGTGTGTGATAGCAAATATGCACACACACTTATTAAATATATTGATTACTAATGAATTCACTGATCATACCACCAAAAGAAATTAAAAGGAGTACTGAATCAGTGAATTTAAGTTAATTACAGATGATAATCTTGAAAACTATTTCCTTCAGACATTTTATGTGGAAGGAAGATACAGTAGACCAGAAAGATGAACAGCAGAGAAGCAGAGATGAGCTAAATCATGAATATTTGAGAAATTTTTGCTTCTGAGCCTCTCCAAGGGCCATTATTTTGAGCATAATCCTTTGGTCAGGGGTATGAGATCAGGAGAGAGGGGACAACAGAGCAAGGTAAGCTGCTGAGCATCTGGTAATTTCAGAAAAAGCAAAATGTAGTCACATGCAATATTCTGAAAAAAGATCCAAGATTTCACTGGAATCTGACTGCTAGATTTAAGAAAAAACCTTACCCTGCTGAATGTTTGCAAATAATTTATCATACCAACAGGTAGTGGCTTCTATAACAATATTATTACTTTCTGCATTATAGTTAAGTTGTTCATAGACCCCAAGCTCTTGATCATCAGGTTTTCTCCTTAAAATAGAATTTGGAGCTATTTATCCCTGGCTTTATACAGAAACCAACATGGTGCATAGACTTTCCTTCATGTCAAGGAATCCAAGATGTATCATAAAAATCCATATCTGACTATGACTTGTAAATTTCTATCTTTCATCAGAATATCACTTTTGGTACTATTATTACAATGGTTGAACAACATTACTGGAGTCTAAGCTAGATTTGTGTTTTAGACCAAAGCAACATTTCCTTTTCTGAAGTTTAAAAATTTTTTTCTAATTCCAGTAATATTAAGTTACTTAAAATTTCAACACCAAGAATCCAGCAGCACTCCTAAAATAGATACGAATGCCTTTGAACTATAAAACTGGAGGCCTGTCCCTGATAGAGCTGTGAGTTCATCGCAGGATCTCAAAGGCCAAATTTACTTCTGTTCTTTCAGTGATAGTTCCTAGTGGCCTCAAATGTGCAAACAATTAGACAGCTGTACATATGATCAGTTTGACATGCCTGATTTTTTTCTCCTAGACAGAAAAACTACCTTTAAAAATCCCATGGATAAATTTTCGATACCATAGATAACTCTTAAAAATATGATGTTTTATAATTCTGCAATATCCAATAGAAATCCAGATGAAATTATAATAGTCTTGGAGAGTTTCAAATGTATATGGCACCTATGGTTGGCTTGATCTTTAAATAGAGAACTGGGCTCTTGGGGCCCAGCTCATGAATACTCTCATCAAACTAGCCCTGTTAGCTCTGGTCTGTTACAAAGTCTAATAACATCATGATACATATTATTGGTGGGAAAAAATAGATGGGGATAGGAAGGACCAGGTAAAAGAAAAACAAAACAATCAGTATAAATCCATATGGAAAATATAAAGAACTAAAGCAAATAGGCAACTACTAATCAGTAGCATCATTTTCACATACAAAGCAAGGCCTCTTGGAACATCATCTTTGTCATTTGCAAAAAAAAAAGAAAGAAAGAAACAAAACCCAAATTATGAATAATCGAAATCCTAAAGCTAGATAACTTTAAGTGTAAGGAAAAAGAAAAAAATATATTTATGAAGTTAGAAAACAGAAGAAAGAGAAATGAGATGAATGATGATAGGTGGAAAAACCCTGAATGAAGTAAACTTTTTATTGAGTAAATATGAGTATATAATTTTAGGAAAGATTGCTCTATTGGACATATTATTATGTATATGTTATTGGAGAATTTATTTATTATGGATTTTACCATGGTGTTTACCAATGGATTTTACTACTTTAACACCATGGTGTTTAAATATGTGAAATGTGTATCTAATCAATGTCTTATAAATCCCAGAATGTCATTAAACAGCTCTGTCACTAGAGCCTCCAAAGGAAAGATAATGGACCACAAAGGGAATGTGAATTCATGACATGGGGTCCATTCCCAGAGGGTTAAAACTTGAGACAAGAGAAGCCCATCCCTGCCAGGAAATAGTAACATTCTAAAGAGCAAGTTTTATATCATGTTTTTCAAGGAAATAAGAAAGGTTCTGAAGCATCTGCATTTGTTTTGTTTTATTTTATTTCTTCTGGAGAGCCCCCAGTGATGTTGTATGTGATTCAGTAATAGAGACATGGTTGCATCTGCAGAGTTTTAGGTGAAATTCCAAGGGCTGCACTGGCTATCTCCATGTGGTTTGGTTTTTTAGTGGTTCATGGGCTTTATGTTTCTTATTATGGTTTGTTTTTAAATCTCTATGTAATACAGTGTTTTTGCTACTGAAAAATGCTCCAGTTTTTTTTAAATGCAAAATACTCAACATGGAATTGTAAATATGTGCTAATTAAACTCAATCCATTTTACATCTATTAATTCAGACTGTGATCCCGCATCAGACTTTATAAGTTAAGTAGAACTTAGGAATGGTCAACAGATGTAAACTCCTCAGAAATGTGGTGAACAACCAACTCCAGTGACCATCCCTGTGTCAGATTTTTTTTCTACTGGTTCAAATGCTGAAGGATTATGTTTCAGTTTGGCTAGACATTTGGCACCAGCAGAGAAAACTACTTTGTATGGCTCCCCTGAGTGTATATCAGTTGCAGTCATTTTAATTATTTTCAACGTTTCGTTATTCTCTTGAATGGCTACTCTTTCTTTGATTCTACCATTGAGGAAGGCCCTCACCACTGAGTACCCCTATACTGGACAGAGTGAGATGAGCACAAGATGACCTTGTACTCCACTAGTACATGGGCATGTCTCTTTTTGACAAGAAGCTTTTCACATCCCAACCAAAAACACAAGAAAGACACTGTCTCCAACAATTATAACCATAAAATTCTCTGAGTACAGAGGGACAAAGAATTTGACATTTTTAGAGAACAGTTTCAGTGAAAAAAGCTGTATGAAATGGAAGTCATTAAAATTATGAATGGTCTTGTTTCTGTGTTCTCATAAAAGTGTGGCAGAGTCAACATGCCAATGAGTCTCATAAACCTGGAAAGAAAAGGCATCCTTTGCTCCAAAAGACAAACCCACTGAAATATGAAGAGCACCAAATGTTAAGATCCAGCACCCTCATCACATCTCTTTAGTGTAAAGTGAGAAAATTCATAGGTAAAGTGAAGTTCAGAGCTTAACACAAAATTGTTTTTTAGAGAAGCCTGGACTGATACGTCCCCCGTGAGTGAAATCTGACAGTGAAAAAGCTATGCAAATCACAACTGTTCAGAAACAACCCTTGAAGTCCGAAGATCTCTGGCCAATCAAAGGGATCCTTTCTGCCCCCTGGTGGATGGAGATGCATTTCCACATGCCCGTTATGTTAATTGTAAAATGAGACTCAACGGGTTTCTGAAAGTAGGTTTCTAACTGTGCTGCAGTCAGATTTAACTAATTTTCTTAATAGTGAACGCTTTGTAACAAAGTAACCATTTAATATGTGCAATTCTGTGCTTCCTTTGTCTTTTACTATGTGAAATGTCGTTTCTATCGGGACAAGTTGCTGTGTGTATTGTGGTCTTCGGTTATTCTCCTCCATGTGTTTCTCTATCGATTTATGTTCCCTTCTCACCTGTTCATATCTAAAACAGAAGCAAAAAAGAAAAAGAATACTTTGATCTCCTGTTATTTTCTTTCCTGTATTTTTTTCTGGCATCTATTCTTTAAAATGTTACACCTTTTTCTTATCTTTTTCTCCCTTATGCCCTCGGTAATATTTGCTACACCACACTCTCCAACAGATTGATGACTTTAAAGAACCAGCAACTTAAAGTTTTCACGTGTTTTTCAGGTTAAATAAAGCAAAAACAATATTAGAACAAATTAATACATGCATGATGAT
Source organism: Cynopterus sphinx (assembly GCA_030015415.1). Taxonomy (NCBI): domain Eukaryota; kingdom Metazoa; phylum Chordata; class Mammalia; order Chiroptera; family Pteropodidae; genus Cynopterus; species Cynopterus sphinx. The sequence continues at coordinate 60,537,442 of CM057383.1, forward strand.
ATGGCACCCAGAGAGATTTCATTTCAATTTTGTCTCCCTCAAAGAAGTATTTTTGAGTGTTATATGCTCTGAAATTTTATAAAATTCTTGACAAAGGTAAAAATTATATGTAATGATGACATTCCCTTTCCATAAACACACGTGTCGTAGAACCTATGCTTAACCACAGGATTTCACAATCTTTTGGGATTGGCAATTCACACAGTGCAAAATCCCATTTGCAACATCTCTTTCCCCAGTCCCATGGGATTCATTGTGAGAGCATTTTAATATAATAGTCTTCTTATAGTTGAGAATTCTAGAATGACAGCCCCTAGTCTAAAACAGAGGACATTAAGCAGGATTGAGATAATAAATGGGTGGCATAAAAAATAGTTTATCTTTTACATTTTTTTTTTGATCCTGCATGTGCATTTCTTACCTACTATTCACTTTGTTTTTACAATTTCTTCTATTAGAAGGGTACAGGGACACAGATTTTGGATTGTTCCCACATGCATCTATTTCTTTTTGGAAATAATAACTGAAGTAGTACTAGTTTAAAGAAAATACGCATACCCTTTTTCCCACCTCATATCCTAGAAAGTCTGCTTCATATCCTCCAACCAGTAAGAAAACAATGCTTTATGAATATTGTCTCCTTTTCCCTATATGCCTCTTGTACATTTCTATGGGAAAAAAATGTTATTTGGAGACTGATTAATGTTCTTTTGTCATCAAATCTCCCAACCCCAGATTTTGCATTTGTATTTTCGGAACTATCAAATTCACATGAAAATAATTCTTTCAAAAATGGCTTGTAAGTTTCCCAAAACAAATTCCAGACAGGCTTCCTTATGTTCACCTTCTACAGAGAGTTTGTACTTCAAAATGTCCAGTGGTCTTTGAAAACTGAGTAGACTGTGGGTGTCAGTTTAATCATTGACTAAATATCGATGACAATACTAACATTGACACGTGGACATAAGGAGTAAAAAATGTGAAAGGTGCAAAGATGACATGGAATCCTCGTGGACTCAGCATTAGATTCTTCCCAACTGTTAACACTAAACTGGGTAAATCATATATCATTCTTAGAGCAAATCATCACTTTTAAAGTAAAACTTATGATTTAAAGGGAAAAAATCTCTACTCTGTGTTTTAGTGGTTATTTGGAGATTTAGATGTGAACTCTTCAAAAGGAGCCTCCCTTTTGTAATCATCAGGATTTGTGGTTTGTACAGACCCTTTCATGCCTTGTCATCTCAACACATACTTAAGAGTTTAGATCTTTACACAGCTGTAAGTCATAAACAAAAACAACAGAACTTTTTTCCTGAAAGAAAAAAAAAATCATTTAGACCCCCCCAATTAGAGCATACTTCAAATGAAAGTAATCAAATGCAAATGATAAAGTTCAGTTCAAATTTTTTTAAAAATGTAAAACCAACCATGTATGTGTCTTTGATTTTGAATCTTTTTTTCAGTAAAGAGATAACTGACCTTAAAATTCTTAATCTACAGAGTTTTAATTCAGTTATTGTCACTAAAAAACAAACAAACATAACGTGAGGAAGAAACCAGAGCCTATTACAAGTCGGGACAAAAAGTGACTCAATTTAGTAATAATTGCCCAACTTTCCTTTTTTGGCACATGAATTGTCTTAATCTGTGATAAACATTTAAGAATGAGACTTAAATTACCTCCTTAAAGTGGTCCTGTGACTGTAATTATTCAAAAAGTACACAAATTTAATGAGTTTTTAAATATTAAAACTCTTCTCTATTGTCACTACCCTGAGCTCTTAATTTACAGAGCAATTAAGTCAGGACCCTCATTTATCAGGACATGTGCATTTGTTGAAAACAGAGTCACTTTTTATTAATTGACGCTACAGAAATACTGAGGTGAAATTAATGCGTGTCTTCAGAGGTCATGCTGGTGGTGGTGAGGACCTAGCAAGAAGCGAGATATGAGATAAATAAGTCACTGCTATTTCCTGATTACTCTAGAGATTGCTGGAATATTAAGTGGCACGATGGTTACCGTTCTCAGCCAAAATGCTTGCAAGAAAATGCCCCCTGAGTTTTTCTCTGGCAAACATCTGTCATGGGTAGTAGCTGAGAAATAGGGAAACTTCAAAGCAGTACTTTCTGATTATTAGCAGAGTGTGGAGTGTAATGTTCTTACATTTTCATGCAAACCAAGTGTTGATGAGCTGAGAGGGTAGAATTAAAAAGTAGCCCAAATTTCCTTTGTTCTCCTGGATGGGGCTGACAAGAACATTCACAGCCAGTGTATTCTTTAGTCCTTATCAATTTGTGAGGCACAAGAAATTCTAGCGCCAGAGCCAGATGGTGGGAGAGAGCTGGGACCAGGCGGGAATGGTGGCTAGTTGACCACCTAGAATCACACACACTTTTGCTCTGCCCTATTGTCTGGTGTCCACCGATCAGCATCAATTTGTTTATGGACGATCTCGTTCGCGCAAGCGGTCACGAAGGAGCTCGACTCAGTTCAAACTGCACACACCCAAGTACCAGTCTACAGAGGTAACGACTGCCTCAGAAAAGTTTGCGGTCAAGGTCGAAGTAGGAAGACACTTTCCGATTTTGAAAGACACAAACACAGAGCAAGAAAAATATCTGAGCAATTTTTCAATACTTCGTCAGCTGTCAGAATAGTTTGTACAGCAGAGAATGGATTTTTAGTTGACCTGGTAATGGCAGACAAGATGTAATCTTAGTATTTCACTGTTTTTTGTTTTTAAGATTGATTTGATAGTGCGATAGCCTCCATGCATTCTTTAACACTGGAACTACATAATCCACTCTGAACACAAAACTATGCAACAAAAAAGCTCAGAACAACAAAAAAACACTTTCTAATGTATATAAACATGGTATTCTTTGTGCACTTGTCATTCTACCAAATCCCAATTTTAAGCAAGCAAGCATACAAACAAGATGTCCTCACCACTCCCCGAAGCTAAGGTTAAAGGGAGAGACAAGCATGTCACACCTAATTCCCCTGGTCTGGACCCATGCCTGGATAGCACCTAAAAGTTTGACGGGACGGTGCCATGTGGTCCCCTGTAACTGGGGCTTGGTTCATATACTCCCATTTCTCATTCAGACAGGCAACAGAGGAGGGAAAAAAAAAAAAAAAGCAAGCAGCAGGGCAACAAATGCTGTCTTCGGCAAATGCTCTGTAATAAATTGTTCTTTCAGCAGTGCAGAAGACAGATTTTTCTTTCCCTTGCTTCTTTCTTCCTTTGCAGAGAAGCCACCAATGGGAGCCTTGCTTTCCCACCTGGCCCTGGCTGCCTGTGCCCATAAATTTGCCTATGCGATGCCTGTTTACGGGTCGCTGATGGAACATGGAGACGGTGCATTTTGTAAGCACCGGGTAGATAATCATGGTAATTGATGTTTGGAGCTGTGAGCTCCTAGGAGCACAGGGTCTCTTTCTCCCAGTGAGGCCCTGCTCTCTGTTATCAGTCCAGCCCATAATTAAATATCACTCTTTTACAATATGTTTCAGGCTCCTTAATGAGTCTAAAGCAGAAATAGTCACCTCTTTCCCCTCTGAGCTTTATTTGCTTGTTATTAAACAATGTTATTGAGCTGCCTTCTTTCCCCGTGTTGCCAAACCTGCATCATTTCCGTTTTATAATTGCACAATTAGAGCCAGGGCTTGCTTTCATACACCAGCAGGCCCCATGTGTGCGCGCATGCACGCGTGCACGGTAGTGTGTGTGTGTGTGTGTGTGTGAGAGAGAGAGAGAGAGAGAGAGAGAGAGAGAGAGAGAGAATGAGAGAGAGAGAGAAGGAAAAAATCAGGTGTTCATACAGACTACTCAAATGTATCTTATTTTCATTAACTGCCAGATTTTGCAAAATGGGAAGTGATTTATCATGAGCCATTTTCTCCTATCAACCACCTCCACCAACCAACGTTGTGACTTTCGCCATGACCTTGTGCTGTGTTGCGGAGGGTCCAATTTGCTCATTGTTACTGGCTTCACAATCTTATGCCCAACCCCCATAAGGCTTTTTTCCCCCTCCCCCAAGCAAAATCCAGTCATTTATATTCCCGGGCTAAACAGTATTCTTTTTGACCCAAAGCTAGCAAGCTGTAAAACACTAGTAATTTCTTCTAACGAATTTCCAGAAAGCTCCTCTTACACACGCTTACTCTCTCTCTCTCTCTCTCTCTCTCTCTCTCTCTCTCTCTCTCTCTCACACACACACACACACACACATGCCCTCACACACTCACATGTACCCCCTTAAGCTGCTCTAAGCAGTGTATTAAGTAGCTGAAGAAAATCCATTCACATTCTGCTGTGTTGCTTTCTTCTCAAGTCATGAACCCATCACAGACTTTTTCTAGCTGTAGGTTGCCACGGTGAAGATTTACAATGCCAGTTATTCATACATCTGCCTTCTCTTCCCCCGCCTCCCCCCATTCTAAATCCCTTGGGCGAGGGCAACCTTGATACTGAGACTCGTAAAATTCATGCAGGCTTATCATCCTTGGTGAAGGCTCCAGGCGTGCATTCCGCATGCCCCTGCCTGCTCACTGCCATGACGGGTGGGCCCCGGGCTTTTATTTCTAACTTGGAGGAGGGGAGCTGGGGGAGCGAAGTGTCATTGTATGAAACATAATGGAAAACTTACATTTAAAAAAATAAAAGCAGTATCGGGTTCACGAATCATGTATTAATTTTTAAAAATTACTTTGGATCTCTTGAGGCCAGTGTTCATTTGCTGCTAAAATGTTGAATAAAAAGTGACCTTAGTTTGAGTATAATAATATTTGAAGTCCACTTGTCTGTGTTTAAGAGCTAACGGAGCAGGGACACAAACCTCCTTCTCACTCCACATCAAAGATCCGATAAGAGGGAATCTCAATGCTTTATAAATTGTGCATTTGATGGCCAGTGTTTGCTTTGTGCTGTTTAAGTCTCTTAAATATTTCTCTTTCTCTTAATGACTACTAAATTCGTTATTTCTAAAGAATATGAAAAAGAGGAAAAACACATATTTTTAACAGTAAAAATTAATATTAATCTTTTAATGAAATCAAAAAAATTTTCCCAATCTGAAAACATTAATCCTGTGATAACAAGGCAGAGAACTATGTTCAAATCATTTTTTTTTTTTTAAGGAAAAAAAATTTTGCTGGGAAATAACAATTGTGACATTGGCAAGTGATAACCTGAAACCTGTTGTTAAAAGTTAACAAGATTATTTTTACCTGGATCGAAATGCAATTTCATTTCAGAATTATGGAGTTTTTTTTTTTCATTTACTAATTTCAAAAATATAAAATATGGCCTCCTGAGATTTTTTTGATCCCTCAATTTGGGTTGTGGTGTACATGTCCTTGGAGGCAGGCTCCCCTTCTAGGTGTTTCTTCCTAGCCTAGGGCCAGCAGTATCTGATGCCACCATGGGCTGTGAGGGCCCTGGAGGCTGGACAGGAGCCTAACCTGCCCAAGGACTTGACTGCTGGAGAAAGAAGCTTGGTTACTTCTGCTGGACCTGCAGTGGTGCTAATCTAAGGGTCACACTCTGATTTCAACTGAGATACTAATGAGTGTGCCAGGTCCCTTTCAACTGATGTTGAGCTTTGAGAGAAGTTATAGATTTTTACCTTTCTTCAAGGAATACAGGAAGGCATTAGGAAAAAAAGCTGAGGCCAAGAAGGTCTATGACTCCTACATGCACGTGTGTGTGTGTGTGTGAGAGAGAGAGAGAGAGAGAGAGAGAGAGAGAGAGAGAGAGAGAGAGAGAGAGAGAGAGAGAGACTAGGGGGAAGCTGCTGCCATACAAGTTAAAACAAGTTGCTCGTGCTCATCGAAAACTTGCCACAGGCCTCCAGCCTCAGTTTCTTCCTCTGAAACGAAGCACTGCCTGCTATATTGTTTCTAGTGAACTTTTCTAGTCTTACAAGATTTAGTCATGATTGAATTAAATAGTGGCAGGAACTAGTTCAATCTAAAATTTCTCCTCTTCCATGTTAAGCTTTGGTTTCAAGTTCAGTCTCCCCAGCGTGTGGCCTCGGAGTGCTTTGGAGTTCCTGCGTGTGGGGTCCTGCCTTAACTCTTCGGATCACTAAGGAACCATTTAGGACATAGCCTCAAAACAGAATACCATGTATTGTTGACATAGAACATCCTGAAGCTCTAGAGTTACTCCGTAGACCACAGAAAACTGGGAAAGTACCACGTATAGTAGCAGTTGCTATACTTTTAGAGACAATATTCCTAGAACTAGGATAGGCAACATAATGAAAAAGGTTCTGTTGTAGTTTATCTTATTTTTATTTTATTTTATTTTAATATTTCAGTTTTTAAAATTCCCCTCTAGCTTGATTCCTTTCCTTTAGGGAGAAACTTTCTCTTCCAAATCACTTCTGATCCCCTCCAATTTCATGGCTCCTGGGCACCACCAGGCCCTTATTCAGGGGTGTGAGCAGGTGGCTGCGACCATTGTTACTGGCTCTGAATACACCTCTGAATTTTGTGCCCTACAGCATCTTACTGCCCTGTAGCCTCACCTCCTGTTAAAAAACCATCTCACCTGGGTCTTACCCAAGAAAAATTGAGTTCATATCCAGCTAAACTTTTGAAACAATCTACAGCTACTCACAAATAAAACATTGAATTTTACTACATACAATTACATCTGTCTTTCTTATCTACCTGGGTCCTAGAACTGATAAAATAATATGTCATCAGACCATCTCAGACTCTGCACCCATCTCAGACGCTGTTTCCTTATCTATCAAATAAGGATAATAATCCTAAACAACTTCTCAAGGTTCTAAAGATCAAAGACAATAATGTATGCAAACTTTTAAATATTCTGAAATGTACCATGTTGACACATTATTGCCATAATTTATTATCATTAATCTATTGTGGTGATATACAAGATGACTTTCAAATATTTTTGACCACGACCTAAAGAAAAAAACACTTTTTATATAATAAGCCACAGCACACCTGTATAATTATAGCTGATACAAAAGTTTTGCAAAAGAATAGAGCTTCACTATTTGTGAAGCATTCTGATATTTTCTATTCTGTACACAGAAAATTTTCATATGTCTAAAATGTTTTAGACTGCAGTTTGCAAAGCATGAGTATGGAGGACCCTGTTAGTCCAGGTGGAAGCCACCGGGGACCTATATTGAGTCTCCATTTGAGTTAGGAAGAAACTGCCCTCTCCCCAGGGCCCAAGCCTTCAGCTTGGAGAATGGAGTAGGGGCTGGATTTCAGCTCCTACTTGGTCCCTCAGCTGGCCTTTGTTGAGTGCTCTGCACACCCAGCCCTGCACCAGTACCTTGTCGGTACTGGTGGTTGGGAAGAGCGAGATGACCAAAGTGTCCAGTGTATCATGACTGGTGGAGGGTATTTCTAAATTGGCCCATGCCATCATCTCACATAGTTAGTTACGTTTTTTGTTTTTTGTTTTTTCCTGGTAATGAGAACTTTTAAGATTTACTATCTAAGCAAATTTCTCTTTTAAAATAATTTTTATTTTTTTATTTTCAATTGGCATACCGTATTATATTAGTTTTAGGTGTACAACACATGTGATTACACATTTTTATAACTTGTGAAGTGATCACCTGGATAAATCTAGCAACCATCTGACTCTTTATATACATATTACAATATTATTGCTATATTCCCTACACTATACTTTATATCCCCATGAGTATTTTGTAATTACCAACTTGTATCTCTTAATCCCTTTCCATTTTTATGTCCCATATATAAGTGAAATTATACAATATTCATCTTTCTCTGTCCAACTTATTTCACTGAACATAATACCCCTAGATTCATCCACATTGTTGCAAATGGCAAGAGTTCATTCTTTTTCATGGAAGAGTAAAATTCCCTTGTATATATGTACCACTTCTTCTTTATTCAACTGTTGATGGACACTTAGGTTGCTTCCGTATCTTAGCTACTGTACATCATGCTACAATTAACATATGAATGTATATGTGTTTTCAAGTTAGTGTTTTATATTTCTTTGGATAAGTATCCAGGAGTGGAATTGCTGGATTCTTCTTTATCTCTTGTTATAGCCTTTGTTTTAAAGTATATTTTGACTGGTGTAAGTATTGCTACCCCAGCTTTTCTTTTTCCATTTTCATGAAATATCTTTCTCCTAATTTCTCCATACATTTACTTTCAGTCTGCTTGAGTGTTTCAATCTGAAGAGAGTCTCTTGTAGGCAGCATATGTGAAGGTTTTGTTTTCTTATCCATTCAGGCACCCTATGTGTGTTGATTGAAGCATTTATTCCATTTATATTTAAAGTAATTGTTGATAGATAAGGAGTGATTGCCATTTTATTATTTGTATTTTTAATCTTTTTTCTTCTTCTTCTTAAAGAAGCCCTTTTAACATTTCTTAAATACTGATTTGGTGGTTAGCTCCTTTAGCTTTTTCTTGCTTGAGAAGCGCTTTATCTACCCTTAAATCTAAACAATAAACCTTCTGAGTAGAGTAATGTTAATTGTAGGTACTTGCTTTTTTCACTTTGAATATTTTTGTGCCAATTCCTTCTGGCCTTCAAAGTCTCTGTTGAGATATCAGCTGACAGTCTTTTGGGAGCTCCTTTGAAGATAACTAACTGTGTTTCTCTTACTGCTTTTAAGATTTTCTCTTTGTCCTTAACCTTTGGCATTTTAACTATGATATGTCTTGGTGTGGATCTCTTTGGATTTATCTTGTTTACCTTGTATATCTTGTTTAGGACTCTCTGCACTTCCTGGGCTCATGTCTATTTCATCAGGTTAGGAAAGTTTTCCATCACTATTTCTTCAATGATACAATTGTTGGTATACTTGTTGTGTTCCCAAAGGCCCCTTAAATGATTCTCATGTTTTTGAATTTATTTTTCTGTCTTACTTGGTTTCTGTGACCTTATCTTTCAAATCTCTGATTTGATTCTCCATTTTATCTAATCTACTGTTGATTCCCTCTAATGTATTCTTCACTTCAGTTACTGTATTCTCCATTCCTGACCATTTCTTTTCTATGATTTCCATTTTTATGTTTCCTATCTTTTTGCTGAAGTTTTCACTGAGATCATTGAGCATTCTATAATCAGTGTTTTGAACTCTGCTTCTGAAAGATTACTTGCTTCCATTTTGTTTAGTTCTTTTTCAGATCTTTGCTCTGTTCTTTCATTTTGGACGTGTTTCTTTGTCTTCTCATTTTGGCTGACTCCCTGTGGTTTTTTTTTCTTTTTCTTTTTTTTTTCCTGTGTATTAAGCAGAACTGCTATGACTCCTGGTCTTGGTAGAGTAGCATTTTATAGTAGGTGTCCTGTGGGGCCAGTGTCACGATGTTCTTGGTTACCTGAGCTGGCTGCTCCAGGTGTGCTCCTTGTGTGGGTTTTGTGTGCCTTTTGTTGTTGTTGTTGAGTCTTGATTGCTATTGGCACATCAATGGGAGTGATTGACTCTCAGGCTGATTGGTTGTGAGGACCAGCCATAACAATAGTAGAGATTTGTGTATGAAACAGGATTCACTTTAGCAGGGCTCTGTTGCCTGCTGAGTCTGCCTTTTGAGTGAGTCTTTTGTAGAGGTGATTGAGTGATGTTCTAGTGTGGTCTGAAGCCAGCCACTGGGTGTGTTGGTTCTGGAGCCTCTTGAGAGGGGTTCTGATGCAAGCCATGGTCAGCTGCTGCCTGTGCCCTGCCTGGGCCACTTGGAATGAGCAACAAAGTGATCTGCAGATGATTGCCATGTGCTAGGCTTGAACATGCCAAAAAGAGGCTAAGCTGCAAACTGAGGCTGGGTGCCACTGGTGCCAGGGTTGGAGCTGCTTAGCAAGAGGTATAAGCCATATCGAAGCCAGGTGCTGCTTGTTACGGGTTTGTGAACCTTTAAGAAATTTTAGGAAAGTCCATTATATTAGCCAAGACAGTCCATTTGTATGGAAAAGCCACTGGAAGCAGCTTAGGTGGGCCAGCATTTAGTGGGGGATGGGCCTAGGGAATCATGACCTGTGTTAGCCAGGTTCATGGAGACTGAAATTTGGCATCCGCCTGCACCCTTAAGAAAAAACAATGGCCTCTGCTGGCACTTCTGTCTGTGAGAAAACTGCCTCTCCAGCCCTCAGCCTGAAGCCAGACAACTCAGTTCCTCTTCAAATGTCCCTGGCACCTTTCGAACTGCTTCCCCAGCACCAGAGCTCAGAGTGAGTGAGTCTGTCAGAGAGTAAGTTCACGCACAGGCCCTTATAGAGGATTCCTGGGACTCTAGCTTCTGTCCATCTCACTCAACCACAATCGGCACTGGTTTTCCCAGGTAAAGTTGTAGAGACTTTTCTTCCCATCACTGGAACCTGAGCTGGGGAGCTGGAAGCAAGTTCTGTTCTTAAAATTAATAAACATTTTGAAATGCCTTATAATTTCAAAGAATTAGCAAAATAACTAAACTCGTTTTTTATATTCTTCAAAAGAATTCTGCCTTTCTGATGATGTGACTTGGTTACATTAACAGCTAAGGATAATTATCAATACCACAGCAATTGCTCTGCATTTGATACACGTGGACCTGGGGATGGTGCCCTCCCTCCTGACTTGTTTGGGGAAAACAATACCTCAACAACACTGAATTATCTAAAGCAGATGAAGGCATAGGCCCTTGGAGGAATCCCATCTAATTATCTACTTTACCCCTTCTCTTTTGTGCTATTTTGTTACTTTAAAATCATTATGCCCTCAAAAATGCTTTTTCTGTCCTGTTCCCCCTGTCTTGACACTCTCAAGGGCAGGAGGTGGTATAGAAAGAAAGCAGGCATCTCCCTCATGCAGACAAAACCTGTCAGCAGTGCTTGCTTAATCTTGGGTCATAAAGAACCTTAACCAACATCCACACAGAGCAGTGTGCTCCACTTGGTCTTATCAGACTTTTACCTGTTTTTCAGATTTTTTACACAGAATAGCATCTTAGGGGCCAGAGTCTTTTCACAATTGTCACTGGATGAAAGCTAATGACGACTGCTATCTCTCTCTGCCCACAGCTTCCACCACATTCTTACACAGTCTCCGAATCTCTTGATTTTCAGGAACTCTTTCTTTCCTTTTCCTTTATTAACTTTTAGGGAGAGGAGAGGAAGCAGATTTGATGAACCCAAAAGGATATAGATCCACCTATAGAGGTGTCTGTGGGTGGCTATCCAAAATTTAATCAGAGAGGTTTAAAAAACTGACAGGGGATTAGAGAACTCACTCTTTGTACACGGCACAACCCAGAGTCTCTGGGAAATAACATTACTTGCAGTGGGGCAGGGGAAAGACAAGCAAATGTCCAACTCCTGGGATTACATCTGTGTTAAAGCAAGACCCACTTCAGCCAGCATCATAGTTCTGGGCCAGGTTCCATCTGTTGAATGAATAAGTGAAAATGAGCATGCTTGATTTATGAACCTTATGTAAGCAGCTCCACTGTAACTCATATTTCCATAGCTAATCAGTCAAAATACAGATAAAAAATTTGTTTAAACTGGGTAGGTCATTTTAGCTAATTTTGAATAGTATTGTTTAAATCAGGTCTATGAGTATGTTATAGATATCAATTCTATAATATCAGCTTACCGTTGGTGTTAGATGGACTCAGTCATCATGCTTATTTAAAATTCAACTTAATAGCTGTATGTCAAATGACTGTGCTATATCCCATTGAATAAATATGTGTATAAATCCTATTATTTATTTACCTTATAAAGGATGGTTATCCAGAAGAATTAATTTAAAACTCAATGGAAAACATAAGTTTGATAATAAAATGTACAGATTTTTTTTCCAATCATTATAATATTTGATTAGTATAAGTTTTTTGTTATTACTTTTGGAAATTAAATAAATCGACTCTTTTTAATGCTTGGTAGTGTTATTAATTTTTTAGGTAGGACTTGAGGAAAACTGTTTTCATAGCTGAAGAACACTGAGGTAAAACTTTGCACCAATTATATTACCCCTGTTGGATTTTAAAACTGAAAATTCATCCATCCTCAGTAGTGCCATTAGTAAATGAAAGTAAAGCTGTTACCCCTTTACGAGAAAGAAGGTACTTGGGATTCTTTGTGTTGGAGGGGCTCAAGGATACATCTTTCCAAAGACAGATGATGTTAGTGGAATCATAGCTCTGGGTTGTAGCCATGGTCCAAATTTTTCCAGATGAGGAGACTGAAAAAGTTTCTAATGTAAATGTTGCCTTTCTTAGCATTGCCTTCTGAAGACCTTCATGCCATGAACTAGAAATGAATATTTCAAAGTATTCTTAGTAGATTCTGTAAGAGTCATAGCTATTCTGTGTTTATTCTACTTTCTATATTCTTGATTTGGTCAGCACAAAGATCGTTCACATGATTTTGCTCAAGTTTGCCCATTTGTGAAATAAGAATAATAATGTTTTAACGAATTACATTCATTTTTTCTTTTTAAATCTGTAGTTTGTGCCTCTTTGTTACCTAGGGTTTGCTCTTAGTTCAAACTCAGATATCATGTAAATCCTTCCTGGAGCAGAATTTATAGGTAGAGGAATGGGGTACACTGAAGTGGAATGACTTTCCCAAGGGCAGAACCATCTGTATGTTATCAGAGCAAAATTTTTGAACAGTTGAGTTTAAGCTCAGTCTTTGGCCAAAATTGATTCCAGTTTACACTGTCTTTTTTTTTCCTTCTATCTTTTTCTTTTTCTTTCTTCCTCCCTTTCTCCCTCTCTCTTCCTTTCTTCCTTCCTTGCTTGCTTCCTTCTTTCCTTCTTTCCTTCCTTCCTTCCTTCCGCTTTTCTTTCTTTCTTTCTTTCTTTCTTTCTTTCTTCCTTCCTTCCTTCCTTCCTTCCTTCCTTCCTTCCTTCCTTCCTTTCTTTCTTTCTTTCTTTCTTTCTTTCTTTCTTTCTTTCTTTCTTTCTTTCTTTCTTTTTCGTAATTCATGGAGAGCATAGATAGGCACTATAAAAAAATTAAATCAGCCCATTCAAAGAATAAATAAAATCCAGTTCTTATTTTCCTTCTATATTTTTTTTCAGGTGCTATGCTCTAAATTAGAAATCTTTATCAATACATACTGTCTTTTATTTTTTAAGGCACACTACTTTTTCACAAGTGTGGGTTTTAAAAATATTTTGCTGAGAAAGATGGTTCAGATACAATTATTTGTAAATGAAGAAACTGAGATGGAGAGTGACTAGGAGATTTGCTCAAGGCCATTTATGACTAAGCACATGCTTACTTGGACTTTGGAACTTAATTTATTCCAAAGAAGGGCCAAGTTCCAGACTATGAAACTTACACATGAAAAGGCAACCCAAACAAGACTACTTTCTTGAATTTTAAATAGAAGTCTTAAAATTTTTCAAGGAAACACAAAATTCCAAGTTTTACTGTGCAAAATTCAAAAATATAGGCACACAGATGGACAAATAAGCAGAAAAATAATGAATATAATGAGAACAAAAAAATCCTTTTTTACAACTTTAAAATTATATTGTGAGATGTGTTGTGCATGTTGGCAGACAAAATATCTTTACTTGTGTATAGGTTTCATGGTCTGTATTACCAATATACAATCATGATATAATTAATATGAATATTCCCCTTTTATGTGTTTTGAGTTCAATTATTTACATTTTTTAAAATGCGCCGGACTCACCTATGACTCTTAGAAAAATGCTCCTTAAGAGATAGCAATCTGAACACATCAATCATAATCAGAGTTTCTGTTTACACCTCACAGTGCAGTACTCCACACATTTCACTGTGAGGTATATTTGATTACAGTATATACACTAGACTACATTTTACATTCCACCTTTTTTCTTTCCAGACCAAAATATGGGCAACATTATAGCAAGATATGATACCTGGATGAAATCCCAAGAAGTTAAAATGCCAATGATTGCTAGAAGGCCAATGCAGCAAAAATAATGAAGTCTGTGGTCAGAAATAACAAAGGTCTCCATAACCGCAGACTTAATCAAGGTGAGTGGAGGGGATACAGGATGAAAGATAAAGGCCTCCAGTGAGAACTCAAGTCTGACCTTCGGCCAAATGCTATTGCTCTGTGGTCTTCTTCTCTATTCCCTAGTAGGAAAGGGAATGACTATGGTAGACTGTCTTGGCCTAGCAGGTTGAACACGATCTGAAGATAGCAAGTATTCTAATACAGCTACAGGTGAACACAAACCCAAAGGAGGGACATTTTAGTAAAGTACTTGCATCCAATAAATAGAATCAGTGATAATTAGTTCTTCTTTCTAGCAGTCCATGGATAATTGTCATGATTTCTCGGTTTTTATGTTAAGCTCTACATGCATGTGAGTATGTGTCTGTAAATCTTACAAATGCAAAGAAAAACTTGAAAAACCAACTTGCACCTATGTTTAAGTACACATTAAAAAGGTGAAGAGTTTCAATTCTTTAAGTTGCAAACTTAATATAAGCAGATAAAATTAGCCGCAAAGAGCCAGTGTTGTGATTTACATACAAAACAACCTTCTGGTTTTTGTTAACCTTGTCGGGCTTGACCTTACATGATCCTGAATTTTCAGTGTTGATATATACAACTCATATAATCTGAGTAAAAAAAGATTTTTAATAATAGGAAAAAAGAAACATCAAAAGACAAATATTCCACAAAACATTATATAGAAAGAAATGCAATTTAAAACAGGGTGACTATTTAGAATGAATATGGATGAAAATTCTGATTTTGTATGTTTAGTTTGGGTTCTATTTATGCAACCACTCTCCCGCAAGTCAGAGAAGAAATGAAAAAATATTTTTAACAATGATCTCTCTAGAAACTCAAAATAGAATTTAACAGAACTCCATGTGATATATGGCTTAGAATGAACTAAATAGATTTACAGGTAGATTTCTCAAAACAAATCATTTGAGGCAATATCATAAATGAAAAAATTCTGTACCAAGAATTTTTTTGCCCTGGAAGATATGGATGAATTAACACCATGAGCTTGAAATGGTAATTTTATGTTAATCATATTCTACATTTCAGAGTACATCAATACTTTTGTGCAATGCTCAAATGTACTCGTGTGTGTGTGTGTGTGTGCGTGTGTGTGCATGCGTGTATATGTGTGTATACATATATAGATGTTAATTCTGAGCCTGCTTTTCATATGCAGGCTGGACTCATCTTAGCAATTTCAAATGAAGAAATAAATGTCCTTGACATTCCATTTAATAGACAGTGGGTGGCACCATCTTAAGAAACAGATGATGTAAGTTTGCGTTTGGCACTATTTTCTTTATTTGGGCTACAAACTCTATCCAAATTGTGAAGGACTTTCCACATTAGTAATTAATAAGGGTCCCATTATGCTAACTATCATCCAACTTAGGACATCTTAGAAGAAAGATAAGAGATGAATAATTTGAAGTAATTTTCTTGTAATCATGCCAATCACTTGAGCAAAGCAGTTATTAAAGGAAACAGTATTATGATGAATTATAGGACATCTAACACTGAATACCTTTTCTTATCAGCTGCTTATAGTTTTTGATGCTTAAAAAAAGGCAAACAAGTAGAAGTCTATTCCGAATAACACTCATCTTACTGTAAATAATAGTTTGTTTAGCAAACCCTGAATTTTAATGAGGCTTAAAAGACAGATTTTACCTTAGTTTCCTCTCGTCTCCTTGAAAAGAGCTGAAGTTTGCCTGCTTTACCTTCTCTTAAAAGGTAGTTATAACAAGCATGAGTCACCTTCAATGACAAGGTTCCTTCTAGTTCAGATTTGCTGAAGTGATTAGACATTATTTATCTAATTAAATGTTCAAAACACATCATTATTGAAAGGAATAAATTCAGTACATTTGTTGAGCAGTGTTAACTGAAACGTAACTGCACATCATTTGACTTTTTAACATTT
>CM057383.1:60558360-60823360 GCA_030015415.1 Cynopterus sphinx
CAAATTGTGAATGCATTCTTAAATATCCTGAAAAATCACAAGACTTTGATGTGGCAGAGTTGTAACCATGACCCTGCGTATTTTCATAAATGAGAGTATTATAGATTTATTACTATTTGTGGTTAATATTGTAGAAGACATTTTTAAAAAACATATTTTATCTCAAAAGGGCCTGCCTGAGAACATACACTGCAGTAAAATCACTGGAGTCCAGGGTTTTTGTCATACACACACAGCACAGATTTTTTTGATTATGTAGATTTCTTTTCCTACTGCAGTTTCATATGCAAAGCATGCATCAGCCACATCCACGCTATCTCCTAAAGCAGTCACTCTGAAACCCAATCTGGGGACAGTGCAGACTAAATAAAATTTCATTTTGATTTGGCCTCCCGCTGCGAATGGGACTGCTTTGTCTCAGCCGACAGAACCAGCAAGCCAGAAAGGTATGTCCTGTTTTGCATGGCTGATGGTGTGTCTTGAGGCTCACAGTCAGGCCGTCCTGCTGGGGCTCCAGAATCCCTTCCATCGCTTCCCCTGACATTGTTCCGCGCTGCCTGTCCTCTACCTGCAGGGCAGACCCCTGGCACACCCCACCCCAATTGTTTACTTTGGCATACGCTTAATAGTTTGCGTGGCTGTTTTCCTTCTTTCTTTCTTTTTTGTCCCACTGTCTTTGTTGGTGGTGCTTTTTGTTTTGTTTTTCTATTTCGGTTTTTGTTTTCTTTTGCTTTCCTTGCCCACATTTGCTTTCCCTGTTTCTCAAGGTGCTGAATACAAAAATACTAACTTAAAGAAAAATTGCGTTAGCGCTGCGATGAGGCTCCAGAGATTTTACTGGAAGGTCTGTCATGCTGAATTTTATTGTAAATTTGAAGATGCATTTAACAGCTTTGAAGGACTTTAGTTTTCATGGCCCTTTTGAGCCTCCTTGGCAGAAAAGCAATTGTCCATTTTAGATAAGGGAGTAAATATAAAATAAAGACTCTCTACCACTGGGACTGACCGGTTTTGCCATTCTAGTATGTTTTATAAAATGCATTGTGGTGTTTGCCTGAAGAGCTGCTAAATATGACTCTATTTAAGTGATGACCTTCGACTGGAATCATCTCTCTAGAGACTGACTGGCTTGTATCAGATGTTCTTACACTTGCCCCACCTTTGGGAGAATGTATTGGCAATCAGGGGACAACTTGCTGTGATGTTCCCAGAAGCTTTAGATACAATGGCCAAGTGCCAGGGAGGTTGACAGTGGTGGAAACTCAGTCCTCAAGCCCAAAATTCTCCTTAAAATTGTCATTGCCCTTGACCAGTTCATATGGCAAGCAAAATAAGTGTTTTCCTGGTTACATATTGGCATATCATTAATTTAAATTAATTATATCAAACTACTAAAGATGGATATAAAATACATGAAAATAAATTGCTTAAGAAAAAAGTAGAGAGCAACTACTCTTTGGCTCTGTATCTAATATAAATAATTCCACATAGGATATAGAGGGACAGAAAAAAATACTATATTGCTTAATAGGGATCCCATTCACCCCACCCACTCAGAAGTCGAAGCAAAATAAGTCATGTGACTTTGTTAAAGGTCAGAAATTAACTATTATAACTCCATGATGTTGCAGCCATTCCAATGTTTTGGGCTGAGTGGGCCTCCTGGGATCGTTTTCAATGCCTTCTCTGAAATGCAGTGGGTGAGAGCTTTGTCATTACAAGGTAAATTTTCCTTTTACCATAAAATCTTTAAGTTTACTGTGTTGCACCTGTTATCCAAGAGCTTTTGGAGAGAAGATTCAACAAAAGCTTTAGTAATTTATTAAAAGCCCGCTTACTTACTGTGCACAACAGGTTGAAGAACTAAGTAAAAGCTAAAGAAGACATTGAAGAAACAGTAGCCAAGACAAAATGTTGTTTGGCACAGTTGACACTTCATGATGGAAGAAAGCAGGAAATGGGGGTGTTGGGCGTGACTGACAGGGCTTGGATTGACAGATGTGTGATTTCTAGTGTTATCCATAGTAAGTCTTTTTGCTCTAGCCACACCATCAGAACTCTTTGCTTATTTTACAACTGTTAGTTGATGATATTAAAAGCCCACGTTTGTCCTGTTTAATTTGTAAATGTCCTTAAAGGGGCCACTTATGACATTATAATGAAACAAATATTTTAAAAGTAAAATATGCTATGTTGCTACATAAGCCGTTTTTAAAACTACAATTTTAAAAATCAAGGTACTCATGGATGAGTTATTTTTTTATAAAAATACATAGGCATATATGTTTACATTATGGGTATACAACAGGTCCTTGAATAATGTTGTTTTGTTCAACATAATTTCATTATAATATTGATGAGATGCCATAAGAATTTAACGCTCATTTCTATCAATTAGCCTATGATAAAGTTGGATACATTATACATTATTTTGCTTAAAGTCATAGGACCTATAGATGACATTAAATGAGGACTTATTCTGTGTGTGCGCATACATATACATTTAAAAAGTTAAAAAGCTTACCAAGAAAAAAACAATAAATACATCTAGCAGACAAAATTCTGTACTATGGTTTTATTTATTATGTACATGTAATATACACCAAAGGTCAGAATTAATACATGTGATATTTTTATTAATTCATGAGTTTCATCGGGGACTCCATCTGCAGGAAGCAAATTATTATAGTATGATTTACCTTTCATGTGGTTTGAGAAGATGACCTCAATGAAGAATAAGTGTTTGCTTTAGCATTAGTCTATACATCCCTCTCTTTTTGCTGCCTGCCATGTCTGTTGTTCTCCGTGTTTCAGTTCATATGTTTCATAAACATGATAGCTCAACGTGTCTGCAAGCACTTTACACAATGATTTAATATAAATATTGGCTATCATGACTACAATGGTGGTTCTTGGCATGTGAGTCTAGTTAATACATATTTTATTTGCTAATGTTTGCCATGAACATTATCTGACCTTAAGCATTTCATTATCTGGATCTTTATACAAGTAAGAGAAAGAAAGATCACTGACTGGAGTTAAATGTAAATTGTGGCCAAAGACAGAGATTTCTCATTTCTGTTGACCCCCTCCTAACTCTTGCGAAATGTGGATACTCGAGAAATCTTTCTTGGGAGAACAGATGAGTGAATGAATGTCCATAGTTGAGCACAGGAGGAGAAGAACAAACAGGAGGCCCTTTTGCTAGCTGAAGCTCCACACCTCCTGTTTTTATCAAACATGAAGAATGGAAAGAGATTT
This sequence comes from Cynopterus sphinx, assembly GCA_030015415.1. NCBI lineage: Eukaryota > Metazoa > Chordata > Mammalia > Chiroptera > Pteropodidae > Cynopterus > Cynopterus sphinx. Next base: position 60,561,622 of record CM057383.1, read on the forward strand.
GAAAGCCGCCTGGGGCCCCCAGTCTTCCTAGGTATGTGAATCCGCAGAAAACGCATATGTATTTTTTCAAAAGGAATAACTTACATGACATGCTCAAACATGTCTAAATAGAACCCCACGTGTTAAGAATCCAGACGTTCTAAGAAGATCTGGCCAAAGAAGAGTCACATGGGGTGGGAGAAGGAAAATCATGACATTCTCTGAAAAGGTCAGTATGAAAATTAGAAAAGAAGCTCCACTTATTTATACTCTGTAACTACTTCCTGCTTACAGAGAAAGCATACAACATTCAGAGACTAAAGAAGAGCAGTATTTAATAAAAAAAAAACAGTTCTATGGAAAGTTTGTCTTACATTTTTGTAGTATGGTAATCAAAACAATAAAGAGAATGCAAGTCAGAATCCAGCCATTGGGCCCTAGTAAGGTGCCACTGGAAAAAAACATATCTGGAGTTATTTCTCAAAGCATCACACTGGACTTGGATAAAGTAACTTATGTTGTTTTAATAAAAAAATACTTATATTTAATTAAAAAAGCCACATACTATACCGATCTTAACCTGAAATATTCTGCTTTTTAGATGTATATGACAATAATACAGGACATTCTATATCAAGAAACTTCACTGAAAACTGTGAACATTTAGATTTTATATTAAGATTTAAGCAACCTTGGAAAACCCCTATAACGCTTCAATTTGGAAAGAGATTCAAATAAGTTTAGTTAGTCCTTGAACAATTCGAAACTTACTTTCACTGATGGAGAGAAGACTTCTTCTTGAGCTATGAAATCAAAAGTCATTCCGTCAGAGGAACTCTGTAAACTGTGGCTTTCATGGAAATAATCTTAGACCTTAATATTTTTATCCCATGAAACTGTTCAGCAAATTATAATGTCCAGAATAAACAGGATCTGAGCATTAAAGCTACAGCATTTTCTACATACAATGCCTGTCCGCAAAAAAAAAATAATAATTTGAAGAATTGACATAATGTTTTATAAAGCCCACCTCAAAATGGCCATTAGGCAGAGGGCTACCCTCTGGTTTAGCTTCCCTGGCTAATCTTGGTTACTGAAGGGGTGAATGCTGCTGGCACAGGGTTGGGCAGCCTCGCTGGGAATGAACCACTGGCCACTGAGTTGAGAGCATGGCGGGGACTCAGGATTCTGCAGGTGGAAAGAGCTGAGCAGAGATCATATCCACACAAGGAGTTGCTTGCTGTTCTCCTGTCATTCTTCCCAAGACAAAATAAAGACCTAATAGTTCTCCAGCTTCACACTATTCCCAAGAATGCAAGCAGGCATCTATCTAGAGACCAGACAATGGACTCAGCAAGTAGAGAGCCAGAAGATAATATAAAGGTACCATGTGAATCTGAGAAGTTCTAATTTATTCTGGATTCCAGTAGACCTCGTAAATCACACTCACCTTTCTCATTACATCAGAATGTTGTGTTAGGGGAAGAAGCAAGGAAAAGAGTAAATGCATGAGAGACTGGTCATTTTATCCAAATGGAAGAATGAACACCATCTGAGAAAGACGGCTTAAATTATCAGCCCTGATGGCTTCAAATTTGATCAGACATTTAATTAATTTCTCTTCCTTACCCCCACTCATTACTGATAGAGAGTTCAGAAAGAAGCCAAGATGAGCCGCAACCAAAATGAAAAAAAGTAAATTATATTTTCACTTTACGTACAGGTTGTATTGGGACTGAAATTTTGAAACTAGCTACACTTGAGAGATCCTAGATTTTCACATGCCTTCAATCAATGCCCCAAGGAAATGTTATAAATTTCACATGCCAATTCAGAAAAAGGGGAGAAGTAACATTGAACAAGTATTGGCTGTAATATGTCAAATTAATCTTCTTCATACCTGCTATGCCACATACCTTTAAATCCAGAGGATTAGACCTCTCTTATGAGATGGATTTCTCTCAGCCTTTTCTTTGTGTCTGGGAGGGATCCTTGCTGCACAAGGATGGATCCTGAGCTTTACTGAGAATAATCTTGAGTTCAAGTTCCTGAGCCAGTTCACAGGCCAATCTCAAAAGGGGCACAAATAAAGCCAGGAATTTGGATTTTGGAACAGTGGAGCCTACTTACTAGAAATTGTTGGAACTGAGTGATGTTAACATCAACATGGCAGAAGACATGTGAAGAGTATGTCTTCCCAGAAGACCTAGAACCTGGCTGCCTTTCTTCTCCTACTTCGTCAACGTGTTAGATTTAGTACCTTGAAATACCACCATTTCCCCCTCCTGCTTAAGTTTTCTAGAGTTTATTTCTGTTGTTTTCAATTTAAAAGAATCTTATGTGCTGCCAACAGATATGTGAAAAGGAAATTCTTAGAAATCAGTGCAACATCCTAGACATTCAATTACATGGTATAAGGAAGAAAGTGTAGAGATTATAAAGACCCAGCCTTGCACTTGTGTCCATGTCTGGAAGCTGAAAGGCTGTTGAAATTGGTTCTGGTCACGTATGATCATGATATCAGCCAGAAGTTCTCTAGAACAGCACCTGGATGTCTTCAGGAATGCAAGAGTTTATAGCACAAGGACGGCACCTTGTAGAATTAATTGTTCCAGGGCTCATCCATAGAATGACTTTCCAAAAGGTATGAGATACTCCTTCTATTCCATCGGCTTGTTTATGTAAAACATGTATCAGGTATCATGAATGTAAACAGAAAACAAGCTTAAAATTAAAGATAAAATTCAAATGAATCAAGAAGCAGCACAGCATTTGAAGATAAAGGCAGAACCAAGCCACTACTATAGGGATCTAAGTATAGTAGAGATCCAACTATTTCCTAAACAGAGACCAGTGAGAGGGTTTTGGAAATTGAAGGAAAACGAGTAGAAATCTTAATTTTGTAAACATATATTATTTTGAAGATTTGTGCTAAAGCATGGCTATTTTGACTATTTTAATAGATAAAATTGATGATGTAACTTCAGTATAAAAAAGAACAGTGTTATGCGTGAGGCGTAAATAAAGACTTGATTTTCACCTTTTTAACTACTTCCTTGTCATGTTTTATGGAACTTCACAGTAACAGCAATTATTAATACTAACATCAATTGTTTTATTAAATTAATGATTTTTGGAAGAAAATATATTATCAATGAGTGTTTTCGTAAATCAAGAAAAACACTCTCTTAGTCCATAGCATGTAAGGATAATATTATAAAAGAACTAGTATAGAAATAGATAACTTTGGGGAAAAGTTGTTTTAATGGTTTGTTCTGTGTCTGTGTAAAGGGCAAAAGAAGGTGAATTTAGCAATACCATTATCACCCACCTACATTAAGCATGTATTTATTCCCCTCTAGTCCATTATAGACTGCTGTGATTTTCACTTATAGATTCTTCTGATTGTTAAAAAATAGTGAAATGTTTTACTATTATAAAATATTTATGAAGAGAATAGCATATGTGTGAACTGACATGTTTTTCAAAGAAGTAACTGTCTATGGTCTAGCTAAATGATGACTAAGCGAGGTTTTTTACTTTTATTGTATTTTTTACCAGCTATCTATTAGTATTTGGAGAATGTAAACACTGATGAGGGCGAAAAACTAGGTGGAACAAGGGGATAGAGCTTGGAGTAATGGGATGAAATTAAGAAAGGGAAATTTAGGTTGATTACTAATTACCAATTGAAAATCTTCTTAACACTGAGGTCCATTAGACTGTAGAGCAATCTTCCAAGGAAGTGGTGGGAACCCCATTGCTTAGCTGCTTAAAATTAGAGTGGACAGAGCACTATCAAGAACACCCCGTGGTGAACGAACCACCCCATTGTGTGGAATGAGCGAGTTCACCTTGGTTGCCTTTATAGGCTCACATTCCTGCGTGATCTGGGGAAGGGAGGGGATAAAAACACCCAGTCTGCTCTTGTGTTTTTCATCTGGAATAGTCTCCCCAGCACTTCAGTAGAAACCCCCAAGAGGAGCTCTTGTTGGTAGAAGAGACTTTTCCGAGACTTAACGTTTGCAGCCTTGGAAGCTGACAAATTTCTGAGACTCAGAGAAACCAGGATCGTGTGTCATGTAGTACTCTGATTTTCAGTAAAGCAAAAATTGGAGTGACCAGGCAAGTGACATTTAAATAATACTGATATCATGATATTGGTGGAGGTATATACTCTCTCATTCTAGAAAGACGCTGAGATAAAGGACATGAGAAATGAGAAAGAACTAGAAACTGAGCAAGAAAAGATCTGAATAGCGATTGATTAGCATTACAGCAGGTTCCAGGGGCTTATAAAAGTACAGAGCAGCAATTACATGAGAAAAACAGGTATTTCCTTTTGTTCCCTGGGATCCCCTCACTATACCTGGAAGTGAATTTCAGAAATGAGTTTTTTACTTAATGAGAACATTTCTGGATATTAATATGTTAGGGAAGGTAAAACTATTCCTTCTAATTTTAATAAAATATTATTTTATGTTTTGTTAGGAATTCTGTCAATCATAACAAAATAAGAAATAATATTATATCTACATGATAATAGATTAGTCTCCTCTCAGAATCTCTGTCTATTCAGGTTGGAATAAACATAGCCAGCCTCACAAAGCCAGAAAGAAGTGAGGCATGAGATAATATACATCTCTATATAAACTGCCAAACTGAGTGAACAACAGGAGTAGAGACATTAATGATGAAGATCAGGCAACCAGCACCTAACATCCTGTCATTACTAGAGGTGATGTAGAGGAGGCTAAATGTCATGAGAAGGTAGAGAGAGCTTGTGCCTTGACAGTCTGTATTAAATAAAAGCACTCTCCTCAACCAAGTAGAATGTCACCAGACCCCTGGCTTCCTTCATCTTTACTCTTTCCCTTTCCAGTAGCCAATGGTTTTTGGTAATCCTTGGTCTTCAGAGAAGGTAACTTGGGACAAGAGAAGATAAATATAATGCAAGGTTTCAATTTCTCTTCTGAAAAATGTGTGTGCAAGAAGGGAGAGAGCTAGGAGAAAAGATTAAAATGGTATCTTATATATTACATGTGCTGTTCTAGTTTCCCATTTCTTCCTCATGGTAAATTCTTTCTGTTTTTATGAGTTTAATGTTTTACTTGATTACAAAATCACTGTAGTCTAAGAAGTCAATAAAAATATCTCACTCCTACCAACTGGTTTCACACATGAAATGAACATTTTCCAAGAAAAAAAAATTATGTTTTTTTTCTTGTAGGGAAAAATTTCTTTAGAAATTTGTAATTGTGCACAAGGAAATGTATGTTTCAGAGGTCAAACACTACCCATTGCTTCAACTTGATGCTTGAAACATTCGTGTGATGCTTTTTTTAACAGGAATGGTATCTGGTAATAACCTGGGTTCTCAGTTGTGAGCTCAAGGTTGGCAAATCTGTGCTAACCACCAGCTCACAGTCAATGCCAAGTGGCACTGCTGATGTGGCCTCCCCCCTCATGAGTGCCAGGGCCTGCAGCATAGCTTTCCCAAAGAAAAATACCAAATTAGAGGGGAAGTACAAAACATCACGTTCATTTCTTTCCTCCATTCTTGGCCAAGCTGATGAGAAAGGTTTTCTTTCCTCCATTCTTGGCCAAGCTGATGAGAAAGGTTGATAGTCAACAAACAAAATTTTCTAGATGAAGAACCAAATTGTTTTCATGAGAGTCATTGCTTCTGGTCAAGATTCTAGCCTACCAGAGAATATGCATGCTAATGATCTGTAAAGTCACCAGTTAGGGTGTCTCAACACAGAATCTGAGCAATGTTATTCATCTGAAACAAATACCCAAAAGTTTTCACTAGAGAAAAAGCAACACTTCTAAAATTATTTCAAAGTCATTCAAACTTACCTTGGAAGATGAGTATATATAGTATTAAAATATCCAAATTTTCACTTCTTAAGTTTAATTAAGGAAATAACATTGCAGTTTACTTTTAAGACGATAATACTTCATATGTAAATATAATTTCAAAGCACTTTTATGCACATTATTTAATTTTATCTTTTAAGAAATATTCAATTTTTATTACCAGAAAAGCAATTTAATTTTATCATAACTTAGATTCATTTAACCAACTGGTAAACTAGGTGAAGCTGTACATCAATAAAATATACATACAATAATAATCTTGGTCATAATAATAGACTTTAACAAATCATGACTGCTTAATGTGTTTCGAATTATATTTGCTGAAGCTGGCTTTCAAATGGGACTGGAATATTCATATCTCATAGAAATTATGAGTCTTTCTTTGGAATAGAGATTAGAGATACCCCAATACTTGCTTTGTTAGCCAGCAGTGTTTAGATTCTGATTTTTAGGAAATAATTTATGTTCCAGCCAATCCTTTGGCGTTCTGGCTTCTCCTACTCTAGACAAAGTCCTGGCTGAAGCAGAATTGGGTCTCGGGTTTGTGTGCTCTCCTGTCTCCCTTCTCCCTTCTCCCTTCTCCCTTCTCCCTTCCCCCTTCTCCTTTCTCCCTTCTCTTATCTCCTCTCTCTCCCTTTCCCTCTCCCTCTCCCTCTCTCTCTTTTTGATAATTTCCTCAACTTTAAAAGCTAATGCTTTAAATGATTCAACCATGTACTCATGCTCAAGTTCCACTGTCTAAAAAGGTTCCAGTAGCTTCACTCTTCCTTGAAAACTTTTTGCAGAATTTCTCCCATGTGACTGAGAAGATGAGCAGCAGACAAAAGAAAGAAAAAAACAATAATAATTCTTATGTAAACAAAGGCCTGCACTCAGTGTGAAAATGTCTGTCTGATGGAGGTTCAGAGACGTCACTCTATGGTCTCTGAAACGATGAAATGGGAGAGAGAGGCAGAGCTGTAGGCTGGCTCCTGAGAAGCCCTGCTTCCAGGTTCAGCAAAGCCAGTCTTCTGAGCATTCCAGCTCTCGGTCCAGCTTCACTCCAGTCCTGGGAGGAAGGCAGGCTAGACGAGGACGAGACAAAGGTCAATCTAAAAGTCATAGGATCAGTAAGAAGCGGGAATCAGAATCCAAACCAGTTTTCTGACATTAGGCTACTTGTTAGCTTAGACTTGGCTTAACTTGGCCAAAACACGGACTTCTACTTTGATTGACAAGGGAGGGTTTAAGTTAACATTTCAAAAGCAAAGGAGAGAAGAGCACATTAATGCTAAAGTTCAGAATCTCTGCCTTAGTCAAGTTTGCATTCAGATCCCATTGAATTAAGTGGTATAAGGGTAAATGTGAGGGAGGAAGCACACAGAAACAGAAAAGGTCCACGAGTTAAACTGGTTTGCAAATAAGGCCAAAGGATATACATAGGACAAAACAAAATAACATCAGTAGCCCCCAAAAGGTCATGCTTCCTAAGAGTTATTACCAGTTCCTCATCTTAAATCACCATTGGCATCAGAGTCACTGCATAATTTGGGGGGCTCCATGCAAAAATGAAAACTGTGGGGCCTTTGTTGTTAAAAGATCAAGAATTTCAAGACGATGACAGCAAGCAAGGGGCCCTGTATAACTGCACAATTCCCACACCCATCAAGGAAGCCTTGATTGGCGTTGACTTTTCTGCATGTTATCTGGTTCTGCTTCAAAAGGTCCAGATTTCAGCTCGATGTAAAGGAAAACTATCTAACAATTAGGGCTGGTTACAAATAGAGCAGACTGCTTTGTTAAGCAGGGTTTGTCCTTCGGCAGAATGTTCACACAGGACCTGGGAAACCATCCATCACAAATATTGAAGGAGGGAGTGATTCTTATATTGACAGAGCCAGGCTGACCTAGGGGCCCCTTTTCATTGAGTCAGATGATTTTCATTTCCTTCAGATTTTTGGAACAAGCTCCTTTATATGATCATTAAAACCCCAGCAAGCACACCAGACTTGTTGACACTTTCACTTCAAAGCAATACGATTAAAACTTAGTGCCACAGAATCTTGGCATTATGGTCATTTGACACGAGTAAAAGTGGCTGGAGATACCTGGGTGTTAGGAGCATTTGTGTGACTCCTTTCAGCATTAAAAAAAATTTTTTTAATTAAAAAAAGCTTATTAATAAACAGGAAAAACCAGCAAGGCAGCTTGGGTATTTCATCACTTCAAAATCCATGTGTCCATCAGTGCTATGCAAAGCTTATAGTCCATCCCCTTACCCACCAAGTATCACAGCCAACCCTTTCTGGTCACTGTAAGTCTTTGTGAAATGTGGTGTCATTAAAAAGAGAAGCTAAGGTAAGAAGTTACTAAGGAAGTATTTGAAAGTGTCAGAGCATAACGCAAAGTAAAATGATACTGCACAGCTGCAAAAAAAAGAGCTAACATGGAATCTCATGCCTTCTTGAGTTGATCAACAAAGAAACCAGTTCACACATAGAGTACAGAGGAAAAACTATTCAGATTCTCAACTCTCATTGCATTCAAGGACCAAAGAAACAAGGGGAAAATGAAACTTCCAAGGTCCTGTGCTTTTGCCTAAGTAACAGAATCAGTGACAATATTAAGGTCGTACATTTTTATTGAGTCCCTCTAGGCTGTTCAGCTACTTTAAATCTACTTAATGTTAAATGTATTCTAGCTAGTAGTTAGGTCAATGTGTTCCTGTTTCCTTCCCAGCTCTCATTTGTAGCATTTACCATTGCCATGTCGTTCATAAACTAAGGATGGCATTGGTTTCTAGCATCCTGGATTTTTGTTGAGCAAAGCAGCATGGTGTATCAAAGGCATGTCAAGAGATGTGACGTAAATGGAAATCGCAGGGTATCATAATGCAGCACAACAGGTGCACAAAATAGATGTTTAAAATGGTTTCTATTATTTGGCTTTTTTGGAATCAAATCAGAATCAAGAACAATAGTGGCCATTTCAGATAAATTACTTCTGCACATTCTTGCAGATTGAGCAGCTGTAAAGGAGGGGAGGGGGAAGTTGGGGGTGCTTGCTATTTGGAAGGTGGATGCAAATACATTTGTAATGTGTATACAGTATATTCAGTATATTAAATTTTTGTCTTTCTTGTGCAATGATAAAAGTAGTTTCCTTCCCAATAGTGCATGTTTCATTAATACCATATTTTAATAATTAAATGCCACAACTCTGGAGGCAATAGCTAAGGCAAAAATTTGCAAACAATCCATTATTTTTCTCAGACAGCCCTTCTGAAAAGCCCATGGAGATGCAGTTTAATGATTTAATTTCTAAAATGTGTTGTTTAATAAAACCTTGTGTGTTTGTGCAGTTTTACTCTAGCGGGCGGTATCCTTTCTTTTGTCAGGTGTGGTGTTATTAATGGTAGGAGGTGGGGTGAGGGGCCGATGCTCCCCGCTGCACATCATCATCCACCTCTGCCCACTCTCTGCTTATTTTTCTTGTGTTACAGTTACTATTTGTAATTTTTAGTGTTGGGAAGGAAGAGGTTTGTTGTCTTTTTAATCCTCTCTGTTAGCATATTCTATTTTATTAGGCCTAATTCAAAAGGAGAGAGAGAAAGGGAGGCAGACACTGGTTAAAGGGGATATATAATTGGGTGTAGTGGGATTAAACTATTATTAGTGTACACTCTTAATGGACGCCCATAAAGAACCCATGGCAAAGGCATTAATGAGTTATGAAGGAAGAGTAGGCAAGCCGAACTGTATTTTCATTATTACAATTCTACTTATATACAAATTATTTAGCAACCATTTTAAAGGAACACCAGACTCCTCATGTATTTAAGCAAAGAAGTGTTTCTTCAGAATCGTCTGTTCTTTTTAAATCTTAACTTCCAATTTTCAGGATCATTCTCATATGCCAATTCTGGTATTTAGTTTGGCTCCAACATCAAGCTTTGAATATTTTTAAAAAATTCTTTGAAAAATTTAAGTCTAATGGAGCAATATATAAATGTATAGAAAAACATCCTCTTCTTTGATTAAAAAAAAAAGAAGAAAGAAAGATATGTGAACACTAATGCCCCCAGGTGATGGGAGTGTGAACTAAGATAACAAATTTTTTTTTGGTATAAATATTCAAAAGTTAAAGAAAAGGTTAAATATGAAAATTATGTACTTTTATGTCACACTTAAAAAAACAGAGCCACATCCTTTTGCTGCTGTTCTTGTTGATTTTGCAGGTGAAAATCAAAGAGAAAGTAAAAGTGTATAGGGCTCACAGATGTATTAGATAACGTACTTGTACTTACGTTTGACAGTGTATTCTTTGGTTTAAGCATGTATCTGATGGATTACTCGCTACTTATTGTGTAAATATGTACAGTAACTCTTTTACGCCTATAATTTTTTCGTTTTTCCCTCTTAAACTAAAATAGGATTTTCCCCTTCTAAAGAAACATAGTATAGATTTGGCGACCACAGCAGAAAATCTAAGGCATTCAGTTATTTTTGTGGTGTGTTTTTCAAACCTCACAGGTTTTTAATAAAACTTTTATTTTAGAGAAAATTATTATGACATTGTTCTGTATATAATTCACAAGAGTGAGTGTTTGTAAAATGCTTTCTCCTTAACATAATCATCACTCCACATAATGATGATTCTTTTGAGGCTTCTTTATTTTAAACTTGTAAAATAATCAGTGCTTGTAGCCGTGTTTGATTGTAAAGTTTGGAATAATATTATTTTCCAAGTGAATATATTTTTAAAAACCATTTAAATTCTGTGGTTAGCTGTGTTTTCTATAAAGCCTGTCTACCTTCTTCTGTGAAAATCTGTCCAGCGTTTGTAACTTGGAATGTATTTGCAAAATACGAAGGGACCAAGGATGGTGTCCCGATGGAAACAGCTACCTCCCTAAAAGGGATGTTTATGCAAGCAGTTTCACATGATAAGGTTGGCAGCGAAGGGAGCACACATCCAAGACCTAGGATTTAACCTTGCAAAGATGCACAGTTTCATTTTTTGATGTATCTTTTCACTTTTATAAAATGGGTTTTAGTTCTCATACATCAACTACTAGGCAGAGAAATGAAAAGTTCTTTGCATGAGAAATAGTATCCTAAGGTATATGAAAACTTGGGGTTGGAAGTAATTTTCACTTTTTTCCATTCGTTTTTATTGCTTTCCAAAGTGAAAACTCCATAGACTCTGAAGCCAAAAGGCCTTTTGAAAAATGCCACTTTCCGATTTCAGCCAACAGCCACAGCTGAACAGACAAGGGAGGGTTCTAACAAGACAGTTGCTTGCTGCCGGCTACAGTCCCCACTTTTGTTTCCTATGGAAACTAACACGGGGCAATTTGAAAGAGTGATTATTTTAAGGCTCCACTGTCTTTCCTGATCCAGTGTCTACAGTATTTTCACAGAAAATGGGAGCAGGAAAAGCAGGGGGAGATGTCAGACCTTGTCAGTTTCAGCTGTGGTTGTTGGCAGAGAGCTGAATGTTCTAGCTTTTCAAATAAGCTACAGAAATCTCTGCTCTTTATAACTTTTAAAACAAAAATGTTAGTTTAATATCAACTTCACCTTTACCTGTTCCTTCTCTGTCTTCTTTTTGCATTATGATTTTTAGGGAGAAAACCCTGGAAAAATAGTTTATTTGAGCAGTTATGAGAGGAGATCACACTGCCAAACTTTGTTCAAATAAATAACCCATGAATAATGGATTCTCTCTAACCACAGGACACTGTATTTGTGAATCTAGGAGAGTGGTTTATCCAATGGGCAGTTTATTCAGAAGAAGGCAGAGGTACAATACATATCAGTTGCTCAAAAAACATGAATTATTATAGACCATAATGCTAAAACTGACAAGTTAATAATTAGATTGTCCTTGTATAAGTAAAACCTATTCTGTCCTCCAGGACTAGCTATTTCTTTAGCATCCTCTAATGATTTAACAAAAGACTGTTTAAATGTTACAAACTCAATATATTATCAATTTTTCATTTTCCATGATGGCCAATATTTTTAAAACATTTTTTAAATTAATAGTTTAAGTGAGTTTAATGGAACTCTATTGTGAGATGTCAGAATATATTATTAAATTAAGGAATGGTGTTTTGGGGTGCTTTATCTTATGGAAAAAGGAGTTTTTGTGATTATGCTACCAATAGCATCTATTATAATTATATATTTTCTATGCACTAAGCACTTGACATGCATTGCCCCACTTAATTCTCCCAATGACGCTTTGAGGTACTTACTATTATCCTTATTTCACAGACAAGAAGGCTAGGGCTGGGTTAAATAACTTTTCAGTGTCACACAGTAAAAGAGGAAATGGTATACAAACCCACGTCTTTCGGACTCAGGACATACATTCTTAACAATTGTCCTATATCACATTTTTTTAGCTCCACTTGCTCACACAGGGGAGGAGGGAGGATGGCAAATGACATAAAATGATTGTCAGTGTAGACAAATACAGCACCCAAAATTGTAAAGCTGACGCATTGGAGGGCTCAGTTGATATACTCGTTATGGTGCTGCAAGGTAATTAGGAAGAATGAAAGCTGTTCACAGAACGAGCTATAAATAGAAATTTTGTGTCTTCTCACTTTGGAGCTCCCAGTATCTCCAGTCAGCCTTAGTGTCAGCAGCTTTCCACCCTGCTCCTCCGTGAGCATGTAGAAGGAAGCCATTCCTGTTCACCACTGCTCTTTTCCAAAACTGCCCGAGCCCAAGAGACTCATCTTGAAGCTGAGTGTCTGGAGAAATTTAGAAGACATGTGTTCTCAGAGACATGTTCACCAAATCCCTGGCATCCAGGAGAGAGATTACATTTGTGTCAGGGAAAGGGGTGGGCCCAGATATTTTCTCTATTTTCCAAGGACATGGTTTCACCTCCATGTACACATACATATCCTGAACAGACCATTTCTGTATTGTTTCAGAATTAAGAGTATACCATATTCTTAGGGTTTCTCAGCTCAAAATTGCTACTATGTCTTTGATAAAAAACAAAAGGCATACCTCCTACAAATCAGAGTTAGTGCTGTGAAAATTCAGATATCTGTGAGCTTTAACAATTGATGTAAACGTTTATTTACAGTCTAAATGAAGAGACAAAATTATTTCCCAGGTTGAAATAGGTGGAAAAGGATAGGAACTCAGGTGTTACCAAGATATTTGTGATCTGGTGGGAAAGACCAGAGAGGTGGAGTGACCCTTGATGGGAGGGCAGAGTTAGAAAATCGGCTAAACTCAATGGCAAACTGCTTCCCTGTGTACCGAGCATTTTTGTCCAAACTAGTTCACTTATAAAGTTGAAAAGAAAAAAAAATAGTATGCCCTCTGGTTCTTATTGAAGCAAGAGAATTTATTTCAACTTAATTACTGAGGTAATTGCCAATTTCCTTTTCTTCAGAAAAAAAATCTGCACTTGAGGACCTAACTCATTGATTCCTATTTGATATCAATTTTTTTGAGATAAGTTTATATTTTCCTTGATAGAATCATTTGAGATTGCTAAAGTAAAACCACAAAATTAATTTGAATCAGCTTATAAATTACAAATGCATAGCATTTTTTAAAGATCATATATCCCAAAACTTACAATTTAAAAAATCTTAATTGTTCTACAAATCTGCACTCATTTTGGTGGTATATACATAGATATGCATGTACACACACACACACACACACACACACACACACACACACACACACACATTTTTAAATTGGGAGTATGTAAGGAGTACAGACTCTGAAGCTCAAGTCAAGTCTGGATTTGAGTCCCGATCCTGACACTTACTAATTGTAAGACCTTGAGCAAGTTACTTTGCTTCCTTGTACCTTAGTTTCTTCACCTCTAAAACAGAGAGAAAGAACAGTACCTTTGTCGCTGCTACATAGTAAGCACTATGTGTTTGTAGACTGAATAAAATACAATCATCATGGTAATTCTACTCACAACAATCTGATGAGGTATGCACCATTATGATATCCAGTCTTCTAGTCAGTCTGATTCTGTCCCAGTGAGGTGGCACAGTTAAGCTGGCCTTCAATTGTAAATCAGCCTGACCCTAAAAGCTTTGTTTTTTCTGCTAAATCACATCACCATCTTTTCTTGACTCTTGTCAATAAATTTTCTTTCTATGGTACCTACTTATTCTTAAATCTTACTTTTTTTTTTACTTAAAAGTATTCTTTAGATATTATGGATGCTAATTCTTTAATAATTACATGGCTTCTATTTTAAATTTGTTTTTGGAACTTACATTTAATGCTGTCTTTTTTTTTTCTTTGAGACCCGTCAATCTTGTAGTACACTCTTTTTTGTTGTCATTTAAGAAATACTTAAACTCTGTGTCAAAAGTACATTTTTTTCCTGTTCTTAAAATTTTAGTTTTGTTCTCTTTCTTTCTTTCTTTCTTTCTTTCTTTCTTTCTTTCTTTCTTTCTTTCTTACAATCAAAGCACTTATCTATCTGGGATATTTTTTGAAAATAGTGTGAGGTAGGGATCTAATTTTATCTTCTCCCATTTTTTTCTGTACAACTTATTGTGTGTGTGCATATTACATGCCACTGAGTTGGCTCTGACTCCTGGCAACCCTATGAATATGCCTCCAGTGCCCTGTCCTCAACAGGTCTGTTCAGCCCCTATAGATTCAGGACTATGGCTTCTTTGATGAAATGAATGCATCTCAAATTTGGTCTTCCTATTGTCAGCTGCCTCTTCTTTCCCAGCATTATCATCTTTTCTAAAGAACCCTGTGCCTGTGTTCTCATGATGTGCCTGAAATAGGACAGCTTCCATTCTGACATTTTTGCCTCCAGTGATATCTCATCTCAGGCTTACTTTGCTCCAGGACCCCATTGTTCATCCTCATAGACCCCCAACATCATATTTTGAATGAGTCAGTTTTTTTTCCTATCGGCCTCTTTGCTGTCTCATTTCTGCATCTGTACACAGTAATTGGGACAATGAGGGTAGACTACAGTGAGTAGTCTAGCATTGGTCTCTAATGACACATCTTTGCTCTTCATGGTCTCTCCTGATTCTCCCATTGCTGTCTTTCCGAGTGTTGGGCTTCTTTTGATTTCTTGGCTGCAGTCCCCATTATGATGGATGACTGAGCTAAAGTAAGCAAAATCTTTAACAATTTCAGTATCTCCATTGTCTTTGTTAAAGTTATGTATTTCTTTTGTAGCAACCATTTATTGACAAGTCCATTATTTCTTTTTATTTGTCATTTCAACTCAATATAGAAACACTATTATGAGCTCCTGTGTGTAGACACACACATACACATCTACTCAGGAACAGATATTGAAATAAATATTGAATATAGATAATATAGATTCTATGGGTGGTTTAGATATCGATATAAATAGATAAAGATGTAGATAGACATAAACTTGTATGTGTATATATCTGCTCCTGAGTTCCTAATTCTATTCTAGTGGTCAATTTGTTTATTTTTTCTTGATAATCACAATAATTTCATCCCTATGGCTTTATAATAATCCTCAATACTTGTTTTTTTTTTTCTTTCCATTACTATGCTTGAATGACTATTCCTTTTGCCAGTATGATTTTTAATTTCTTCTTATACTTTTCTACTTACTTTTTGGTTTAATCTTTTTATTCCTGACAAAACCCTTCTTCAGTGATGCCTGTGAATGGTAGACACTGAATCTTTGTCTGAAAACAGCTAAATTTTAAGTCGTCACAATGATATGATCTGCATTTGGCATTCTATACTGACCATTTAGTTATGATCCTCCAGTCCATGTCAGATACTAGTCTTTACTTTTGCACCTAAGGAGTTTCTACTTTAGAGCTCAGCTACATTAAAAGAAACTTTAGTAAATTATATCTAACCCTTTTTGCTATTTGTCCCAGGAGGGCATTCGCATTATCTAACCTATTATCATACTGAACTAGAAATCTAAGAATCCCCTTATCAAGTCTTAGCCAGGTGCCATGTTACAAGTGGAATTAATGACCTTAACTTCCATGTGTATTATATTCCACTTGTAAAACAATGACTGGATTTTTGGTCCATGGCATTCGCTGACTGTTTACGGCATTCAAGAGTTAGGAAGTAGTACACATCAAGACAAGACCTTAAACCCCCTGTGGACATCCTCATCATAGGTCTTTGGACATTGGTGCTATCCTTGTCTTTTGGTCCAAGTGGTGCATTAGGTCTTTGGAAATAGGAGCATGGCCTACTCCACTTGGTATTTCTATAACCCAGAACAATGCTTTGAACACAAGGAGAATTTTTTGAACTCTTGCTGAATAAAGGAATAATATAGAGGCAAGTAGAAGCAACAGGAGTAAATCAATACAAATCAAGCAAGATTCATCAAGCACTGTGTTTATATTTATATTCAGAAAGTTACTTCAGATGGGGAAACTCTAACTGCTTGAGTTTAAACCTGAATTTTTTTGAAGAAGAATATTGAAACTAAGGTACTGTTAAGAAAGATAATTTTAATCATCCACAAACAGAGAACTATATTTAGAGAGTGATTTGCAACAGAAAGGGGGGTCTAGTTCAGAGAAATAGAGCAGTATCATGGGGAAAAAGAGGGCAATTTTAAACTATAGAGGCTCGCAAAATAGATTCTACTTAGGAATTCTGATACAATTAACTTAGAAATTTGAATCTGAGAAGTATTATAGACATAGTAAGTCAGAGGAATTATTTAAGTATTACACACACAATATGAATACACCCTAATTGAGAACCATCAACATTGTTGTATATATCAAGAGCTCTTTTTTTTTTTTCTGGGTACTATTCCACTCTGTGAATATACAATGTTTTGTTTGTTTATGAAATATTTTATGGATATTTGAGTTAATTTCAACTTTGAGCTATTACAAATAAACCTGGAAAAGGAACATTCATATACAAGTTTTTGTATGAATGTTTCCATTGTCGTTTTATTTCATAAATACTAGCAGTGAGATGGCTGGATCACATGACAGAAGTTTGTTTACCTTCTATGTCAAACTACTTTCTAAACAGTGGTACCATTTTACACTTCCACCAACAGGCTATGAGTGTGCTAGATTCTCCACATCTCCATCAACATGTCTAATTATCAGTATTTTTAATTTTAGCCATTCTAATATGAATGCAATGGTATCTTGTGGTTTTAATTTGTATTCTCTAATCATTAACGATATTTGACATCATTTTATGTGCTTATTCATAATCTATATATCTTCTATGGTAAAGATACATGTGTTTGTTTTCGTGTGCTTATTTGTCATCTATCTTCTGTGGTAAAATGTTTATTTAAATGTTTTGCCAATGTAATTAATTATTTTTCTTTACTTATTATTGAGTTTTGAGAGTTCTTTATCTTCTGGATACAAGTCTTTCTTTCAGGTATATGTTCTGAAAATATTTTCTCCAATATGCAGCTTGTCCTTGCTTCTACTAATAGTGTCCTTTGAAGAAAGAAAGTTTTAAATTTTGAAGTCCAATTTAAATTTATCAGTTTTTTCTTTATATATAGATAGTGATTTTGTTGCTGTATCTAAGAAATTTTAGGTGGGTAGTCTCAAGGATTTTTCTCTTGTGTTTTCTTCTAGAATTTGTATAGTTTTAGGTTTGAGATTTAGTTCTAAGATACATTTTGAGTTAATGTTTTCACATGATGAGCTTATATGCATCAAAGTTCACTTTTGGTTATGAATATCTGTTTCTGCACCATGTGTTGAAATGTGTACATTGTTTAGATAAATAGAATTTTTCTTTTAGCTTTTTAGTTCAGTTAAACATATCAATCTTTTTTCTTTTGTTCTGTCTTTTGCTTTTATGCTTAGAAAACCCTTCTCCAAACAGAGATCAAACAAATTACATTTTCTCCAGGGATTTTAAATTTTTTCTTCATCTCTTTTTTTCTATTCTATTTTGTAATCCAATTGGATATACTGTGGTGAAGACTGAGATTTTATGTGTGTGTGTGTGTGTGTGTGTGTAATCTTAATTAATTAGAATGCTAGAAGCTTTCTTATACCAAAATGGTTCCAATTGGTTTTAAAGTTTGCATTAAAAAAAGTAAAACTGAAGGAACAAGAAGAACACGTAAGTTTTGGTTGAGATGCAGTGGAACTGAGACATGAGCTATTATTACATAAACAAGATGTAAAAAATGTAATATAATATCAAATATAAATGTGATGCTAATATATTTGGAAATATTGAAAAATTTAAGAAAATATAAAATGACAAAATTGGCTGAAAATTTGACAAACTGAATATAATAATAAACATAGAAGAAATTGGAGTCGTTTTCAAAAAATTATCTCCATGGAATGTTGTAGGTTCAAATAGTGTTATGGGTGAATTATTTTGAAAAATTCAAAGAGGTTCCATGGTATATAAATTGAACCAGAGCATAGAAAAAGATGAAAGGTTTCCTGGTTACATTTGCAAAGCTCACACAAAAAACAAAACTATAGTCTAATATCAGTTGTGCTTATGGATATAAAATATCCTAAATCATATTAGAAGGTGAAATCAATAAAATCTAGGAGTACAAAGAAAAATTAATATGCCATACACAGTTGGCTTTTATTTCAGGATGTCCTGGATGGCCCATTATGGGAAATCTATTAATATTAAATCAATGGAGGAAAACTATATGATTACCACAAAACATTTTCAAAGATCTATTTTCAGAGTATTTTTCATTTTGATATAATTGTAGATTCACACCTAGTTGGCAGAAAGAAAGAGAGTAATGATAGTGTGATAATGGACTCGGGTTTTCCAGTGTAGTATTACATAAATATAGTACAATATCATAACCAAGAAATTCATATTGGTGGAATCTATTAATGTTATTCAGATTTCACCAATTTGCATGCATGCTTTTATGTATGTTTAGTTCTATGCAATTTTGTTACAAGTGAAGACTCACAAGACATGTATAGATCACCACAGTCAAGGATCCACCTTGAGGGCTCCTTATGCTACCTTTTATAGGCACAGACACCTCCCATGTAACCACTAATCTGTACTCTATTTCTTTGATTTTGTCTTTTTATTTTCAAGAGTTATGTAAGAAGAATCAAATATGTAACCTTTCTGAGAGTAACTTTTTTTCACTCAGTATAATGCCCCTGAGATTCATCCAAGTTGTCGTTTGCATCAATGATTTGCTTCATTTCATTGCTAGGTATCATTCCATGGTATGGATGTACCAAGTTTTTTTTTTTCTTTAACTGTTTACCTGTTGAAGGACTTATGGGTTGTTTCTAGTTTGGGGTTATTCAGAATGCAGCTGCTATTAAAGTTTATGTACAGATTTTTCTGTGAACATAAGTTTTTTATTTCTCTTGGATAAATAGCTCATTTTATCACAATATGTTTTTTTAAAAATGAAGTGCAATTGCTAGGTCATATGGTATGCATGTTTAGTTTTACAATCAAAGGCTGTACTCATTTTCATTTCACATTCTAACTGGCAATATTAGTTCTCCAGTTTCTCTGCATCCTCTCTGACATTAGGTGATATCATTATTTTTTATTTTAACAATTCTTTTAGGTGTGTGGTAATATTTCTTTGTGCCTTTAATTTGCATTCTTCTAATCACTAATGATATTGAACATCTTTTCATGTGCTTATTTGCCATCTGCACAACCTCTTCAGTGAAATGTCTATTCATGTCTTTTGCCCATTTTCTAATTGGATTCTTTGTTTGCAAATATTTTCTACAAGTCTGTAGCTTGTCTTTTCATCATCTTAACAGTATATTTGCAGAGCAAATATACTTGGAGATTTCTCTTTATTTTTGATGAGGTCCTTTATCAATTTCTCCTCTTATGATTTGTGCTGTCGGTTTCATGTCTAAGAATTCGTTGGCAAGCCCTAGATCTCAAAGGTTTTCCCCTGTGTTTTTTTTTTCTAAAAGTTTTACACTTTTACTACATTTAAATTTATGATCTATTTTGAATAATTTTTATAAGGTGGAAGACTTAGATGGATGCCCTGTTTTGTTTTTTTTTTTTTTTTGGTTTTTGGGTTTGTTTTGATTTTGCATATGAATGTCCAATTGTTCCAGCACCATTTTTTAAAAAATGCTATCCTTCTATTGAGTTGCTTGTATACCTTTGTCAAGAATCAGTTGGTCATATTCATGTAGGAGTAATTCTGGATTCTAGATTCTAATCCACTCTTATGTGTCCATTCTGCCAATATCACAGTCTTGAATACTATAGAGTGAGACCTCTTACTTTATTCTTCTTTAGAATTCTTTTTAGCTATTTTAGAGCCTGTGCTTTTCTATATAAATTAAACTTATCTATATCTCAAAAAAAATGTTGCTGGGAATTCTATAGGATTTGCATTAAATTCATAAGTCAATTTGGAGAGAACTTGTATCTTCGCTATGTTGATTCTTCTAGTCCATGTTTCTCCATTTAGTTAGATCTTCTTTGATTTCCTTCATTAGTAGTATACAATTTCCAGCATAGAGAATCTATATAAATTATGTTATATCCACAACTAAGTATTTTATTTTCTTTGGCACAAAGATAAATTATATTTTATTTTCTTTGGCACAATTATAAATTCTATTTTTGTTTCTACTGGTCTTGTGGTAGATTATAGAAATAAAATGGATATTTCTACATTGATCTTGTGACTTTGCTGAAATCACCTATTAGTTTTAGGAGATATTTTGATATCTTGGAGTTTTATGTGTAGACAATAAAGTTATAATTCTATCTGCAAATAAGGACAGTTTTTATTTTCTTTTAGATATGCATGCTTTTTTATTTCTAATTGCTCTGGTAGAACTTCTAGAACTATGTTGAATATAAGTGCTAAAGACAAATAGTCTTCCTTGTTCCTGATCTTAGGGGGAAATAAGTGAATCTTTCGCCATTAAGTATTATAGTATATCTATATCATTTTCAAATGATCTTTATCAAATTGAAGTTTTCTTTGTTTTCTATTTTTATGAGAGTTTTCATTATTAATAAGTATTGAAATACGATAAATAATTTTGCTACATTGATTGATATAATCATCTAATGTGTCTTTTTACTTTGTTGATATGGTGAATTACATTATTTGATTTTCAAATATTTAACCAACCTTACGTACCTGGAAGAAACCCCATTTGTACATGGTATATAATTTCTGGATTCAATTTAGCAATATTTTGTTGAAAATATTTATGACTTAAATTCATGAAAGATATGGGTCTCTATTTTTCTTTCTTTTATATTCTTTTTGTTTAGTATTGATATCAGATATCGATACTAGTCTCATAAAGTGAGTTGTGAAGTGTTCCTTCCTCTGCTATTTCCTGAAAAAGACTGTGTAAAATTGATGTTACTTTTTTATTAAATATTTGGTAGAATTCTTCTGTGAAAGCATCTGGGCTTGGAGATTTCTCTTTTGGAAATTTTTTATCCACAAATTTAATTTCTTTAGTTGTTTATGACTATTTGGATTGTCTATTTCATCATAGTTGAGCTTTGTTAGTTTACAGTTTTGAGGAATTAGTTCAATCCTCCAAGATGTTGAAATTATGAGTATAAGGTTCTATACAGTTTTCCCTATTTTTCTTTTAATGGCTGAAGAATCTGTAGTAATATCCTGTTTCATTCCTGATGCAGATGATGTTTTTCTTCTCTTTTCTTATCTTTGTCAGTCATCAATTTTATTGATTTTTTTCCCCTAAGAATCACTTTTTCTTTCATTGTTTTTATGTTATTTTTAATTCCATTGACTTCTGTTCTTGTCTTTATTATTTTCTTATTTCTGCTTGTTTTGTGTTAGTTTTGCTCTTCATTTTCTAGTTTCCTGATATAGAAACTTAAATTATTAACTTGAGACCTTTCCTCTTTTCTAATGTAAGCCTTTATTTAGTGCTATGAATTTTTCTCTCAGTGATGCCTTAGCCGTATACTACATTGATATGTTGTGTTTTTATTTTATTGAGTTCTGTATATTTTTTTAATTTGTATTAACACTGTCTCCTTTAACAATAGTTGATGTAGAAGCATGCTGTTTAATTTTCAAGTATTTGGAGATTTTCCTGTTGTCTTTCCTACTTTGATTATGTAATAGAAAACATACTCTATATGATTTTATTTTAAAAAAAACCGTTTGTTAGATTTGTTTGGTGGCCTAAGATATTGTCTATCTTGTTAAATAGTCTGTGGGTTCTTGATGTATTTTCCTTTGGTTGATTGTTTTTTCAGTTCTTCTATATCCTTGCTGGCTTTCTCTAATAGTTCTAGCAGTTACTGAGAGTGGGGTATTGAAGTCTGTAACAACAATTGTTGATTTCTCTATTTCTCTTTTTCTATCAGTTTTGCATACTATATTTTGAGGCTTCATGTATTTGATGCATACCAACATTTAAGACCAGTATGACTTCTTTGTGGAGTAATCCTTTTATTATTATGTAATGTTCTTTTTTGTCTCTAAATCTTTTGTCTCCTATTTTTTTTAAATAAATGTTTGCATGGTATATCTTTTAAGGTAATTATTGATATGATGGGTCTTATGCCTGAAATTTGGTTTGTTTTCTCAGTTTTTCATTCCTCTGTTTCTCTTTTCTTGCCTTACCAAGAGATACCTGCACATTTTTCAGGATTCCATATTAATTTATTTACAGTGTTTTAGGGTATATCCCTTTGTGTAGTTTTCTTAATGGTTATTATATCAAATCTCTATTTTTTAAAATGTAAAGTGAAATTAAAATATAGTTTAACATAGTAAAAATATCTGAAAATAATTAAAATCAGACATCACAGAAAAATATAAAAAGCATCCCTTTAAAGTTATAACAGTATAGAAAATGCATGCTATTATTAATATGAAACTTTTTTAAAGCTTCCAGTTAATATAATAGGACAAGAAAATAAATGAAAGAGGTCATACCTGGAATGGAAAAGGCAAATTTATCTTTATATATATATATATATATATATATATATATATATATATTCTGATCATTTGACTGACTTCTAGAAAACTGATAAAGTGAAATTCAAATTTGTGAGTTGATAAAATATTTCAGTTACGAGACTAGCTGTAAAAATAATATATGGAAATAAAGATCTTTCTATGGTACAAAATCTAGTAGAAAATGTAAAATTCACAGTAGAAAAAAATACTGAATAAATTTATAAATACGTTTGTATTTTTAAATCCTCAAAAATCAACTAAATTAAAATGAAACACAAAGGTCAGTGAGACACAATATGATTTTGGTTAAAAGACTAAATATTTGCAAATAATTTAATACTTCCAAAATCAAATAACATACTTACTGTGATTTTAATAACATATGTAACCAAACAAAATTATTCTATATTAAGAAATGACTGAGAAAGGCTATGACAATTTAAAAACAGCAAAGTAATGAAAGAGAACTTGACCTACCTATAACTTAAATGTCTTTAAAAAGGTAGAATAATTAAAACAGTGTGATGTTGTTCCTAAAATATCCAGGCATATTAAAGATATGGAATAAAATTCCAGAAGTGAAACAAAGTATACAAATATTATGTGTATCACAAGGATTGTATTTCAAAACAGTGGGAGAACGGACCAGTTAAAATTTTCAAGACGTTTGGTATAAAATAGTACATTGTATTTTCATAAATTTGCTTTTCTTTGAACCTCGGAACATATGGGTTTCCTCTATTTCTTCTTCTTGAAGAGACTAGCTAAAGGTTGTAAATAACATTTTCTTTTTAAAAAGAATCAGACTCATTTAGCAAATATGCTTTTATAGTTGTAGCTTCCTGGTTTGTTTTTGTTTTGTTCTTATTTCTCTAACTTAAAACAAAGGAATAACTTGTATTACTCTATTCTTTCTCATTTCATATCAAAAGCTTTTTAAACTAAAAATTTTTCTAATTAGAATGTGGCAACATCTCATATGCTTTGATATATGTGAGTTTTCATTGTAATTATTTATTAAATGTACCATAACCAACATTCCTCCTGCTGCTTTGTTAAACATTACTTATGTGCCTTTTTATTTTCTAAAAAAGATAAGATTTTTATGAATATTTGTATTTTTATTATTAACCTCTTGTTTTATTGCACTGATGTCAGAAAATATGTGTTTCTATTTTGTGAATGATATTGAGATTGGCTTTGTAAATAATATAATCACATTTAAATTGTCCATAGACATTTAAAATTAGTAGTATAATTATGTAGTTATTACATTACATCAAATTGATTTCATGATTTAGATATTAAATATCCATTAATTTTTTTGCAGATTAACTGTTAAGCACTCATAAAAGTCTATCAAAATCTCTCACTTCTGTTGCTTTTCTGTCAATTGCCCTTTGTGCTTCTAATAACATTTATTTATATAGTTTGATGCTATGTAATTCTGTGCATAACCTTTTATGTGCATTATCTTCTTTGGTGATTATATTTTTAAAAGAAAGAAAATGGCCCTCTTTCAAAGATGGTCCTCTAATGATCACTGCTTGGCTAGCTGGCCATGTGAGACTCTGGGCTAATGTCAGGCCAGTTCAGACTTTCTCTCTGAGAACATAGAAAACAGAGAGAATTGGGCCATGGCATAGGGACTGAAGGAGCAGAGTCATGATGTAGGCAGAATGAGACCAGGAGAGCCAAGGGTAGTTTGTGTACTCTAGGCATGTGGAGGCAGAAATCACATGTAAGCAGAAGGTGCCTGTCAGAGGAAGAGGGAAGGGCAACAGGGCACAAGAAAGGGATAGCAGAGGTAACAGGGAGGAATATGTCATCACGGCTTCCTTGCCTTCAAATATGCTTTGTCTGATATTAACAGGGACCATTAACTCATTTTCACCTATTGTCATTAAGTGATATGCATGGTCTCTATGCATATTATGATTTTTTTTAATTTACTTTTTAAATTTTTTCTTTTTCTCTTTTTGGCAATGTGAGCTATAATCTATTTGATCAGTTTTCCTCTAGTAATTTTGAAGTTATGATCCTGTGTTAATTGCACTACTAGATGCCTTTAAGACTCACTTTTGACCTTGGCTTCCTGCTGTTGATGTCATCAAGCATCAAGGAATGCTGTCAAAGCTCGGCTGCTTGATGTAGCCATGCCTGATCTCCATTTGAAATGCCATTATTCAAAGTTGGAGAAAAGGATTCTGAGTAGGGTACTCCCACCTTGTTTATGACATGCTCTTGCCCCTCCAACCTGGCACAATTAGTTTTCATGTGAAATCTCTTTATATCTTATTGAAGCACATTTCTTTCTATAGAAGGAAAAGTGAGTTTTTTCTTGGTGTCTTTGAATCCAGCCCAGCTGCACATTATCGACCTGAATTTCTAAAATTTTCCATAATATCCTTTAATTTTCAGAACCCCCACTCTCCTGTCTTCATATTCCTTTGTTCATCTTATAGGAATCTGTGGAGTAAGAGTTGATGTTTCTGCTCCAGATGGCTCCTTACCCAGCTAACACTGATTCATGAGGCTGTGTATGAGATATATTGAAGAGGAAAGCAAACTATAAAAGAGCTTATAAAACAATAAATAGCTTTTGAGCTTTTAAAAAATGGTCAGTTTTTCATACTCTGAAACATGTTATTTAAACACACACATATTATAAGAACATAATATTCATAATATTCATAAAGTTCATGTTAATGTTTTTAAGCCTAATATGTAAGTCCAGTCCACGAAAGGATTTTTTAAGGTAAAATGAACTACCATAAAAAATATTGTTTACATAGCAAGGTCGACAAGAATATTCTTAAATCATCGTAATTATAATTTAATATATGTAATTTTACATGTCTTCTTGAATTTCTCTTTAAATGATCTCTTTAAATGATACTTTAAAGGATCAAATCTATTGATGTTATTTGTTATTTATTTTTAGGTTTCTTTAAAGAGAATGAGAGCTTCCTTAACTTAGAATCTGTATTTTACAAAAACATGCATCTTGTATTTCAAAAAGACTGATGGAGTTGTATCTTCAGTATAATACTTTCATTATAAAGAGCTTTATCATTCGGTCAGTTTACTTCATACAGGTCAAATTGTTCTTATAATACATGCGTGTGAATTGTAACAGGAGTTTGTTTGAAAACTTCGGCATGATTGAAAGTTTATTTTTTCATTATTAATTCATTCTAAAATGCAGGCACAAAATAATAGAATCATACTGTACTTCGGAAAGAAACTTAGAGGTCATTTTCTCAAACTATCTTATTTATAGATGAGAAAGTTCGGCCCAGAGAAATTCTATGATTTGTGTAATGAATGAATCATAATGTCAGTAGGATTTGTGTTTTGCAAGCAAAACAGAACTAAGGCAGAAAGTTGAATTGGTTCCGTGAATAATTCAGATCAAAAGAAACTGAAGTATCCAAATTAAAAAAGCAAGATTATGTTTGCCCTCAAGTATCAGGACAAACTTGATTTGGCATTTCTCTTACCCATCCATATTATTTGCAAGCTTTCTGATTAAACACTTATTCAATGGTGACTATTGATGGATAAGAAATCCAATTCTCATTTTAGTTCACATCTATTGACCACTATTGTGTAGACACTGAGCTGAGCATTACATATCCTTAAGGTTACAACTACCCTATAAGAGGAAGCAACCATATGATTCCCATTTACAAAAGTAAAATAAGCTCTTATGTGTGAGAAAATGTAAGTGCCTTGTTCAAGTTTCTACATCTATAAGAAAGTGTGACATTCAAGGAGGAAAAAAATGCAGAAAATGACTCCAAATCGTGAGGACACTTTTCTTGCTCCAACAAGATTCCCTTGTCTCTCTTTATGGGGTGATGTTGATCTAGTCCCTATCTCTTCTCCTATGCACGTTGCTCTCACAGTTACTCTCGGGGATCTCTCTTCAGAGGATGCCTCACCAGCACCTGAAAGTGTGGAAGTGTGAACACCTCAAGTCAGCACATCTCAGGCTGAGACTGAGGCTGCACTGAGTAGCATGACTTCCTCACCTGGCTCCCTCCCCTGCCCTGCCTTGCCCCCACCACCCATTCCCTCACCAGCTTCTCCTGAGAACCCCTCTTTTACACATCATGTGCACATGACTCCACACTTCCCTTCACACATTCCAGAAAGCCCTGCCTAAAGACCTCTGCATTTCATCCCAGATGATCTGACCATGCCAGCCCTACAGTCAAAGCCCTTCATTGTCATTTTTGCATCCTGCACTTCTGCTGTATTTGGGAGAAGTTTCCATATTACAAAGGAATAGCTTGTGAGGAACTTAGACTCTTCTTGGAACTCCAATCAAGAAGGTCTGTTGAGGCAAATATCTTCACAGAAATGATGACATATTTTCCTGTTGTAGCTTTGGATAACACAACATTCCATCTTTTGACTTTCCATAGTCTCAGCATGGATGACAGTTATCTTGAAAGAATGACTTGTATCCAGAATTGGCATGCATTATCCTTTCACATTTTCACAGGCAGGCCCTGCCCAGTGGGCTCAGCCCTTCCCAAGAAGTGTGTTGTGAGGCCCGCCTGTTGGCCAGGCACCCGGCAATGAGTATCTATGTCTATTTCTGCTGTGGGGTGCCATGGGTTCAGTCAACCTAGCCGTGACCCTCCCTGCTTTCCACACTTTGACAGCTCCCCAACCTCTAGGGGAAGAGCATATTTTGTTAGGTCCATTAATTATCCCCCCTTTAGCCCTGTTTGTGTCTGCCTTCATCTATATTCTCTGCCTTGTATTCAGTCTGACTTCCTACAAAATTGTTCATATTTTCCCAAATCAACAAGATAACATCTTTGCTTTCAGGTAAATCTAGAAATGTCCATCAGCACAAAGGTTAATTTAGTCTTCTTCCAGAATTCCTCAATAAATCCATCTCTTCTTCTGACAGAATTGAGGCAGGAGCAATCTCTTCACATTGGACTCAGCCAAATGGCTAAGCATCATTTAAAACTGGTCAGTCTGTTTGGTGACAATTGATAAAATCTGGATGGATATTGCCTTTTAAAATAAACATCTTCAGTCAGAGACGGAGGACTCATTGCCTTGAAGCCATACTTTTCTCTTCTATGGAAAAAATGTGCCACTCCAAAAGGAGAATACTAGTCACTCAGTTAGATTTCATGTGTGTTTGTACTCCCATGGGTGTACATGGTAGACACAGATGGACTACTGGCATCAGAAGGGGAGTTACACCATCACCCCCTGGACCAGCTCCTTGCATTCTGGAGGAGGAAACAGCCTCAGAGAAGTGGAGAGACCTCTGAGGTTACATTTTTCTTATGACATATATTGAATTGAGGCACTAAAAAAGGAAACGTATCAAACAGTGGAGAAAAGACACCCACAGCTTTTCTTTGAACTCGCTATGGTATAGTCTACACAAGGGGATCAGCACAGCAGCATCAAAGGGTGTTCCATTCTGAGTCAGAAGTCAGAATAGTATTCCCTGCATGGCTGTGTTGGTACTTCTGTGGGTTTCAAAAGAAATTATTGAATCATCTATCATATAAAGGCTCAATTTAAATTATATTTCTCCTTATTTTGCAAATGGAATAAAACTCTGAGTAAGAGGATTTACACCTCAGACTGCTTTGTCATTGACATTCAATCAGGTCCCATGAAGAAAGCAGATGGGGAGTTCAAAGCAACCACTCAGATGATTTAAGTCAAAATTTATAATTTTTTTTTCTGGGAAAAGAGACAGCCAACTGTAGACATCAACCTCAGAATGAAACAGTTGAGTGGAATATGACCAGTGGAGCCATGGAGCTCAGAAGAGAGATGATGTCACTGGGTCAGTATGATCAGACACATTCTCCTAGAGCTCAAGTTTTCAGTGGATGGGCCAAATAAGAGATGCTATGCAGATTTTAAATCAAGATTACTTAGCACTGTTCTTTCATAATAAAGAGTTACAGCTGCCAAACAACAATATTTCTTACTTCGCTATAGTGACAATCTGTTGATAACTAGGAATGTCTAAAATTCTGAGTCTAACGAAGTTTTGTATATCCTAAAGTAGTATAAGTTATTCAGCATCTAATTGCTGAGAACATTCTAGGTGGATACCATCCTGACGCTGAGACAAACAGGTCAGATACAAAACATACGATGGTTTTCTCTGCCCAAGTCTCCAGCTTCATGGGAAGACCAATTTATAAACAGCCCCGATATGACCTGTTATTGACAAGATCAGGCGGTGAACGTTAAGGCAGAGGTCTCTGCTGTAGAGAAGAGGAAGAGATAGAAGAGAAAACCACCCCCTCTGCCTGAGGGAATCAGCAGACTTTTAGAAAGAAGCTGCTTTAACTACCTCTTAAATAACAGTGGAGAAAGGGCTAATTCAGAAGGAAAGTGAACGCAAAGACCTAGACACAAATATGGGAAACAGTGAGTATTGCTGTCCTGGCTGTGTGGCAGTAAAGCTTGATTCCTTAGGCTAAATGAGCACCAGTGCACATTAACAAACTAATTTCATGCCATGGGGGCATGGATTTCTAGTAATTTTTTGTCTTAATAAATTTAGAGATGTTACCTTGCATTCTGTTCAATTCAATTTTACTATCGAATAATGCACATTGATGTATTAAAGGATAAATTGTGGGTTTTAGATTTGTTAGCATGTATACTTTAGCACAGTCCTTATAAATGTTAATACTGACACTTGCTCTTTCAGCTTGGGCATGGCAGGAAAATCTAAAATGTGTATTTGTATTTTCAATGATGAAATAAAGGGAGTGTCATACTGGTAGGCACCACTTCAACCTGTCCCAGTCAAACAGAAAGCCATACATAACTTCCCTCCCGAGGCTTTGGAACTCACGTGTCCTCAGTGAATACAAACGAAGGACAAAAACCCTTTTGTATCAAGGCTCCACAAATGTGGAATCAGTTACCAGTTGATTTAAGAACAATTGGAAGCTTTTCCTTTTTTAAGATAGAACTGAAACAATACCTCGTGATGACTAGAAGTTATCATAATTATTTTAATTGATGTTATTCTTGTGTTATCTTGGTTTATTGTGTATTTATATGCATTTGCTTATCGCAGGTCAGGCTTGAAAATGGGCTTTCAGCTTCATTTACATACCCAGTTAACAAATCAATCATGTCACGGATGTATATTTCTCAGCCCCACTTGTTTACATCAGATGGGCCTGCCATATGTACTCCCCATACATTTCATGCCCACATGTTTATATCACACAGATAATCCATCTGAGATTGATTTCAACTTCACTTTTAAGTCCTTTAGACCAACACAGCAAATATGCCTCTTGAAATACAAGCTGAAGTTGTTATTTTGCCATAGAAGAACAAAAAGACTTAATTTTTTTAACTCTTTGTTATGGTTCCATTTAAAATAATGTTCCTGTGGCTTGTTACAAGAATTTGCTGGAGAAGAAAGTTGCCATCAGAATGCTGCTGTTCTCCAATTTCACACTAGGTATTTCTGCTCTCACCCCCCACCACTCTCCCTACCAGCACTAAAAGCAGAACGATGGTATGAACAAAGCCACAAAGACAATCACTTGTGGAGAAATGCATTCTGACATCAAGCATTCGTATCACAGCTGATGGAGAAATGGCATGTTCAATTTACACTCTATTTATAAATGATAAGCATCTCTACACACATTTCTACCTGCCTTTCATATCCCTATATCCAAAACATGGCAAATAAACTAACAATATGCAAGGAGAAATGAAGGAGAGAGTGTGTCATTGTTTCATCTATCCTATTTACAAACTTACAAGCCACAAATACACGTGCAGGAAATGTGTTTTTCTCTGAGCTTCACAATACTGATGTGTCAACTCGTTTGTAATCATAGCCATGTGGCCACCGGGCTGCAAGGCAGCACCTTTGTAGCTCTCTCAACAGTGTGTGTCTGCTAGTGGCCAACACTGGGCAGACTGAAATGGACTTTAGAGACCTATAATGTCTTTACGCCATAAATAATTTCATCACCTAAATTGGAAAGTACTTTCACATACACGTAACATTTGGAGTTTCCATGAAATAAATGTATGAGGAACAAAGTATCTCCTTTAAGGGCTGGGCCCTTAGAAGTTGCCTGGCTCTTGCATTTCGTTTAATATATAGCCAAATCTGAATGTTGTCCATAGTGGGGCTTGTAAGCAAATCTTCTGAGGGAAGGAGAAGGATTGCAGTGTGCAAAGAGTATGAAAAAACCTGAAAAAGCTATTAGGGTCCATTGTGTCATTCCAGCTGCTACACAGTCATACTTAGTCCATGTGTCAAAAACGCTTACTAAGTTTTTCTCTTAGAAGAAAATAAGCTGTAAGTACACAACAGCCTTTGTGTCTCTCAAAGACTATCTAATGTAAGGGCTCTGCATGTCTTTACGGAAGGTGCACTTGGTCCTGCATCTATAATTCTTCCTGTCCCCATGTGGCTTGACTCTGATACCTCTGGGCATAACACAATCAGCTGATGTGACCTTGGCAAGATCTGTGCTAGGCACCCGGAGGGACACAGAGAGGACAAGGCCTCTTCATCAAGGGCCTTGAGAATATTCCTTGTCCCTTCCCACAAACATGAGCTTAATACATTCTCTGGAGTCATAGCATGCATCTGTTAATGTACTAATTGACCCAAAAGGCTCCAACGTGGCCCAAATGTTTAAATCGCAGTTGTAGGCACCACTGAGGATGACAACTTTCAAACACTTGGGACAGAAACTGAAAGTATTGAAAGATGAAAAATGATTTTAAGTTGAATAACTATAGCTAGAAGACTATAAAAAACACCTAGGGGTAGACTCATTCAATTGTTCAAATGGAAAAGACCCTAGGGACAATATGCCATAAACAGGCAACTGGAGGGAGAGAGTAGTTGAATTATTTGCAGAAAATTGCATAGGTCATGGCCCAAAGATACAGAAAGGGCCCAGGTCCCCTGACTCATAGAGCAGTGCTCTCTAGGCCATACTGCCCTGCTCTTCACCACATACATATGCTCAACCCTTCTGTGAAAATAAAAATGTGAGGTACCGGGAAAAAAACACCATATTAATTAAATTGTATGTTGACATGATCACACATGTTAAAACTCTTAAAACAGATCTATCAATAAAGATATATAAATGAGTCCACATTACCTGAGACTTTTTTTTATTGTAGGCTTAGCCCATGGTACTATTACAAGACAACGTGGCTACAACCTATCTACTGCAAAAAGTGGTTTTTCAATGTGCCAAGTAATTCCCCTTTCCTTTTTTTGAACCTGCTCTGGTTCAAATCACATCATGATAGCATTTCTCAGGGTAAATGTTCTGTTCAAATATCAAATTATTCCATATAGACCTATGGTTATCACCTAAAATTATGTATTCTAATCAAGCTTTGAATTTGGGGAATCAATCTTGCAAAACAACACAAGTGTAGCATCAGAAATGAGAGACGCCAGCTTCATACTCTTTAGTATGAGCGTTTATCACTGGCACAAAAGTGAGTACTGGCCATGCCTGGTTCTATAGGGAGTAGAACAGGTAACCTAAAACTCAGTGAAAGGTAGAATTAGTGGCTTAGTAGAAATTTCAAGCAGGCAGAATGGCTTCATTAAATACAAGTATTTTTAAATTCACATCAGTGGCAGAAAGAGTGTTAACAAATAGTAATGAGTTTCTTTTAAAGAGATAACACAGCAGCTAGATAAGTATCATAGACTCAGCTTAAATAGCAAAACCAAAGGATGAACTAGCTCGAGGGGAGGGCTCTGGCTTCAGCATGCTGCTCAGTTTCACCCAGACCTATGCAGTAGACAGTTTTTTTGCTCACCATAAAAATGTGCAGGGCAGAGGTGGCTGTGAGTTGATGAGACTACAGTGACTGGGAGAAAATGATTAATTGACACACTTATTAAAAATGTACTGAATCCACTTGATGCAGGCATGGTACTAAGGGCCAAGAATACTAAAACATATAAGACTTGTCCCTGCCTTCATCTTTGGGGAGGAGTCACAAGTATTTAGAACAAATGATTACAGCATGGTGAGATCTTATATCCAGGGATCCAGGACCATAGAAAGCATTAACAAGAAGCTACCTTAATTTTAAAGGCTAAAATGTCATTCTCAAGGTGGCTGAATGAGAGGAAGGCATTTTAGGCAGAAATCACTACAGGTAAAGCATGGGGGCACAGAAAATAGATATATTTGGTGGACTTAATGTCCTTAAGTATGAGATAATGATTGTTTTTTACTTTAATAATTATACTTTTGATATTTTCAGATAGTATGTGGTAAACTCTTACTTTTGCACAGTCTAAAGAAAAGGGAAGTAATGCTCAAAAAAAATCAAAGAAAGATGACAAGCACAAGATCCTGCAACAGTTTGGACTTTTCTCCATAGACAATGCAGAGCCAGTAGTGGGTTTTTGAACAGGGAACGTGGATGGTCATAATCTAGAAGGTTAACTTGGCATCAGTGAGAATAAGAGGTTGACAGTGGTTCAAATTCCAAGAAGATAAAGAGAATTTGGAATTGGCTAAATTGAGGAATCAAAAATTTAGAAGCATTATATTGAATCTGTAATGTCCAAAGTAACTTCGGTAAGACTGCCTAAAATGTTCTTTTTAAAATTTCAAATATGTGCTGATTTTGGTCTCAGAATTGCAAATGCAGTTAGAATGTTGAATTATGAATCTTTGGTGGGAGGTAAAGATTATCTAGTAAAATTGGATCCCAGTTTATTCTTAAGGACATTTTTCTTTTAAGAATATAAAACCAATATTCGTTAGTGTTTATTAAAAACCTAGACAAAGTCGAAAATACGACATTGAATAGTTTAAGGTGTAACTCCCAGGTTGTATTCATACAAAAACACTTCTCTACATGATAAACTTCTGTTCGGTGGTGGTGAGACGATCTTGGCCATTTTCAGGGCCCAGGTGGTAATTTAGCTCTATTTACCAGGAAATGCAAGCAAGACTGTAGTGTCGATAGTGATGAAGAAGTGAAAGCTTGTCTTTAAACACTCAATTTAGAAATTCAGAATTGCTTTAAAGTATGCTATTTTCACAAAGATATCCTGGTAAGATCAACATAGTATAGTATTAAAGTATTTTTATTTCTTATGAACAACTCCAATTTACTTGATTTTAATGAACAATTGGCAGTCGAAAGAGTTTGGGATAAATACAAATGCACAAAAGCCATAGGAATCTCTTAAACCATTTAACTGCTTTCACAATAAACAAGAAATTGCATATTTTGAAAATCAAGATTATGGGAAGTTAACAGAACATTTTGTAGCACCAGTGATTTCAAGAGAAGTTAAGTTCGTAATGGCAACTAACCAGGGCTGCTGGTTTCTTGAATGGAGTAGGTGAAGTGTTGCAGAAGTAATATGATCACTTCCAGTGGAAGGAACTAAATGAGTCATTATGAAGACACTCATTACTGGCTGTTTCACTTAATGGCTCCATGAAAAGATGTATCAAGGGCTACAAACTTTGTGACCAATAAGAGAGTGGAGAAATAATGAGGTAAACTTGCCCAATCTTTAGGCAGATAAAATTTCAATAAGCCACAGTAGGGGGTGAGTGTTTGGGGTTGAACGTTCTTTGGTTCAGGTGCCTAGAGTTTTCTAAAGCCTGATTGAAACCAGGAAATGGGGGGTGGGGGGCGCGGAGGGGAGAGAGAGAGGCATATACCAGTAATGCAGTTTTATTCCTTATAGAAAGCATGTTTCAATGTTCTTGTCACACACTTGTTTAGACATTACTGAGTGTTATGTTTCTGTAAAACATTTCAAAGGTTGATGGAAGTTGTACATTTCATGAATTATGAAATAATACACTGTGCACTCTCTAATAACAGATGTAGTAAATGTATTTTGACGCTTATTTAAGAATAGTATTTCTCTCTTGACACTATAACGTAAAGATGTAGAATGAGAAACCCTTAGACATATATATCTGTTCCCATTCACATAGACCAAAAAATCTACTATCCGAGTGGAGAAAGCGGATTAAATGACACATCAAGCTATGTACATCAGAGAGGACTTGATTAAAAGATTTCAAACCCATCTTGATTAAATTCAACCTCAGCCATCTCTGACAAATAGAAGCCTATACAAACCCTCCCTCATCTTCTCAAACTCTGATAGCGTTAAAGCTCACCCTGATATTTAACCTAAATCCGCCCTGATGCCGTGTAAGCCTATTACTTCTTGTTTTGTCACCATTGACTAATGAGAATAATTGGTCCCCATCCTCCTTATAATATCCCTTTATGTAGGAGTAAAATAGTTATTATGTCTCCCT
The DNA here is from genome assembly GCA_030015415.1 of Cynopterus sphinx. Lineage (NCBI taxonomy): Eukaryota > Metazoa > Chordata > Mammalia > Chiroptera > Pteropodidae > Cynopterus > Cynopterus sphinx. The sequence continues at coordinate 60,596,760 of CM057383.1, forward strand.
CAGGTCTTCTTTTCTGTAGATTGAATGTGTCCAGTTCCCTTAACCTTTTCTCATGGGTCACATTTTCTAAACCTTTTATCATTTCTGATGCTCCCTTCAGAAGTCCCTCTAATTTGTTCTGTCTGTGAAAGGCGGGGCACCCCACACTAGGGCTTCGACTGGACCCTAGCCAACTCAAGTCAGTCTAAAGAATTGTCTAGCTTGCTTTAAACATGAGCATCTCTTAAGATAAACTGCCATAGTCCAACTTTCCTTGGCAGAAGTTCCTGTCTGCTGGCACTTTATTATGTTCTCCACTCAAAAAGCCCTCTTGGAGAGGGGACTTCATTGCTTTTCCCTTATACTTGCTGGAATCTTTTCACTAACTGGACCGTTATTTTGATAGCATGTTTATCCAAAGGAAGCTTTTGTGTTGAACACCAAACTTTTTTTTTTCTAAATCACGTTAAGCAAGCTTACCTGATGTGCCTTTAAAAAATAACAACAACAAACACACACACACACAAAAAAACATTATTTTTTAGAGTAATTTTAGGTTCACAGCAAAATTATACTCAAAACTCCAACCTACTCCATCTCCACACATTCACAACCTCCCCAACTATCAACATTCCCCACCAGGGTGGCGCATTTGCTAGAATCCATGAACCGACACTGACACATCATCACCCGAAGTCCATAGTACATTAGGGGTAACTCTTCTATAGCTTTGGACAAATGTATAATGACATATTTACCACATGGCATCATATGTAATAGTTTTACTGTCTTAAAAATCTTTGGTGTTCCACCAATTCATCCTCCCTCCCCTCTAACCCTTGGCAATCACTGCTCTAAAAGAAGTTTGGCCTTTTTCAGAACATTATATAGTTGGGTTCATACAGTAGGTAGCCTATACAGATGACACTTTTTTGAATTCTCAAATATAAAATATATAAAATAAAATAATAAAATAAAAGTATTCTCAATGGTGTTAGTAGCTAGAGAGAGCAGATAGGGGTTCAAATATAAAGAACCACAGATTTCTTCCCAGTTCCCCAATGGTCATGCCAGCTCCACTTATTCAGGTGGGAATTCTGCCTCATTCTCTCCACATGTGAATTCCAAAGTAATGTTAGTATATTTTAATGTGTAACCATTCCATTCTAAAGTCTCAGAAAAAAATAGAAAATCTTCCATCAATCTTAAAACTTTAAAATCTTTCAATTTTATAAATTTTAATAACCTTACCTTTAACATTAATTTCATTTCTAAAGAAAAGGGCCAAAATATATATTTATCTTCCTTTTACAAAAAGTGAAATCTGAAATGTCCTCTAAAATTTCAGGTAATTATAACCAAAACAATATTTCAAGTCCACTCAGTTGAGGCCCAGACAAAGTGTAGATTCAAATAGTTTTTGTATGCATTCAGAATACCTGACCCACAAAATCTATGAGCATAATGACATGGGTATTTTTAAGAACTGAGTTTTGTAGTAATACGCTATATAGCCATAGATCAGTGGAAAATGTCCCTTACAGTTTGAAGGGTGTCAGTCTAACCCAGATGAAAAGATGTAAAAATTAGGTCTTAGGACTGCTAGCTGGTACACCTTTCTCTAGCAATACATAATACTAACTAGAAGGGCAAAACCACAGCTAAACGCAAATATGGCTGTTGGCCTCCCCTGGATATCTGCAAAACTATTCCAAAGATCTAAAATCAAAGAAAACCCAATAGCAAATTGTAGCACCTCGAGCTATATTTTTTTATAAAGAATGTAAAGGAATTCACTGTTTTTTTCAATAATTGACATTTACTTCAAGATAATTTAAACACACATCTCATTTTCTAAAAGCTTTCTTCCATGATTTTAAATGTTAGCATTTTGTTACAGCATTTCTCACTCTTCAAAGACACGTAGATTCTGACTATCATCAATAAATCGCCATTATATTTTTTTAGCAGAAATTGCTTCTGTTGACACAATGTAATTAGTGTGCAAACAAAGAACAAAGTTCACATCTAAGTGACAACAACACTGACTGCAGTTGCCAAAAGCTGTCTCTGGAAGCTGTCCTTGTTTTATTTCTTCTTAATGTCTTAAAAGGCAGGATGAAAAGTTGGCAAGTTGTATGCTGAGATGTTATTCATCAGAGGGTTACCTTTCTGTGTGCCTTCCTCTCTCCTCCCTGGAGAATGCTGCCAGCACAGGTAATCTCTGCTCCTCCACAGTGAGTCAGAGACACGGCTCCTCTTTCACTTTCTTGTCACATCAGATGATTCATCAGAAAATTTTCTCTTCTCTTTCCTTTCTTTAGAGATGAAAATGTGATACAAAGCAAGGCAAGCTGTAAAAAAGGACTTCTTTCTATCGGGTTACTGTGTAGCGAGCAATGGAATCCCTTTCCCCCATTCTTTTTCTTTCTTTCCACTTTTAGACATTTATGTTCAGTGCATCTGGTAACTGAGCTAAATGTCAAGAGAGCTCCCTGCTGTGCAGTTGTGGTCCACTTGCCACCCATCCTCTGGCCATGGAGATTCGAGCTATTTAATTTTGGAAATGGCATTTCTTTACAGTCCTTCCAAGATAGCGATTTATGTCAATCATTCAGTAACTCCCTCTGCCAATAACGTCAATGGACTTGAATTTTCTATTGACTTTGGGGTGAGAGGGCTATCTCTTTGGCTCCTCTGAGTGGTACTTTTCACTTCTGTATTGAAAAGTTTACTTGCCCAGGAATTTTCCTTGTGATCTCAGACCTAATCTAACCTTGCTTTTATAGTCTCAGAGAAAAGGGGGAAATTCTGCAGTGTTTTTTGCCAGGAAGCATGGGTCTAGTTGATTTGCTCCATCTTGGACTCCTATGATCATATCCTAGAAAAACTCAGTTATGACTCAGGGGAGAGATAAAAGCAACTGGAGCACCCAGATTTAGCAATGGTCGGTATATTATCACTTCCTGTGAGTAGATGTGGACATAACCAGTAAAATAGTCTTACTTGTATGAGTTTTTAAAACACTATGTTTGTATAAAGAAAGTAATACCTCTATTAATATTATTATAAAATTTTGATTAAAATGACTATTCATTATAAAGAAGATTAGACTTCAATTCACATTTACCCTCCCAAATGCCTAATTGGGGTTCTTCTGTGTGTCACTCCAATCTAACATTTCTACCTGAAGGACACAGGTAAGATTAAAAGTAGGTATATGATATTAAAAAATCTTTACAGTATTTATTTTCTTCCACTTAATTTAAATATGTTAATGCCCTGCATTTTTTTTACAATTCTAGTTTACAAATTCTACTTCGAAGTGGTAGGAAAAATTATTGCCATCCAGAAGGAGATGATATTCTAGGAAAGATGTAAGTGAGATGCAGGTTAGAAGGAGAATGAAAGCCACATATTGCTCCCCTAGAAGAATGTTGTCTATGTTATAAGTAATTACAGTTATTTTGTGGTGTATGTGGTGTGTGTGTGTGTGTGTGTTGTATGTACTCAAAATACTCTTAGGCAAAGCTTTGTCAATGGCTACATTACTTAAATCTTTCTTTTCTCTCACTTACAAAGAAGAATATTCTGAGGACCAAATCTTTATAAATCCCATTTCCTTGAAGCTTCTCCAAACTAGCCATCTCCTTCTTGAAGAAATAGTATATGCCCCCCTTATAGACTCATTGAATGTGTTGTCAGTGGAGAGTGGGTTATCCAGTGTTTGATCTTACCACTAAAATTTTGATTTGGGAGTTTGAGGTGGCAAATAAAAATTATACCTCCAACTCCTGGTTTAGAATCCATTAAGAATTAAGACACGAGAGACAGATGAAAATGAAAATATCAGCTATATTACTACTGAAGCTGATTTTTGAATGTAGATTATATATGCACCCCCTCTGCCAGCTTCATGTTGGTCTTTTGCCTTCTGGTCAGGGCCCACATGAGCAAAGCCTGCTCTTGTGAGTTTACCAAAAGTCACCAATGGGCCAAAATGCACTTGTGTGATAGGCAGGTACATCCAAAAAGAGCAGTTTGCACAGACTCCACCACGCTTAGTCATTGCCTCAAAATCACCATTCATGTAAAGTCATCCTACCCAACCAGGAAAGATTGAAGATGAGGCAGAGATTAGCTGGCCATTTTTCTGCTGTTTTTCTATCCTGGAAAGTGAAACGAAAACTTTCTTCTCTCTTTGGAAAAATTGATACTGGTTACTTTCCTCTTAACATCCAAAATTTTCCCAAACATCACTGGAGAATAAAATGTATATTAAATGGTAAGTGTCACATGAGTATCCTAATGTTGGTCACAATATAAGCTCTAGATTAGTGTTCCTTTTAGTGTTGTTATAATTATTATTATCTATAAATGTTGATCTCTTCTTTCTATTCCAAAGACAAAGTGTCCTTCTCTAAATAAAATAAAATAATAAAATAACATAAAAAATAAACAAAATAATCTACTTAGCATTTTGAAAACAATGATAAATTTGTTAGAAAAAGCTAATATTTCTTTTAACATGATCATTAATGAAAGAAGGATGGGAAGCACTCAGACCCAGTGTACATCCTGAGAGCTTGAACTTCCACAGCTCCTACCCTGCCTAGTCTGCTTCTCCGTGATTCATTGTCTCCATGGAACATAAGCACATTTCCGTTAATCTAACACTACCCAGAGACAAACCACAAAGACGCCTCTTCTGGGCAATGTACCTGCATGTAACCATTCAAAGGGCATGAGGTACCCACACTGGCTCCCTCTCAAACTTCACGTCTGTGTGCACCTGCAGTAGAGGATGACAGTAGAGGAAGTGTAGGGCCCAGTTATGACGATTCAGCCTTCGTTATGAGGTTGTGTGGAGAGAGAATTTTTTTTGTTCCATCTGTGCTCCTGATGAAAATTTAGCCAGTATATGTGTGGACAGGATGAATAATCTTACTATCACCAACAATGTTCCAAATGCTGTGCTGACTCCTTCATATGATAGCAAACCTTTGGTCAACACAGATGCCTTATAGGAAAAGTAATATTACGCTTATCTACAGATACCAACTGGGTCCCCTAAAACATAATTGATTTCCTAAAAACACAAGAGTAGTAGATAACAAGGCCAGTTCGAGCCTGTGCCTTTGTAATACAAAATGAAGGTTCAGTTTTTCTTTTATACCAAGACTGCCTTCATTCTAAGGCAAAAATGCTCAGAGGTTTTGGGTGTCTTTTTTGTGTGTCTCCTTTATTCATTTGATATGTATTGTGCCTTTATAATAAACTTGGTACTGGAGAAAAATTTTATACCTGATATTTGCAATATGGCAGGGCACAGCAAGTAGTGGGAAGGAGAAAGGGCAAGGCAAGCATGGAAAGACACCTACAGAGAGATGTTGGCTTTGGGGGACTACTAGTATTTAGGAAAGGCATCCTGGCTAAGGGAAGAGGATACAGGATTCAGCTAAGAAGCAGGGTCTAGGAGAAAGAGATGGGGAATGAAGGGCTGGTGCCTGAACAGAGGTTACTGAGGCAGAACAAATAGAATAATGGAGGTCAAAAGAGCTCTGAGCTGTGTGGCGAGCTGGAAGCAGCTCAGTAGAGCCAATGCCCACAGCAGCAAGAAGGAATGCAGCAGTAAGGCTGGAGAGGTGAACAAGTGTCCAATCCCATCTTTACACCTTGCCAAGAATTTCCAGTTTTAGCTGGAAGGCAATGGATAACCATGCAGTGGGTGAGCTCATGCAGATTGCAATAGCTGTGACCTGAAAAGTAGTAGCAGAGAGAACAGGTCAAGCTGCTATATGCCCCTGGACTCATCCATCTTTTAATCTTGGTCAAATTGTTGTCCATGACAAATGAGCTTTAACAAGAGGTCATAAACAGTTACAGTCGAATAAAGTTTAAATTCATGTCAATCAGATGGAAGATGCTATGAAGCTGAGTGGCACCTGACAGCACACACAGAAAGTAATTCCTTGGGTAGTTAGAGAATAATAATGCTTTTAGAGTAAATCAAGGCAATAAATTGGAGAAGCTCTTTTTTGGAAGATCGTCATTTCATCACTCTCGAATAACTTTTATTTATTTAGAAACTTGATTCCAGCTTTCTGAATCTGATCTGGGGTATGGGCACTGTTTGGGCATCAAAGTTCTTTTGTAAAGGTGATTTGGCTGAGTGAAATCCTAGGCAAATTCTGTTTCAATTTCCCTTGGCTTTCACAGAAGCCATCAATTTAAGCTACCTTCTGTCTGGATGTCCCCTGCCAACAATTAGCTGCTTGATCATTGTTTCCAATTGCTAAAGTGACCCTTAACTATGGCTGCTAGAGAATTCCCTGGTTCCCTCAAAACAATGAAGAAATTCTAGACCAGTGGGACTTTTTTACTAGCCTTGTGTCCCTTGCAAATACACAGGTAGCTGCATTTTCTCTTGCCATAAATAGGCACTCTTTAAAATGCCAATGATGTAACATCAAAAGAAGGGGTGTGTCTATGAAGACAAGATGCTGTCCAGAAAGGTCTGTGTGTCTCACTAAAGGCTGTTCTTTCCAGCATCAGGGAACAGCAGTTGTCAACCTTTAGTTCATCATCCAAAATATTTTGGGATCGTAGATTTGCCAGAAAGGAATATAATCTATTTTCTCACATTCGTCTGGATATGGTACATTGCTTTGTGAAATTAGCAACTCCAAGTTGAAGCTCTATAAGAATGAAAAATGATGATTCTGAGAAGGGACTGCTAGGTTGGTCAGTTTTACTCCTGGGCTCTGGTGACTGCCCTGTTCTCTCACTTCAATTTCCCAGCCTCCAGAGCAGGCCAGGGAGGAATACCTTCTATGCTCTGAAGTATGGGATTCTACTTCAGGGGATAAGTTGTTTTTTTGTTGTCACTGTTTTAACTTCCCAAGGAGAGAGTTCAGACACTCATTTCTGTTTAGAGCATTTACTCATCCCTGGATGTCTTCATTCATTCAAAATATATTGAACATCTTCCATATACCAGGAACCATGAGGCTCTGGGGCCTATGAAGTAGGCAGATTGTGGTCCCCTGCTCTTGATAGCTCCAGGGGGACAGATGTGCAAACGTATAATGGAAATACAGTATATTTCAACTTTAGGAAAGGAAAGGAAAGAAAAGAAATACAACATGATGATGCTTATGATCAACATAAACCAACTGCTATGACAGGACAGCTCAGGGAGCAACCCACTTCCTGGTAAATCAGGTCATGCTGCAATGAGTGTGATATCTGAGCTGTAGGTCAAGCATGTTATTTGTCCACAGAATCACTTTGGGTGAATAAAGATATTGGAAATGCTTTTATTTCCATTCATAAGTGCATGGATACATAAACTGGATCAAAATATAACATACTACAAAACTGTAAAGCATAGGTGGAAAACAACACATCAGCTCTTTTCTGCTATGTAAATTTTATATTTAATAGAAAGCCTTATGGCCTAAATATTTGAAAAGCTTGAAAAGCTTATTTAAGTTTCTCAAACCAAAGGTGTTTGCTTCTTAAGAGTATTAATCATTCACAAAGGTGGATTACTAACTCATGGCAGATGCCTGTTTATCGAGAATTCAAATTGAGATGTTTCAAAAAAGAGCCTTAAGAAACATATTCTACAGTTTCTCTACTGGAGACACTTCCTAGCTAACGTCAAAGATTTGTTATTAAAATTTAAATCCCTATCATTTACTACAGGATCAGGACAACATCACATAAAATTCATGGAATTTTAAAAGACCTAGAAAACATTAAAATTAGGTTGTTTAGGAGATGACTATTGCTAAATACATTTGGCTAAGTATAAATTTCCTAAAAACTTATTTCAGTATTTTAAAAAGTAGGAACTGAGCAAACAAAAATATTAAATATGCCCTCCATCTATTTCACGTACATTTTGCCCATGTTGGATGAAGAAGACTCAATTCTTTCAGTTATTTAGGTAAAAAAAAAAAAAATGTGCATTCTCCTTGGATTTCTCTCTTTCTTGCAAGCCTTATTTTATTTACATTCCAATCACCTTCTAGTACTGTATAATTTACATAGTTATCACTTATCACTTATAGTCTGTCCCCCCTGTTAAAATGTCATTTATACAAAGATTTGAGTCTCTTTTGTTCAATGACCCATCTCTAAAATAACTGCTGGAATACAGGAAGTACTCATTAAGTATTTGTTGAACCTAAATAACTTACTGTTATCTTATTCACTGTCTCTATTCTTTCTTCCTTCAATTTCTTCTTGAACTCACTCCAATTATGTCACCACCCTCTTTGGGTTCTCTTAGCTAACTTGTCACATATTCTTGGACTCTTTTACCAGTGACTTCTCTTTTTTCCACTTAGAACTGGACCATTGGAATGCCATAGGAATCATTCCTTTTCCCATCGTTTTCTATCCTTTCGTTCTATTGGTTACTTCATCTAGTCCCAAGGTTAAAAACATCAACTCTATGCTGTAAACCCACAAATTTATACCTCCAAGTCATCCTTTTCCTCCCATAGCCAGAATTGTATCAAACTACTCACTTATTTTCACATGAATGTCCAATAAGCATCTCAATCCTAATATGCCCCAAGATACATTTTATAAGATAAGCATATTATGCAGTCTACCTCATCTTAGTTAATGACAACTCATGCTTCCAGCTGCCCAGGTGAAAAGCCCTTGAATAATGCTAACTTTCCTCTTTCTCTCACATCTCCTGTCTATTGACGAGAGCTACCTAAATGCTTAGCTTCTGACCATCTCCTGTACTATCATCTTGAACCAACTCTTCATTTCTCTCTAGCCTGAACTATTCCTTTAAAATGGTTTCAGATTATTCTCCAATCTGCACCAAGATCACCCCTCTACAACATTAATCAGATACATCTGTTCAAAACCCTCTGCCATCTCTTCCGGTCTCGATCAGTGTCGCATCCGAAGCCTCTCCCATAATCCACGAAGCCTCAAGTGTTCTGGCTCTCCTGTACCTCTGAGTTCTCCAAACTTCTCACTCCTCTTCTTCTTCAAATTTCACTGTCCTCTTTGCTGCTACTCAGACACAACTGACACACTCCCACCTCAGGGCCTTTTGCACTTGCTATTTCCTCTTCCTGAAATGCTGTTCTGCCACGTACATACAGGGCTTATACTCACTTTTTCCAAATCTCTGCTCAAAGATAACCTCACCTGAGAAGCCCTTTCTGATAACTCAATATAAAAATAGCACCCTCAGCACTGTTCACCCCCTTTGATCATTCTGTAGATTTATAGTTTGTATGCATTTGAACTTTGCTATATTTATTCATTTACATCTGTCAATGTACTATGTAACCCACTCCATGAGAGCTAGGGATTTTTCTATGTTGTTCACAGAATAACATCTGGAATAAATATAAATTGTTTTTAATAAATTAGCACAATTTTTCTGAAACCACATTTATCAAAAGAAAGTTTAGTCCTTTGGGGGGAATAATAGCTCTATCAAAAGTAGCACATTATCCCTACCTCACTCTGTGTGTATAAATTTATTCAAAAAGGCCTAAAGACTTAAATGGAAGAACTGAAATTACAAAACTCTTAGAAGAAAACATAGGGGTAATTCTCTGTGACTTTAGATTTGACATTTGACAATGGTTTCTAGTACATGATACCAAAAGCACAAGCAACCAAAGAAAAAATACATAAATTGAACTTCATAAAAATTATAAACTTTTGTGTTTCAAAGGATACCATCAAGATAATAAAAAGACAATACATCGAATGGGTGAAAATATTTGCAATTTATATATCTGATAAAAAATATATCTAAAAGATAAAAATAAAGAATCCTTTCAACTAGATAACAAAAAGAAAAATAAAAATTTAAGAATAGGCAAATGATCTGTGCAGACATGACTCCAAAGAAGATATATAAATGACCAACTAGCACATGAGAAAATGTTTGATATCATTAGTCATCAGGGAAATCCAAATCAAAACTACAACGAGATATAATTTCACACCCAGAAGTTATAATGAAAAAGACAGATGATATGTGTTAGAGAGGATGTGGAGAAATTGAAACCTTCGTACACTGCAAGTGAGAATATAAAATGATGCAGCAAATTTGGAAAACAGTCCGGCATTTCCTCAAAAGATTAAGCAAAGAGTTATTATACAACCCAGCAACTCCACTCCAAAATGAAAGCCTATGTCTACAAAAACTTGTGCACGAGTGCTCATACATACCAGCAGTATTCATAATAGCAAAAAAAGTAGAAACAACACAAGCATCTATCAGCTGAATAAATCAAATCCATTTAACAGAATATTATTCAGCTACAAATAGTATCAATACATGCTACCACATGAATAAACCTTAAACACATTATGCTAAGGGAAAGAAGCCAGTCATAAAAGACAATATGTTGTATGATTTTGTTTTTATGAAATGTCCAAAATAGGTAGATCTATAGGGACAGCAAGTAGATCATTGATTGTCTAGGGCTGGGTGAGGGAGAGAGGACTGGGGGTGACAGCTAAAGAATATAGGTTTTGGGGGGTGATGGAAATGTTCTACAATTAATTGTGCTGATGGTTGCACAACTCTGAATATCTAAATATCTGTGTTATTTATTAGTTTTCTTATTTATTGTCTTTCTTCCCCTGAATGTGAGTTTTCCGAGAATAGGTATTTTGTCCCTTTCACTGCCATTCCTTTAGGGTCTAGAGTACTGTCATGCATATATTAAGTACTCAATAAACATATGTTAAATACACTCTAGTTAAAAAGACTAGATAGCAGTGATTGTAAGCAGAGCATATAAGAGGCACCCGGCATATGTACGCATGGCAGGAGCAGTATTGGATTTTTCTTCAATAGCACAAATAATTTTAAATTGAATAATTATATTCATCAGAAAAAGATAGTTTTTAAGAGATTCTTTGATAACCAAGAGTTATTTCATTATTAAATGTTTTAATGAAGTGTCCTCTCATAGAAATTGTTTCATCCAAACACACTGGAGTCTCATCTTAATTTTAACTTTGCTAATTAAGTTATACAAAATGAATGAGGCAGGGGTTTCAATGAAGACCAACACAGCAGTTCCTGCTTAGTACGCAATAAATATTTGATTCTTCTGACACTTTTAATGACTTTGTAGATAACTAGCCAAACCATACTGATTATATAATCCAGCATTAATAATTATCTTTCTGAATTTATAGTCAATTTTCTTAGTAATCCAACTATCACAGAAACATCTGTTTGTCCCTCTTCTGTGATTTGTTTCATGCTTATAATTTCACCATTGAAACCAAAATGCCATTTAAACTACTTTGTAATTCAAAATTCCACATTGTTCATGCAATGGAATATTGGCCTCTCTTATCTAATGTAAAGGCATAATGCTATTTATAGGTACTGCAAAGCTGGAAAAATATAAACAAAATTATTCCCAGGTGACTGTCTCAAAAAAAATAGCTGGTAAAGTTTGGGAATTGATCAAAAGGTCAAAATACAAATATCTATTTACCTCCTAAAGTATCCCACACAAGCCTTAATTGAGTTCAGGATTTAAATATATATAAATTTTTCAGCAGTCCTAAAACTCAAGTCACTTGAATCACATCTACTTATTTTACAGCAAATACTTGCACTGCTTCATTTTGTTCCAGGAAGGAGTAAATTTCTTCCTATTCCTCTATAAATAAAAATGGATACTTTAAAAAAAGAAAAATACACACACACACACACACACACACACACACACACATATATGTGTGGTAATTATAGGTACATTAAACTAGATCTACTTGCTTTTAACCAAATGGGTCATTAATTGTTGGAATTAATAAGACTTGTATTAAAATATATTTTGCAGATGTGACAAGGATTGTTTTAAGGCACACTTTTTTTGTATTAAATGTACTATAATTGAGAATGACACAATTAAAAACACTTTCATGGCTTAGCAGTAATATAAAACTGACTTTCAAATAAAATGGCTGTATGAAAAGCAAGTTATATGTTGGTTTCCTGCTCTCTCTTTAGGATAGTCTTGGTAAAGGAAGTATTTTTGCCTGGGATTCAGGAAGTGGTGGTCTGGCCAATGGTCTCTCGGGTTACTGCAGTCGCATGAACAGTGTTTACACGTTGGTGTTGGTGCCTCTGTTACCTTTAGTGACCAAGCTCTACTCCAACCCACACTCATCAAGGATGGCTGTGGTTCTTCTGAAAAGAGCCAGACAGAAACTTGAGAAAAAAAGAGGAAGTATAAAACAGAACTGACTATTAATCCACATCAAAATATTTTTAAAGTATTAAATGTTTAAAATATTAATGTGAAAACCAGTGTGGAAATTAAACGTCTTTCAGGCCTTCTCCTAGCCAGTCATTATCTTTTTATTTAAACGAGATTCAAATTAGTGATAGAGAAACTCCAATTAAAAGCACTGTCATTGTAAATTCCAAAAAAATGAAAGAGATAGGATATATAGAACTCATAGTCTTCCTCCCCAATTTCAAGGAAAAAAAAAAAAAAGAAACACTATCTTGTGACCAAAATAAAACTATATTCTAATTTTAAGCTTTTGTGACAAAATACCTATTTAAAATATTAATAATTATTTCCTATCTACTGCACATTTTCTGTGATGCTTAGAATTAAATATGATGCTCACATAAATTTGAATGTATTTATCAAGTCATGCCCAAGCATCTTTCCTTTAGGTTTAATAATATTTTATAAGTATCAAAGCCCAGAATCCTTGGAAGTCTCATGAAGGACATCATATCTTTCTTGAAACATCTGAAAGATTTCTCTAATTGTTTTTAAGTGAGATGTTCACCCACATTCCAAAATTTAAGACAAAGGCATTTTCAACCCTATGTTTGGTCTCTTTTTCCATCCTGGACACCTTGAAATCATCAAGTCTTTCCTCTGTCTCAGTGGTCCTGCAAAGACTGTTGGGTGCAATAGCTGGCTGACTTTAATGACATGTGGGTTTTCAGCTGTGGAATGAATGTTTCTCACTGACCAAGAGACTTTATTTTTGTTGATTTGACCCTGACATTGCAGTCTGCCAGGCACTTTGTCCCATTAGTTGCTTTATCTTCTCACATGAATATTCCTCTCTTCCACCTCAGAAACTACCTTTATGTATTTCATTCATGTTTCATTTCCTTTGTACATTCTTTTCACCCCTTTCTTTCCTGTGCCTACAAAAGCAAGAAGAGTTAAACTATCACAACAGTAAAAAATAATATTGGAAAGAGAATTAGTTTTTCCTTCAATGCATATAAATTAAACATCAAAATAGCAGGGATTTCGGAAGGAAAAAAATTGATTTCACCAAATGCCTTGGTGTCAGGGGGTGTCCACTCGGGGGAGGAAGTGTGACAACTTCTCTTATCTTCTTTATCATCAAGGTCATAGTTATTCCAAATTCTAAAAATACATGTATGCTCATCTGGACAGTTTGACAGTTTGCTTCTTTAATCATCAAAATCATATCATTTAATACTGATTTTCTTCCCTAAACTATGTCTGGTATTAATGTTGCTATCACAACAATTGAAAATTATTTGATCCACTTCTATTCTTTATTTTTAATATTTCTGTGTATTTCATATCAGCATAAAAAGATATACTTTTTTAAAAGAATCATTGCACTAGTGTCAATCTTTTAATAAAAGTGTATCATCTGCTAACATATAGCAATTACTGATCTATGTGAACCTAGTTTTATTGCAATTTTTTTTTGCTTCTAATCCAGATTTTTATCTGCCTGATACAGTTTTCTATATTACACTTCTTCATTTAGCTCAGAAAATTAACTATAAATGTTTTTAACAAGATATATTGTTATTTTGTGTCTCTATTCTCCTTCTGAAAAAGACAGAGGCCTCAGCTTACATTATGCACTGAATGGCACCCAACTCTTCAGTCTCCCTCTCGTCTCTCCCTCCTTCCCTGTCTGTCTTTCATCACACCCTCTGCCTATTATTGTTGTTTAATTCAGTTCTAGTTTCATCTTTAAAAACAAAAAGAAATGTATTTCTTTACAGTCAATTGCATTATCACTATTATTTTTCTATTCTACTCTATTTTTCTTTTTTCTAAAGTATATACATCATCAAGAATTTTTCTCAATGAGGTGTGTAACTAATAAACACTGTCTTCATATTTCTGAATTTTAAAAAATTCTTACTGAATAATAAGTTAGCTAGGTATAAAATTCAAGGTGCATGGCACAAAAGATATTTATTTATTGTCGTATGGTATCATTAATTGCCAGTGAGAAGTCTGCTGTTCTTTCTGATCGGCTCTTTTATGTTATGCTGTTACACTATGATATATCTAAATGTGTATTCCTTTTGTTTTTTTTTTCTGTTTTTGGATTTTTATTTGAAAGGCAGAACTTATATCTTTAATCAGTGTTGGAAAACTTTCAACCATCATTTCATCTAATATTACTTCACCATGCTTCTATTTATTTTTCTTGAAGTCCTATTAGTTTTTTGACCTCTCCTCCATAAGTTTATAAGTTTATATTATTATGCATACCTTTCTTCACAGTATATTTTTATAAAGATATACTTTACATATAACATTGTATTAGGTTTAGGTCTACAACATAATGATTCGATATATGTATATATCATGAAATGATTATCACAAAATGCTTAGTTAGTATTCATCACCACACATAGTTACAATTTTTTTCTCTGATGAAAACTGTTAAGTTCTACCCTTTTAGCAATTTTCAAATATACGATACAGTATTATTAAGTGTAGTCACCAAGGTATACATTTCCAGGCCTTATATATCTTATAATTGGAAGTTTGTATCTTTTGATATATAGGTTTGTACCTTTGTGAATAGATATGTAATATATAGAAAAGATGGATGAATGGATGGATGGATGGATGGATGGATGGATGGATGGATGGATGGATGGATGGATGGATGATAGATGATAGATGATAGATGATAGATTAGATAGATAGATAGATAGATAGATAGATAGATAGATATAGATAGATAGATGCTAGATAGATGATATAGATAGACAGAGATTCTGGATATAATCCTCAATACTCTCTCCCAATTTTCTAATTCTGTTTTGAATGGGTCCAACCTAAAATTCACCTCATCAATTTTGTATTTTATATGAATTTATATGTTTTTTAAATCCAGCTTGTTATTTTACATAAATACTTTTAAACTCCTGTCTTATGGGATGTTATTCTTGTTACAGGTGTTGTTCCTTTATTTATCTCACTGGTGACTCATAAGCATACTTAGTCATTTTCAGAATGTTCTAGTGTTTTGATTTTTTCTATAGTGCATTTATATTTGCATTTTTGACATTTTGGCTCTTTCTCAGCACGAGAATTCTTCAATATGCTTTGAAATTTTGATTTGTAGACTCATCTCTGACATGTTTAATTTTATTATGTGCAGTTCTCGCTCTGTGCTCATGCCTCATGTGGAGCTCTTTTTTATGATTCTATATCCCTGGGACTTGACTGCAAAACCAGTTATCACAGTGGTCACAGGGTCATTGAAAATAGGTACTCAGGGAAGGATGGCAGAGTGGTGTCTGTGACTTCCTCCCTTCTGCACACTCAGTTCACACCGGCCTTCATTCCTGTGAGCAGCAGTGGCAGGTTACTCCAGTCTTCTCTCATCAACCTGGGAACTCTGTCCCAGACCTGTTTTCAACAATAATCCCAAATTCTTGTGCCCAACTTGTTTGAATCATTTTAGGACTGTTACCCACTGTAGCAAAATTTTGTCCATGGCCGCAAACCTCCAGACCTGACATCCTACAGGTCTCCCTACTGGCCTCAGCACTTTGCATTTACTTCTATTTGCTAGTCTCACTGAAAGGACTGTGTTTGAGTGGTATCGGTTGCAGCGGGTGAAGAGCTGCAGCTCTTCTTGGGATCAAATCTCAGCTTAAGTACATGTCACCTACATACACTTGGGCAAATGATTCAATCTCTCTGTCTCACTTTCCTCATCTATAAAATGTAACTATTTATAGCTGGCAAGAATAAATGAGATGGCACACACAAAGCACTAAAATGCAGTGAGTAGTCATTGGATGCTAATTGTGATATTAAGAACACAATTAGTCTTAGTTTTGACAAGGAAGTAGTCTTGACAATTGATAGATTTTTAAAAAACATTTGTTAAAGAAAACAGAAAAGAAAACAATCAGTAGAGAAAACACTTAATTTTCTGATATTTATTTCTCATTATTTTCTAATGCATATATACATATATAATTTTTATAGAATAAAATCATTTTAGATACCTTTTGTATGATCTAATTTTGTTGCTTAGCAATATATTACAAGCTTATCCCCATGTCAATAATATTCTATAACACTAAAATAGCTACATTCACTATTATCAAAAACACTGTACTGAATATTTTGGTCATAAAGATCAGAATATTTCAGGCAATATTTTTTTAGAAAAGTGACATGACAGAGTCTGTTGCAAAACTTATGAAACACACCAATAAAAATTTTATCTTACAAAAAAATTTTACTTTATATCTGTTTTACTTTCCATTTATTTCTATTTAAAACATGGGATGATGATATATCTTTTTAATGTAGACAGATTTAAGTGTTACCAGCTGCTTATAAAATATTATAGTAATATCAAACCTACTTTCTTGTCCAGTGGACCTATGTCAAGTTATCTTGTTCTGACAACTTACATTTCAATTTCAGCACTGTTCTAATGTGCTCCTCTGCTCCTAAGATATCTATGTTGAAGTGCCAACTTCAAACCCTCATACTTTTATTTAAAGAAATATTAAAAATGTTTTAGTGAATTTTATCTGAATATTGTAATCTGCATTCTTTAAAAATGTAAAACCTGATTTTCAGACGTTGAATCATGTATTTTAATTTCTTTTTTTTTTTTAGATAACTGTTTCTGTAAGATGTCACACTTTCGAAATCTGAGATTTGTTTTATACTACAGCATATGACCAAATTCGGTGAACATTCTTCTTGTGCTTGAAAAGACCGTATTCTGCAGTTCTTGTGTGTTGTGTTTCTTGATAGTGTCGTACACATCTTCTACATATTTATTTTTCTAGTTCTAGAAACAAAAGATTTTTGAGTTGTTCTAATATTTACTGAAAAAGGAGTTTTAAATTTTCCATTTTGATTATCTATTTCTTCTTTTAGTTTTGAGGGGTTTATTTTGAAGCTCTATTATTGGGTAAACCATAACTATTATGTATAAATTATTAATATGTATATTAATCATATACCTGATAATAATCATGTAAATAATATAATTATGTCATCCCAATTTATTGACCCTCTTATCGTGAAGAAACATTCCTTTACCTTTGGTAATGCTCATTTTCTTCAAGTCTGCTTTGGTATTAATATAGACATACCAGCTTTTTCATGCTTAGTGTTTGCACAGCATATCTTTTTCTATCGTTTTAACTTTAAATCTATCTGTGTTTTGCATTCAAGTGTGTCTGTTGTACACAACATATAGTGAGTGTTGCTTTTTTATTTAATTCTACGATCTTGGCCTTTTAATTATGGTGTCTCATTAGTTCACACTTAATAGAGTCACAGATGTTGTTACACAGTTGACCCTTTAACACCTGTTTGCACTTTGTAGGTCCACTGAAACGTAGATTTTTAAAATAAATACTATAAATGTATTTTCTCTTCCTTATGATTTTCTTAATAACATTATCTTTTCTCTAGCTTATGTTATTGTAAGAATACAGTCTATAATACATAAACATACAAAATATGTGTTAATCCACTGTTTATGTTATTGGTAAGGCTTCTGGTCAACTGTAGGTTATTAGTAGTTCAGTTTTGGAGGAGTTAAAAGTTACATGCAGATTTTGGACTGCACAGATTTATGATATTGCTATGTATTTTATATTTAATTTTGTTTTTGTTTTCTCTGTCTCCTTTGTTGCTTTCTTTTAAAAATAACTGAATACTTTTTGTATTTCATTTTGATCCTTGCATTAATTTTAATCTATGTTTCTTTGTAGTTTTTAGTGAATGCATTAGTAATTATAAAGTGTCTCTTTAGCTTAAAACAATTCATCCTGAGTTAATATTGTACTACTTTACATAAAATATAAGAATTTTGCAAAATTATGGTTTCATTTACCTTTGTTTGCTATTGTTATATCTGTCACATCAACAACCATTGTAAAACCCTCAACAAAGTTACGATATTTTATGTAAATAGTTCTATGCCTTGTAAATGGCAATCATCAAAATATTCTCTGTATCTATAAATTTGTTCCTGTTTTATTTGTTTATTTATTTATTTGTTTGTTCATTTATTTATTTATTTATTTTTGATTCCATAAGTAAGTGAAATCATATGGTATTTGTCTTTCTCGGACTTATTTAATTTTCCATAATACCTTCTAGGTCCATCCACATTATTGGAGATGGTAAGATTTCATTTTTTTTTTATTTCCAAGTAATATTTCATTGTGTGTGTGTGATGTGCATGCGTGTGTGTTTATGTGTGTATCTATATACCACCTCTTCTTTATTCGATTTTCTATTGATGGACAATTAGGTTGCTTTCGTATCTATATTTCGGTTATCTTAAATAATGCTGCAATAAACATAGGGGTGCATGTGTCTTTTCAAAATAGTGTTTCGAATGTCTTTGGATAAATAACCAAAAGTAAGATTCCTGGGTCACATGGTAGTTCTATTTTTAAATTTTTGAAGAACCTCCATACTGTTTTCTGTTATAAATTGGCTTCACCAATTTACAATTACACCAAAAGTGCACAAGGGTTCCCTTTTATTCATACCCTCACCAATACTTGCTGTCTATTGATTTATGATAGCCATTCTCACATGTGTTAGGCTATATGTTCCACACACTTGCCTTTTCTAGTGAACTCCATTCCTTCTGTTGTCACTTCCATTTAGCCTAAAGAAATATTCTTTAGCATTCCTTGCAATGCAGTTCTGCAGGCTATGAAATCTCACAGCTTTTTTAATGTCAAATGTTTTATATTATCTTTGGTTTTAAAGGATACTTTTCAATGATCATAGATTTCTGAGTGACTTTTTTCTTCTTTCTTCATTTTAAACATATGATTTATTTGTGTTGGCTTTGCTTTGTTTGGGTTTTTTGGCCTTTATTTTTCTGATGAGAAACCAACCAGTCATCGTTTGTATCATTTTTTTCCTTTATCTTATATTTTGTTCTTCTCTGCCTGATTCCATGATTTGCTTTTATCTTCCAATTTCAGCATTTTGCCTACTATGTGTCTAGGTTTGACCTTCTTATCTTTTTGGGTTCATTATGATTTTTGCTGTTGCACCATATTTGGAAAGATTTTGGCCACTATTTATTAAAAATTATTTTCTGCCCCATTCTGTTTTCTCCTGAGACTCAAATTACATGTATGTTAGAATACTTGATATTGGCTCATGAGACTGAAAGGCTCTGATCACTTCTTTCAGTTATTTTCTTTCTCTGTTTTGATTGGATAATTTTCGTTACTATATCATCAAGTTCACTACCTTTCCAGTTTATTTATACACACACACACACACACACACACACACACACACACTGCTTTTAAACACATTCAGTGTTTTCCCCCCTCTATTATCACACTTTACAATTTTGGAGTTTTCATCAAATTATTCTATATAATTTCTATTTCCCTATTGAGATTGCCTATATGTTAATTTTTTTACATATATTTACCTTTATATTACCTTAGGCATACTTATAATAGCTATTTAAAGCTCTTGTCTGCTAATTACAATATTGAGGCACCTCAGAGTGCATTTCCATTGACTAATTTTGTTTTTCTTGATGTGTATCATATTTTCCTGCTTCATTTAGTGACTTTTTGGTTAGGTACTGGACATTAAGAATAATATGTTATAGAGGCCCTAAAGTCTGTTATGTTCCTCTGAAGAGTGACTTTTGCAATAGCAGACAATTAATTTTGTTGTACTCGAACTGCCAACTCTTTCCCATGTGGTGAGAGCAGCTAAAATTTGTGTTCAATTATTTCACCTTCCAACTCTTGTTTTTGGTTAGGCTTGCAAAGGTATCATACTATATGCTGTTTGATAAAAGTCTAAGGATCTTGGGAAAGTTTTTGTACAAATTTGAGGTACACTCTCTTTACAATTCTCACTTTTGCAAGATTTATTCCGTAACTTTTTGGCTGCTCAGCCAGCACTAAAAATAGTCTCCTGACACTCAAGCCAACTGCAGCTTTCTGCCACCAGAAACATATTCAGATTAGTCCTCAGGCAAAAGACCATAAACTTCCAAATGGCATCTGTTGTAATCCACCTTTCAAAGTCAAATCTCTGTCGCCTAAATTTCTGCATCTCTTAAAAGTAACTGCAAATTGTCTGGTGTGTGTGTGTGTGTGTGTGTGTGTGTGTGTGTGTGTGTGTGTGTTTGGTTTTTGTTCTAATTTTACATCTTTATTCACAGCAAGGTTGATCCTATCAAACTACTTCATTGTCCCAAAAAGCTGAAAATGACACCATGGATTTTAAATGCATTATTTTTACAAATCATGGAGATTACATATATAAATTTAAAATAATCCACAACTTCAAATTCTACCATCTCTAAACATTTCTAACATTAGCAAATCTTGAGATCTACAAAAATAAAAGTGAAGGCAAAATTAGAAACAAAACCCTGAGAAGTTAGCACTATTAAAAATCATTAATGCCATTTTCTATTTTTGCTTATTATTGCAGAAATGCAACAATACTTAAGTAGTAATGAATAGCAAAAAAAAAATCTATTTTCACCATAATGGGAGAAAAAAATGATAATTTAATTAAAATGTGAAAATTCTCCACTTTTTAAATTAAAAATCTAGTATAGTTCTGTCCAATAGAACTTTTTATAATGATGGAAATGTCTTACTGATGCCTTGTTTGGTAGCTACTAGTCACAGATAGCTATTGAACACTGAAATGTGGACAGTGTTAGTAAAAACTGAATTTTTTATTGCAATTAATTTTAAATAATTTAAATTTAAATAGCTGCAAGTAGTTAATGCCTACTGCACTAAACAGCATAGATCTAGTGCAAATGAAACACATGATTGAAATGAAAAACAGTTAGAAGTCATTTTTGATAGATAATAGAGATTATTTTAATGTGACTTAATAAATCAAAGAAATAAAGAATTCAGTCTTTTATAATATAAAAATATTTAATTATTTTTGATATACCATTTCTCCGCAAAAAAAAAGTATACAGCATTTATACCGCTGCTTTTATAAACCACATGTTTAGAAATGCAAAATAAACAACAAAAAAACAAAAAATTATAAAATAAATTTATTAACAATTTAAACATTTTGTCACATATATTGTAAATAATTAATGGCCTTACGTCAAAATAAAACTCACTTGTAATATACTTGATTTATTATGTTAAAAATGTAGAGTCACATTTTACTTAGAAGTGAAGATTTCTGCTAATGTGAAAAACAAAATGGTATGAAGCACTCTTTGTACCCACCATAAAATAGCACATAGTGCTTATTCTTAGTAAATTCACTGTAAACAATTTTTCCTTCCAGACTGGAATAGATTATTGTTTCTGAGACTGAGTGAAGAATGGTGCAGTTGTCTTATATTTATTTAGATGTTAAACTCTGTGGATAGCACGTTCTGTATGTAGACTCCCAGAGTCCTACTCAGATGTGTCTTACTCTGAGACATAAGAAAGGTGTCCATTTAAAGACCTAACAGTCTCTGGCCTCTCATTGCACTGTAACCCCATGACAATACTCATCAAGAGGAAGAGGAGATGGGGACATTGCACTAAGCCAATTCTTTCTTTCTTTCTTTCTCTTTCTTTCTTTCTTTCTTTCTTTCTTTCTTTCTTTCTTTCTTTCTTTCTTTCTTTCTTTCTTTCTTTCTTTCTTTCTTTCATCTTCTTTCCTTTCTTCTTCCCATCCTCCCTTCCTTCCTCTCTCTCTCCCTCCCTCCCTCTCTCTTTTTCTCTCTTTCTCAATTCCTTTCAGAAATTTATGTACTTGAATTTGATCAATTGAAGTATGTAGATATGAAACTCCATTATTATGTACAAGAGAATTATGTATTAGAATAAAAACAAATAGAAACCAAAGTCTTGAGCCCTAATTGTTTATGAGCCCTAATTGTTTATGTTGCAGTTGCCCAGAAACTACAATCTGCCTCCTTGTGTAACAGTGCTAGATAATTAAGGCTTATTTTCCTGGACTCATAGGAAAATAGACTAAGAATATTAGATCACCTCTGAGCACAATTACCATTCAGAAAGACTGACTAACTGAAAGCATCCCCTGATTAAGGTGTCCACATGAATTGTCTGCTATACTTCTGGTCTTTGTGTATTTTCTTAGAGTGCATTTAATCTGACATGCCTCCCCTCTCTATCTGTGTCTATTTTGGTGGCTAATAGAACCATCATGGTTACCCAAATGACGCAGTTACCTCCATGCTACAACAAAAATGAATAGAAGGCTTGATTAGCATTATTCATCTCTTAGGGAAAGTCTTGATTTAGAATTAAAGAGTTCCAAGTATGTTAGGAAGATAGAACACAACTTAGTCTTTAATGGGTTCATTATGTTGAACCCATTCTAAATGACAGTATGTGCTGTTACCTTTTAAAAACTATCATAAGAATACTTTTATCTCCTTAATCTACTTACTCTTCTAATTTTTCTTTAGAGAATTAAAAGTAAAAACACTAATAGGGCTAAAATGGACCACCTTTACAGGATATATGAAGACATGAACTTGTCCTTCAGAAAAACACCTTTAGTCTTCAAGTATGAGTCTTTTTGAAACTTAAATTGAACCTTCTATGAAGGTGCAATGTACTTCCTTACATCGACTAGAACTGGTTGGTTGAATACATTATTTGATAAGAAGAGTTGTGTTTTTATTGGAAGATAGGATGACTTTTCATTTTGAATTATTGCTTGGTTTTCTTCCCATACAATTCCATTTTGAGCTACCTGTGCATGCAAATTGCCTTATTTATTACCCAAAGATCAAGGTCCTATTGTTTGTGTATTTTCTCTATTTCTTTGAGGTTATCTGACTTATCCTCATAAAGTGAGTTTGTGACTTACAGCTCTCTTTTGTTTCTTCCTATTAGCCATTTGCTTTTCCATCTCTCTGGTGTTAGATTGCCACTGTGCCACTTTTGAAACATGTAACTTTCATTTCTTCTGTTATCAGCCACAGTCCAAGAACAGATCTGCTTAGAAAATTGCTTTTTACTATTTCCCTTCCTTTTACCCACAAGTCTTCTGTGCAATGATTTTTTTCTCCTCTACAGTCAGAATACAGTGAGTAATTAGAGAAGACTCTTCCAGAAGCAGTGCTATCTCTCTCACTGATATTCTCTAGAGCTTTCCTGGTTTTCTGCCGGGTTTGTATGGACCATTACACGGCCCCTACTCTCACCTGCAGACTGAGACTGTACATGGGAATGCTGAAGTTCCATATTGTTGTGGAACTTCCAGTGGTTTTTTAAGTATGTTGAATGCTTTGTAAAGTCAAGTGTACCTTTATTTTTAAGTCTTTATTCTTAAGTGCTTAAAAGATGTTTTGATGTATTATCTTATATATTTCCTACTTTTCTTTGAGGAGAGAGTGAGGGTGATATGTATATGTAAATAATGTCCTACTGCAACTGCAAAATCTGTAATAATTTCTCCTCCACATTTCACTTCTATTGAAGACATCTTGCAAGATGATTTTTGCTAAAAGATGTTACTAAAATTTGTCAGTTGATCCAATGGGTATGCTTTTGAATTCCCACGACAAGCCAGGCCATAAAGGTGGAATGGAACATGGACACTGCATGAAGTCACTTGCAGGCATGTCATAAACTGGGGTATGGAACAAGGAGAGTGCTGAAGTCAAAACCCTACTGTCAGTGCTTCACAGTGAGCACTAAAACGGTGGTCTCTAACCATTTTGGGCACCAAGGACCGGTGCTCCTATGAGAATCTAATGCCTAATGATCTGAGGTGGAGCTGAGGTAGAGATACTAGCATTGGGGTGTGGCTGCAAAAACAGATGAAGCTCCGCTCAGTGGTTTACGATCTACATCTTGCTGTGTGGCTCAGTTTCTAGTCACGGACCAATACTGGTCCACAGCCAGGGAGAGGGGGTATACCTGCTGACTAAATGTTCAGAGTACAAGGCCAAGAGGCACAGACAAGGTGTCTTGAAGGAAATCCAATGTCATGCATTCTCTCTCTAAGCAATCTAGCTGCTAAGGATTCTAGAATCTTTATATGAAAATCAGTTAGAAAAGATTCCCTCATCATCCAGTTCCACAAATAACAGCTCTGGTTAAGCATCCTTAGACCTTGGCATGTATATCACAATAATGCAACGAAAATTCAGACACCATCAGAGCTGATTTTTCTGAGAATTACAGCTCAACTAAATGGCTTACTATCTTTATAACTTCTGATAATTTACTTAGCCTCCCAGAATTGTTTTCCCCACAGAATTGCTCTAAGGATTAAATGAGATACTGCTTAAAGCATGCCCAGACTAAGAGCTTAATAAGTGACTATTATTCCTGCAGATGCTCTGATAATAACAATGATAGGTTTCCATCTACTTCATAGGCTAAGTGATGGTGTGCATGGCTCAGAAGTTGAAAAGTGCAGAAAAACAATGGGCTTTCTATACCTGTCGCAAACAAGCCAGAAGCATTTGGTGCTTTGCCTGGCAGAGCAGAAAGTTAAATCATGAAACTGGGCAGGGAGCCAGAAGGTGAAGGCGGAGATGGAGGAGGAGCAGAAGGTACATTTTGGCAAGGGAGGCGTAATACAAAGATGGGGTGAGCTATATCCTAAGAGAGAATAAAGTCCTGGTTGGCAGATACTACCTCTGCTTGTGTCCTGGTCTTCTAGAGCTCGTCACCAATGCGTGAGTTCCATGCCTAACGTTCATCTGGTAGTCAATGGAGCTCAGAGCCTCTCTTTCATTGTTTGGCCCAAAGAAGGAGACTTGGACTTTAATTGGAGTGGGATTCCAGGGGATAGAGGCTAAGAGGCTGGTGGATCTTCCACCCAGAGACTAAGACTAGAGCAAATAAATGTTTTGAGGTCACTAAGTGATTGTAGGTGTGTCTGTAGCTACAGTGTTGAGGGCCTATCACATTCCTCATGGCTGTTGGGTGTCTGTGCAACAATCATCAAGGAAGAGTAGATAATATTATGCACATTGAGCAAACAGAGGCCATGCGGGAGAACTGTGTCAAATCACTCACCTCTGGTCCTGCAATTAGTCCACCACTGAGCTGGGTCTGGGCAGTCATGACGAGCTCATCTTCAGAACTTACCCCTAGTGACTACTATCATTTTTTCAATTAAAGCCTGAAATAATTTCTACTAGGCAAACAATTAAAAAAAAAAAAAGCAATTGTTCAGGAGCCAATAGAACAAAGAAAACCAAACCAAGAGGATGACAAATATTTAAATCTAAATTATATTTAGGTACTTAGGTATTTCAAACCAAATAATGGGCTAGCAAAACATGTCTTGTGTTCTCCAGTTGAGCAAAGATGGAGGGAGGCCTTAAATTCCTGTGTCTTGCAGTCTACTTCTACTTGAATAAATAAAAAGATCTTATTCACCAAGTTCCCTTAGTCAAGAAGTAGAAGTGTGATGTTAATGAAGTTAACTGTGAAGAACAAAGTATTTTAACTTCAGATTGTCATTCTTGAAAGAATTTTGAATACTCCTTTAAAAAAAATTGGCAGTTGTCATTTAATCTATGATGTGATCTAGAAGCATATTATTTTTTAATGTTACCTAGGAGATTTCATCAGCTTCATGACATTCTTAATCTTTGGTATAATTGTCTAAATTGATAGAAGATCTTTTATTAAACCGATAGAGACACATCCTGCCCTTTTGTAAGTCAAGTAAACAGGTGTGATTATTCGGGGCTCTGAGTTCTCATTTCCTTTGTCTCACTTTTTTTTAAGCCTCCTAAAACTCTCTGATAATGATAAAAGTACTATTGTTTTAAAAGATAAGAAGTATCAAAATTATTTTCTCCCCTACCTTTATAGTTTCCATAAAAAGCCTTTTCTGTTAGCAAAATAGTTCAAGCTTTTTCTTAGAAAGGATATTGTTCCCTAAGAAAAACATTACTATTACTGATAAGAAAAGTTACTAAGCCCTCATTCTTGCTCAGAAAACCGTTCATCCAAAATAAGGTTGAGGAGAATTTTAGGTCTATGGAGGAAAAACTGAAGGAAAGAATGGGAAAAGTTCCATGGGTTACATTATCTACAGGTACTCATGTAGTTTTGTAAATTTATGACTTATTGAGACAAATAAGACAGCCCTCAAGGATAATTCTTGGCGGCCTTTGGATGAAAGCAGTGCGTCACACAGCTAAAGTTTAATGTTAAAAGTAACTTTTATAAAAAAAAAGTATACGTATATATTGGGAGAATGAGAACAGGACAATTACAGAGTTAAAAATTCTTGTGTTAGTCATGCTTAAACCTCTGAAACTGGCTGTTTCCTATATCCAGTAGCTCTGATTCAGTTGCCATCTCCTTGCAAACTGGAATCCGTGTGTTTTCATTAAAAATGTTCATTCTGAAAGTCACGGTGCTTTCAAAGGTGCATCCACAGTAGTGGTTTACTGCCTGCATCATTTTTTCTGGGGCTTCAAAATAAACAAATACCATCTATTTATTCTTGCAGGTTGCATAGGCTGGGACAATAGGACACTGTTGTCATTAATTCCTAAAGATCTAAGGACTATATAGCTGTGAAGGCAAAGTCATAATACAAACATCCTCCCAGTTACAGAAAAAAGTGGGGGCTGCATTGCCTTTACTGTGACTCAGCTGGAAGTACAGAGTATAGTCAGAGAAAAGCACAAAGTGTATTAGGGCCACATAAAAGGAAGCATACATTCACAAATAATAAGATTCGTTAAGGAAAATAACAGGAGAGGAAGTAGTTGTCATTAACTCTCCAATTCATAATTTCGGATTTCAAATCCACAGTAAGTTTTGTGACATGCCACAGTTTTTAACATTCTGCAGCTTTCGAAAAAAAAAAATTCTGTTCTCTAACAATGATTGGCTTTGAATGTTAGAATATGCAAATACTCATAAAAGACTGACTTTTCTGACCGTTTCTTTGTGTTTGAGTATATATTTCTGGATGGCATAATATTTCCACTTGCGCTGGTTTTCTGGCATGAAAATGTTTATTGCGCTCATTAGCTAAGAGGGTATCGGCACGGGTCCAATGAACACAGATCTGCCTTCTGATTTCAGCCATTAAATTGCAATGGGATTCATAGGCTTAACATTGTGGGTGTGAGGATAATAACATGGAACTCCATCGTTAGCCAGTTACCATGGAGGCAGTTAAAGGTCATAGTGCCAGCTGCTAACTAGTTGCCTTTTGAGCTGTGCTTCGCCTCCTCCTCTGTCTTTTCAAGCAGGTTCCTCTAGGTCTGTGGTGGAATACCTCCACCTACTTTGGTGACACCCTAGCCTCTTCTTTAAGACGACAGGCTCCCTCTTGCCAAGACAATGGTTGCCATGGACCTCTTCTTTCATGTCTATATTATAGATATGATATAGAGTCAGAAGGTAAAGGTTTTAATAAAAATACAAATTGCCGTTGCTACAGCATCCAGAATGACTTTCTCATTTTCTGCACACCGCTCTACATTCCTAACTAAAAGGGAAAAAAAAAAAAGTATAGTAAATTCCCATCTCCGTTTAAACTGGTAATGGGTTCGGGCACTGAAGCATTCACAGCGTCAAACGTCAACTTCGTCTCCACTCGGCCCAAAGTCCTGCCAGTTAATTCCCTGTACTGCATGAGGTGTCAGGGTAATTACCGCTGATCAGCCCCGCTTCTCCCCCAGCTTCGCGGCCCCCCTGTTTACCGATGCACCGCCACAGCACCAAGCGTTTTCATTCAGCCAAGCTTCTTAATCGAAAGGGTTTGGACAATGTCGGATTTTCAAAGAGAAGAAGTAGGGGGAAAAATTAAAAGTAGTCAAGCAAAATAGAGTGCCTGGTAAGAAACTTGAAAGCTACACAGAATATTTCCTGATGTCAACACTTTATTTCAATAGGTTTAAAAACTCCTGTTCATTTTCAAAAGAAGTTACCATGAACCTTTCCTTGGGCAACCGAACTACATGATCGCATTTGGAAATATTTTGATATATATATATATATATATATATATATATATATATATATATATATATATAAACTAAACACACACATGCCACACACTTTGGCAAAGTTTATTGTTTCGGTTCTATTTAGAGAGAAGTCGTAGTTACGTATAGCTATATGAGCGAGAGTACAAAGAAACTTACACAAAAAAATGTTGTGCCCCTCTGTTTTAAACACACATTTATATAACTTGTCATTTCACAAAAATAAATTAAGTATTATATGAGCCAAACATTTCAATTCTAAACAAGAGTGGTTTCTGGGACTCTTGGCTGAATGCCACTTTATTCATTTTTATTTCAAACACAATGCAAAGTCTTTCATTTTAATATACTTTGTAACTATGACAGTTATAAGGCATACTGTATTAGTTCATCCTCCTTTTTCTGGTTCTTCACTGAGTAACAGAAAGATGCACCGATTCCATGTATCTTAACATACTTTAAAATAGTGTGGCAGCGTGGGGTTGGAGTGCAGAGCAGGGAGCAAGAGAGAATTGGGTGCTTGGCACTCAGGTTCCAGGGCCCTAAAAGTGGCTTTGGCATGTTCTTCTTCCAAGTTCAAGTGATTGCCAGGTAGAAAGGCAAAGTGACGCCCAGAGGGAAGTAAAAGTCGTGGCATCTGCCACCAGGGGCTCTTCCCCAGCTCTGAGTCTCTTCATACTCCCTTCCTCTGTCTTAGCCTCCTGCAGGTCTTCTGTCTGAAACAAGAGAAGTGTTAGTCAGTCAGCCGATGGGAGCCTCTGTAACTGCCCCATGCGGCAGCAGTATGGTTATGGGCCAGATTTTTCTCCATAGCTCCTTTATCCTCTGAACTCATCTAGCCAACAGTTAGAGAACCGAGCAGGGGAAGAAGGCTAGAAGAATCCAGCCCCAATTAATCTGAGACACTCTGCCGGTAAAAGCAGAAGCCCATCCTCAGTAAGAGGGAATAGAGTCACCATGGCAAATACATATGTAAATGCATTAATCCCCAGTGACAGTCCTGAGGTTGCACAGTGACCTCAGTAGCAGAGTGGTATTTCTTCATTAAAGGGGCTGGTGGAGGTAGTAGGAGAAAGTGATTTTCATAAGCCTTTTGGCTGTGTTCTTGGGGACACCAGAATAACATGTTTTCAGCGATCACAGAGGCTTCAACTCGACTCTTCCTCACTTCTAATCAGAGAATTTCTTCCTGTGCCTTGTTTACTGTTGATATTTTCTGGCTGATTGGAGAGGAATGACATTTTGACAATTTACTGTAGCAGTAAGCACTGTACAAACAAAAGGTGCTGATGAAAACTGGAACCCATTATTATGTAAATGACGGCTGAGTAACACAGATTCCATCTCCCAGTCACCATCATTGAGACCAGTTTTACTCAATGATAATAATTCTCATGATTGCAGACTTCAGAGTGATCAGAAATATGCTTTAGCTGTTGCATTTATCTACTGCTGGTACTTGACCCTTAATTAAATTCTGAAACTTTTTTATATAATAAAGTAAAATACAGCTGACACTTCTGTTCAAACAAAGAGGCTCAAACACAGAGCTACCAAATAAGATAAAGGTATTTCAGGCTTACCTCGCGGTATTTATAGTAAACAAGGATTGTACAGTGTATTTTAAAAGTGAGCTTAAAGTTTGAAACGCAGATGTGCATTTTCAAGTAATTTCAATTCTGTACTTCTGTGCTGCTCTTCTTAAATAATGCTGACTCTCTGCTAGCTCATCGTGGACACGTCATAATGGGGGGAAAAATCTGTTTGAAAGACATGTAAATGTGCTCCGAAAATAAGTTCTGTGGCTTCTTTAAATCTTCCTTCTTAATATCTAGACTATTCAAAGCTTCAAAACCGTGCCTCTTATTAAGCTCCACACAGCTCGGTAAGTGTGCATCGAGTTTTGTCAAGGAATATTTTCTTTGTAAACGTGTTCTTGTCTTAAAAGGAAAAAGCCGAGGCAAATTTTAAAGCAGCGTTTGTGGCTTTAATGAAAAATTGATTGGCTAAAACAGATGTCAAAGTGAAAACACAAAGAGCCAGGCATTGTGCAGGTATCAGCTGTTTTTTAAGAATGGCTGACAGGAGAAGACACTCTGGCTAATGTGTTCTCATTCTCTGGAAATTCGGCTAATGCTCCAGAGCATTTATTTACCTTGGAGTTTCCTCACTCTTTCAGGGTAGGAAAAAAAGATTTTAATTTTGACCATGGTAATAGGTAAGAGTCAGCTGAAAGGGGGCAATTGTATGAGCCTAGTTTCTAATATTTCCTTAGATATAACAACCTTTTCTAACTAGGCGACTGGCAGAGCCAATGAGCTAAAAAGGTAATTACTTAAGTGGATTTCATGAAGAGGAGAAAGATGATTGTGCCACATTAAATAACAATTGTGTCCTTAATGATGTGTTGGGCTCTAATGCAAATATCCTTCCACCATCTCAGGGCAGGGGCTCCAGCGTACCTTTCTAATGACTCCAGTGGCTTCAGTCCCCCTACCCCTGGTCCGGGCATTCAGAGCCTATGTAAACACCAAGTGAGAGGGTATATATTTTTTTAGACTGTCGTGCCTGCAGCTGCATGGTCATTGATAAATTGGCTATGAGTTACTGAAATACTGTGTATGAATATAAACGCTGTTGTAGCTTTGTAGCTTACAAAAAGGAAGAAGAAAATGTACTTGTCTGGACAGGGAGACTGCAATTCCACAGACAAGCCTTCCGGAGCTTTCCTTCTTGGTCAAGTGTAAAGGCTCCGTTTACAGGAAATACAGCAAGGTAATCTCAAAGAGTATGAGAAGGATGTGAATGTAGTGGGAAAAAATTGTTATCGAAAGAGAATTTTTTTTAAAGAAACTGAATAAAGTGTGATTTCACCTTTAAGTATGTTCTTGGATAGAAGCAGGAAATAATGTTACAGTATATTCAATTTTATTCCTTTAGAATATCTGAGCATCTGTATCCACTTTCCTTTGGTTAGAGACACCAAGGAAAGACCACTATAATAAGTAAACCCAATATCTGAATTAGGAGTTACAAAGAGATATTACTTAACCTCAGCAGAAGAATTTTCACAGTGGCATAAACTTGAGAGATTAAAAAATAAATAAATAAAACATAATTAACCCATGGCTATAAATGCTCTTGGATGCTATTACAATGACTATTTCCCTATAGCCCACAGTAGTGTCTCTTTGTAGACAAGTTCATGGAGTCTTTACAAGGCCATTTATTTCCTGATGTTAAAATTAATAAATGTGATTTCAAGTGATATGATTCAAATTAAATGTACAAAATGTAATAACAAGTCCTAATGTGGAGAAAATGCTTTGCGATAAGACATAGCTCCTTGATCAGTATTGCACCTGTTTCAGGGCACAGACATAAAATACCTAATATCAGAAAACTCTCTGAAACTTCGCTATGAGTCAATGTTTGGGAATTGGACAAATCTCTTATCTTTTATTGTTTGTTTGTTTGCTTGCTTCATGGAGTGAAGACATTTGGATAAGAACAGATTACTGAAATGGAGAACCAGGATCTATGGCACAGGTTAAAAGATATCGTGTTATTATTCTGAGATCAGACTTCGGAAATAACTAACACATTCAAATGCTGTAATCATGAACAAAGCCCTAGCAATGTATCGAGCATCTAGCGTTATAGACATAAGAACAAGGCCTCTGAGATGAGCAGGAAGAGGAGACGGCTGCCAGTTACCGGGTCCAGTGCTGGGATTTGTCAGGTGCCCCCTTACCTAGTGCTTCCTTCCATCTCACAGCCATCTGTGACATAGGAAGTCAAATCCCACAGAAGGCTGCATAACTCTCCTCTTTTCTCAGGGCCTGTGTCCAACCCACGTCTGACAGACTCCAAAGCAAGACTTGTTTACCGCATGTCCTCATTCAGTGGGTGAGAGCGACCTGTCAACGCTGACATCCAGGTGCAAGAATAAAGCCTCGACCAGGTGCTGTAGGCAGCTCAGGAAGGAAGCAGTGAAAGAGCACAGATGGTCACAACGGCCACCTCTCCTCACGAATATGCTTTTAAAACCAGTATGAGCAGCTTATGGTGGACGCTAGCCTCATTATTCAGCACATATTGGTACTGAACTCTAAATAGTTAAGTATTTTGGCTCATCTTACAGACCAAGAGGAC
Source organism: Cynopterus sphinx (assembly GCA_030015415.1). Lineage (NCBI taxonomy): Eukaryota > Metazoa > Chordata > Mammalia > Chiroptera > Pteropodidae > Cynopterus > Cynopterus sphinx. Next base: position 60,629,157 of record CM057383.1, read on the forward strand.
TAATAGGCATAAAATAATTTCTCTTATGATAAATGAATTATATGTCTAGAAAGGGGAGAAAAGCCATGGACACTTCCACTGGCGGTAGTGGTATCTGCCTTTTCTTGTCACTGTATTTCATCCTCAAATAGGCTTCTAGGTTTGTTTGTTATAATCATTTTGGTGACATGTCAGGTGAGAGGAACCAAGTATGGTACACAACATACAGACTGCCTCAAAATATCTTGGGCATGTTTTTTTTTTAAAAAAAAATCCATTTAAATAATAATGTGATTATTATTATTTAGAACTTATTATGTGTAATGTACTGTTCCAAGGGTTTGATGTACATTAATTTCTCAAAACAACTCTATAAGTTAGGTACTATTAATTCCACCCCCTTTTTACAGATGAGAAAACTGATCCACCAAAAGTAGGTGATTCACTGGAGGCCATGAGTCTGAAGAATGGAGGGTCAGTGTGTAACTCTGGGATGGACCTCCAAGTCTGGACCACTGGGCCACACTGCTTCCTATAAAATGTTTTCAAACAACCTATTTGGATGTTTTTATTTCTTTATGATGCACGTACAAAATGCAAATTACTATCCACAAAATTTGCATCCTACCCTCAGACTGAAATACAATAAAATGTAAACTTAGTTTCAGTGATATCTAGGCTTATCCATGTCACATCTAATGTGCCTCTGTACTGTAGCTAAATTATTATCTAATTTTTCAGTGCCAATCCATATGACTGATACTTTGCAGAAAATTTTTGCTCCTGAAGTACTTCAGGAAAAGATATAAAAGCATCAAAATAAAATATCAGCAGAAGATATGAAATATTTTGGGGTGGAGTTAAAAATTATAGTACTCCCCCAAAACGTTTGAGAAAGTAAATTGTTCCACCTTTAAGTTATTTCTGGATTTCTCTTAAAGTGTTACTCTAATTCTGGAGCAGGTGACAGTGTTCTTCCTTCTTCACCCCCAAAAAAGAACCACCATCTTTGATGTCATTCCCACATAGCCCCTCAGAATGAGACACAGCGGAGACCGCCCCGTGCCTCCAGGAGCTGGTCCCTCACTAGCTCCAGCAAACACTCTGCTTCTCAGGGGGCTGTTCAGAACCTTCTAGATTGAAGCTTGGCATCCGTTCGCATATGACTGGGTAAAGGTTTATAAAATGTATTGATAACTTTTAGTGCATATTTACTGAGTACCATTATGTACCCAACACCGAGCACTTCCAGACCCTCTCAGGAGCATGCCAAGAGATTGCAGAGCAGCTCTCTTTGTGAAGCTTCCCTAAGGTTTGTGGGAAGAGGCACCTTCTCCAAATGCATACAGGATCCCTAAACTGCATGAGAGACACTTTACTTTTTTGCACAACAGTGCTATTTGTGCTCCCAGGAAGCAGACACAGTGAGGAAACATGGTGCAGGAGGGCCAGTGGGAGATCTTGAGGGACGAATATGAAGGGAAGAAAGGGAATAAAGTGGTGCAAGGCAGAGAGAGAAGGTGGGCTGCCCTGCAGTCTTAGCAAGGTGACAGCTGACCTTGCAGAGCTAGTTCAAAGTCGCCCCAAAGTGCAGCAAGGAAATTGGGCCTTTATACCCTTGCAACAACATATCACCGATATGGAACGACCCAGGAAGAGGCATGAGCTTGGGCAAGACAGCTCTCTCCAGCCAAGGACAGTTTCAGGAGAGGCTGACAGTTAAGCTATCTGCTACCACCATGACCAGTGGGCAGAATAAGGGATGTGGGAAGCACAACATCCTACTTTTTGTATCTCATCTTCAACCTGGAATCCTGGGCTACTTAAATTATTAAATGAGAAGCAAATGAAGAGAAAGACTTAGTGATTATGAAAGCAGAGCTGGATCTTGGAGACATCCAAGATAGGGTCATCTCAGTGTAGGAATCACTCCTACAGGAGTGTCCTCCCAAGAAGCAGGACATCTAGTTTCTATTTGGACCCTTCTTGAGACAGGAGCTCACTGTTGGGAAGCCCTAGCTGTTACATAGTTTTTCCTTCTATTGAACCAAATGTTCTGGGTGGAAATCGACTCTTGATAACAAGATTGTACTGGTCACATTGACAAATTATTGGCAGTGCAGTTGAAACTTGAAAAGAGTAGTATGTTTGAATAAATTCATTTGGACCAAGGACTGAAATAATGGACTAGATATTTATTTGTTTCCTCTTACTCTACAGGGTCTTCTCCAGCGTGGTCAGTGATCTTATTAAACAAAGGTCCTTGACGCAAACCCTCCTGTCCACAAGGCCCCTCTCTTCTGGAGTCTGATCATGGCTCAGCCCTTACCTCTTGCCCGCCACTGTCTCCTCAACGTCTTCTCTCTTTCTGCTGTTCTGAAGACACTTGCACCTCATTCTGTTTCCTGATACTCCCCCATATCAAATAGCTCCTTGCCCTGTCGAACCTCTCATGCTGCTTGCTTTCTCTTGTTAACTCCTGGTAAGGAATGCGTGTGTGTGTGTGTGTGTGTGTGTGTGTGTGTGTGTGTGTGTGTGTGTTTCCATAAGCTCCTAGAACAGTTCCTGGAACACAGAATGTTAAAAAAATATTTGTTGAATGAGGACATAAGAAAATGAACAAACAAAAGCTTGCCAAAAATGTTATAGATAGCGTAGTTTGTAAGTTACTAAAATTTTCAAGGAGGGGATAAGAATAAACTCAAGCTCAATAAAAATCATCCAGTAAATTGAAATAAAAATGTTACTCTATTGAGTTCTGGTCAAAAGAGAAGAGAATTTACTTTGGAACTAATTTATAGGTACCATATTGCAAATTCCTTGAGGTGGGGGGCCAGGTTTCAATCTGGTTTTATCCCCCACAACCCCTAGCTTGGTACCATAAATGTATTTGGCATCTTCTAAATGTTTGTTGAACTTAATTAATTTAGTGTGTCAACAAACCTCATGATTAAAATCAAGCCTTCCGGTCACCTGATGCTGTCAAAAACATTTACTGCCAGACTATTTCAAGTGTGATTATTTTTTTTTTCTTCATCATCTTTAATAGTATTAGACTATTGCACCAAGTTTTCTCAATGGGTTTGTAGGCATAATTAAAAAAAATTAAATATTGCAATGCTATTTAAAAAGATTTGTGGACTTTCATTGGAATGAAAGCCCCGTTTTATGAAACTCAGGAGGACTAGGCCATAAGCAGCACTTATGGGTGGCATTGTGTCCTGCCCCACAGTGGGCAGAGGTGTTGTCTCCATGATGCAGAGAAACGCTCAGAACACACTCAGTCATTGGAGGAACATTGTGTGGGAGTTGGGCTGGGTTCCTCTACTTTAGTTTGGTCAACCAGCCACTCTAACTCCTTATGAAAAGCTGGTGCAGTATGTTTTATAGCAAATAAATGACCGACCCTGATTCTCCCTTTTAGGATAAAGCTTCCCCAGGAATTCCAAGAGAAATGCCTTTAGCACTGTTTAGCATCCTTTTCACCACAATTTTGTGACACGGTGATCGTGAGAGTCAGCTGGTCAATAACAGGCAGAGTCCAACTTAAGAGAGATGTATTGAAGCAGACAACCATACTGATATTGAAAGCATTCCACCCACTTTAAAATGTGGACAAAATCTCTCCAAGTCCAGGCCAAATCTCCCACCACCAACATGCGGTATCATGAGAAGAAGAGGGTAACAGAGGGGCCTCGTAGGTGGCAGTAGCAGGCCCTGTGCGTCCTCTTTCTTGGTAAAGTTGTGAAACACATTTATGAAAATATTTTTTATTTTTTTAATTATTTTTATTATAATAAAAACAATCCATGCTTTGTAAAATATATATATCAACAATACACTCATGCCTATAAGTGAATAAAATCACTTGTAATCCTGCCACATGCACTTGATAATTTTTTATATGGATGCTACAGACATCTTTCTACATAATACAATTAACTTCTATTAACTAATAACTAACTCTCAACCACTTAAGGATTCTGGAATTCTACAGCATTTGAAAAAGGATGATCACCGTACTTGGTATTTATATATAATTTTTGATCCATTCATTCAATACATTTTTTTTAAGAACCTACTATGTTCTAATAAATATTCTACAATCTCATGCTGCAAATAAAAGATGCTGTTCTTGTCCTCAAGCAGGTCAAAGTGAGAAAAGAAAGTAATTACAGTTCAGTGAATTATAGTTCTGTGAGAAGGTACATCTTGCTTAGCCAGAGACTGAGATTTTCAAAAGACATGATAAATGAACTCACTATTGATGAGTAGGATGCAGCTAATAGAAAAAGAAGTTAGGAGGAGGGAATCAGAATGCAAAAACATGGAGTTAAAAGTAAATATTGTGCATCTGAAAGATAGCCAGGTCATAAGAAGAGCTGAGCACAAGAGGTGGGGAACAAAGTAGGGGAGGTAGAGGATGATCAGACTAAAAAACACAGGCCTTATCAGGCATTTGACTCATGAGGATTCTGACAAGCCATATTGGCATTTATTAACCCCTTTCCCGGTTAGGAACCAAAAGTGCATCTTGCTACCAGCATTAACTTAATTTTGCATAAACACACTCTTTGAGGCTGAAGCAAATAAAACTATTCTTAGAGTTATTTCCAAACAGAACTTGTCTCTAATCCTAATGTAATTGAAACATATACATAAATTGGATTCATCAAATAATCTTCAGCTAACAACTGTTCAGGAATGATGTTATCACACATAGGAATGCTGTGTTTTCTAGGATTTAATATTTTCAGCAATCGAACCTATATTTTGTAAATGGAAATACTACGACTAAAAACAGAATGCTATTAATAAAATGATATCATTTGTTTCCAAAGACTATCAATATGTTAGAGTGATGCAAAATAATAATAAAAGTGAGATATTTTGTGGCAAATTTTGGGGGTCAGGTTGGAACTCTAATCCATGAGTTATCTCAGAATAAACACTGCTGCCACAAGTGCCTCCAGCGAGTATTCTCAGTTAAAATGGGAAATGGGTTAAGATTAGTCTGATTAGCATCAAACAGTAACTAGGGGAAACTAGAAGCACAGACTGACAACAATGAAAAACTTATCTGAGCCCAGGTGGTGAAAAGCTCCTTAGAGGACCCAGAACAGAGGGAATCATGCTAGGAGCAGTTAAGAGAAGGAGGAAACAAGAGGGAGACAAGATAGAATGGGTTGGGTCAGGCATGGAGGCAATGTGTAGGACACAGGGGTCAAGAGTCAGCTTTCTGGGGAAAATGATTAATAAGATTTGGGGGGCATGAAATCAGCCTGAGTGGATTACCCAAAGAAAACCAAGGAAAAGAAGTTGGAACTTAGTCCATGAATTGAGCTCTACAACAGGAATTAGTGAAAAAGTCAGGACCTCATGGCTATGCAGACGTTTGAGTCACAACCCAGACAAAGTGGACACCAGTAGCAGGCAGGACTATTTTCCCCATTCTCAATTTCACTGTTAAATTATCCACCTTCAGAAAATTTACTGTACTTATGCTATTTTCCATGGGGTTTTTTTTTTCTGTATTTTACTACTCACATTTCACCTAATTTTATCAAAGCTAAAATTCTCTTCTCCTTCTTTCACACACACACACACACACACACACACACACACACACACACACACACACACAACTGTAAAGCTATCTTTTCCTTTCCCTACAGCTGCCAATTCTTACCTAGATTTCATAGGAGACAATCTAAGTTTTGGAGACTTAATTAGAAACATGACCACTAGACCCCGGTTAGGGCCTCGCCATCCTCCCAACCCCAGGCCCGCCGCATCCCGCCGGTGCGCACACATCCTTGGATGGCCCGCTGGCTGTGAGGCAGAGATAAAGGACAAGTTCTTTCCCTTGCTCCCACCCTCTTCTTCCCCCACCTGCCACATACTCCGCCTGGGTTCTCGCTAGGCCTCGTGGGTCAGTGCGATTGGCCGAGGCCCTCGGGAGCCTAGGAGCGAGGTGTGCTGGCTGCAGGGGACAACCTCGTGGCGGTGACCACAGCCTGCTCCCACGCCCCCCAGCCGGCGGCCTGGCACCTGTCTGGTCCGCGGAGACCCGCCGAGGGGTGGCAGCAGAGGCTTCGGCAAGCAGTCTTGCTCTGGGGTTGTGTAGAGCTGACATCCTGGTGTCCACCATGAACAGACAGTGGGACCTTAGTGGGAAGCTAATCGTTAAAGCTCAACTCAGGGAGGATCGTAACGAGGATGTTACTTATGATGACCGGGTGCTAGTAATGCAACGAGTGTTCAGAAGAAATGATGAAGTTACAGAGAAGGATTAACATGGGATCTTATAACAATTTTTGATAGTTCTGACCTTTCCTTCGCAATTCAGTATAGTAGGATAGCGAAACTGACATTATTTGTTAATGGCCAACCAAGAACCCCATGAATAGAGTCAGATGAAATATCTCCATCAAGAACTGAAAGAACTTCAAAATAGTCACTTGTTGGAGAGTTTGCATATTCCTGCAAATCTTAGTGTGGATGGTAGGGAAGAAAAGCCCGCTGACTCTGATTCTTCTAGAAAAGAGTCTCCTCAGGTTATAGCATCAAGTATGTCAGCTTTTGATCCTTTAAAAAAAAAAGAAGAAGAAGAAGACGAAATCAATAAAAATGTCATGTCAGCATTTGGCTTAACAGCCGATCATGTTTAGGGCCACCCAGCGCTCCTTAGGAAGATGGATCGGGAACACCTGGCAGCATCGCCTCCTCCTCCGCAGCGCATCCACCAGTTCAGCCACAACAACCGTCAGGTACCGGAGCTCAGACACCAGCAGGCCAGATATTCCAACAGTAACAGCACATGCTACAGGCTGGTTATAGTGCTCAGCTGCCACAGCCCCGGCTCAGCCCACACAGGGGGATGGTATTCAGTATTCTCCAGGCTCTAGTCAGCAGACCAGGATCCCAGCAGCCTCAGCAGTTCCAGAGATATGACCAGCAACCACCTTCCCAGTCACAGCTCCTGCCCTTTTTGGTCATCCTCAGCAACTGCTGGCTCTACCGACACAGCAGTAGCAGGCGAGCAATTACCCTCCACGCATTAATGATACCCAGACTTCTCAGCCTCCTGTTTATACTGTGACCCCTGCCTCACAACCCCGAATAGCTCCATATCAACCTGGGGCCTATCAACCAATACCAGGTTTTACTTCACCTCCTAGAAGTACCACGCTCCCTCCTCTGAGGGGGCCTAGCCCATAGCAGGTAACCACCACCCTCCCTCTGGTGGTGGCCACACCCGCCCTGGATCTGGTTATGGATAAAGGGATTCAGCTGCACTGGTGAATACAGCCAGGTGCTGTTTGCCTCTCAAAAGACTCCAGCACTATTTTATGTTATTTTAATTTGTATTTGAAGTTCAGAAATTTAAAATGCAGATCATTTCTCATATCGTTGCTGTTCATTGAAAGTACAATTTGCTAGAGCACAAACAAGGCCAAAATGAAAGTCTTTTCTTCCCTTGCTTAAAAGTACAGCAGCTTCGGAGTAATTTTAGAACGCTACTCTTATGTATATGTAAAGTGATTAACTCTCTAGCTTGCCTTGTCCAGGGGATATCAAAATGATAGGTTGAAGTTTAGCCATCTCACTTGGCTTACTATTAACATAATGTACTAAAAGTAGATCCCTTTAAGAAGACAACTAGATATTATTATGTAACATTGATAGGTTAATAAAGTTGAATCCATTAAAAAAGGAAATATTACCATTAGATGTTTCCGTTAGAGCTACACACACACACACACAACAATCTGTCTACAATCTCGTTTTTAAAATTAAACCTACATTTCCTCAAGTGTTAGCATTTATGTCAAACTTTTAAAGGGGTTTTTTTAGTTAATTTTACCACCTTATCATTTTTCTACTTGGTTTAATTCACCAGCCCGGCAACCACACTGACGATTGGCTTATTACAGTATGTAGATTTTTTTAGCCATACTTTGCCATAGAGTGAAAAGACTTATAGGTTAGATCTAGAACGTAATCACTTTTATAATACAATTCTTTGGAAAAATGTGTACTGAGAGCCCAAGTAACATACTTCAAATTAGCATGTAGAAGTTACCTGCTCATAATCTGGTTTCCTGAATAGAGATATATGTAAATATATCTAGATAGAACTCTAGACATAAGACATAACTGTGTCATAGCTAAAGATAATGTTTCACAGCAGGGTAAATTAGCACATTTGTGATTTATCCATATGTTTAACATCACTTGCAAAAATCTAATCATTAGCTGAAGAAAACCTTATGTCTCAATCAGAAAAATTTCTATATGAACATTGTTTACTGAGCATAGATTCTTGGAACAAATGGCAAGATCCAAAAAGTCAAACAAGCTTGTGAATTCCAAATATAATTTCATTTGCTGAGGGCCACTTGTCAACAGTGTAGTATCTTTAACTAAACCAAATCTTACAAAAATTAGAAGAAAGCATAATTAACCAAAGAACAAGCTAACTTGTTCTTTCCCACCACAGATTAATCTTAAGGCATAAAGAATACAAGCAAGCAGGAATTTGGAAAAACATGTTCCAAAGTATATTCTGTAAAAGATTAGTGAGTGCCCCATAAAATGTTAACAGTTATTCTATTTAAAAAAAAATAGTTGAGTAGGTTTGAGTGTGCTGTGTTAATCACTGTTAAACAGCTTTTCTCCAGAATTTAGAGTCTTTACTATGCTGTCAGGTGTTGAAAATTTCTAAGGAGGAGGCAGTTTATTTGTGCCTCAGCAATTGGTAGTGAAACTTTGTATTTCACGTGCCAGAGGGCCAAGGCTAGGATGGGAAGACCTTTAAAAATGGATGATAATACTGGTCATTTCTAACCACACTTCCAGGCCGAAATTGGTCCCGGGGTGTCCAGGTATCCCGGGGTCATTCACCATGGCTTTGTCACAAATGCAAGTCTGAGAAACTAGGCATAGAACAAGGTGTCACCATATCCAAGCCTTTCAAACAAATTCAGGGAAAAACTAAGAAAGTTTCCCAGAGCTGCCATTTTTAAAAAGCATGAATTTCCAGGAAGAGATGGGTGGGAACAAAGGAGAGGGCAAGGAGGGGCCTCAGCATCACCAGAGGTACCTAGAGGGACCAAAGTAATGAGTCACTTCCCTCCTCCCAGCTAATCTACTCTCTAAAAACTGAGCAACAAACTTTAATATCCTTGTGTCCTCAGCTGTCATGAAGGGATGGGCCAATTTAGCCACAACTGGGGAAACACCCTCAGACATGCCCTGCACAAGGATAGGTCCTTACCTCTGAAAGCTAGACCCGTATCACTCCACAATGATGGTGTTTTACATTTGGAATTAGTATTTAATTCATTGATACTAGTCCTGAAAGCTGAAACTACTTTCAGAGTTGGCAAGGGGACTCTAAATTTATGTTTTAATTAGTTGGCCATTTCATCAAAAGGTAGACACGGTGTCTGTGGTTTCAAACTTTGAAATAAACCCTATATGAGGGGGAAAAAAAGCCAGACACATAGAGCTCATTCATGCACATGTTTACGGTTTCTCTACCTGTGAAAAGGAAAGATTTTGTGAAGGTTTATTCTGGGGAAAATTTACACAGGTTTCTTGTTCATCAAATTAAGCCAGCACATACATTGCTTCTCAGAATGTGAACTTGAGGTGTGGCTACTTAAACCTCAGAGGGGGAGTTTTTTTTGTTTTTTGTTTGTTTGTTTGTTTGTTTGTTTTGTATACAGGTTTTTCCGAATTGTTCAATGAAGATACCACACACAGGAAACAAAGTTTACAAAGGAAATTTCACATGAAACAATTTCTTTAAGTATGTGCACTCAAATACTATGAACTAAACTGTAAGAGACATTCCTTGTTGGAAAAGAAACCAGAAGGTGTTGCAGAAGTTGACAGGCAACCAGAACAGGTTTTCAATGCTTTCAGTAAGGATTCAGCAAAATCAATGAGATTCATATTCAACCAAATCTTGATTTCTTCAAACGAAAGCTGGAAAATAGGAGTTAACCATAGCTTTGCTTCTCCTCGGTCGAACCCTGGAATTGGCCTGTGCACGGCACACAGGGCTCTGTCTGCACTAGCCACCCATTCAGCCTGTGGTGCGACAATCCTAGGGACAGATGTTACAGGGAAAGTAGAAGGTCATTAACGGTTTCATCCCCACCATTGTGAGCCGAAAGCCCATTCTTATGATGCACTCTGCTCTAAGAGGACTAGAAAACCAGTATCTTTCATAGTAATGACTTCCAGTTTACAGCCTTCATTTGTTATATTTCCTCAATAGCTGTTGTGTTGAGATTAACTGCATAAATGGTCTGCAGCTGTCTGTTATGAATTAAGGGAGTTTAATCAAAGTATTTCTAATGTACAGCATAATGATAATACATGGGGGAAGTACTATTTAAGAGATAATGATGGCTTCAGAAGATCACTGTTGTAATGTTTAGTGCATATGCCTTCAGCATTGAATTTGTTGTTGTTCTGAATATGCTTAATGGGTCACTGAAAAGCTGCCTAATGCGGGATTGTTTGATGGGGCTGACAGAGCTGGAATTAGCCCATTGCTGTTTACTGCATACAGCCATTAAGATTAATTGCTGCCAGATAATTTTGACTGTTTTTATGTTCTGGAAAAAGTGTCACTAATGGGTTTATAAATTGGTTCACTATTACTAATAGTAAGGCCAGTGTAATGGGATAGAATGTCAGCTAATTCTAAAGATAAAGGTAAAAAAGTATACAGAACTATGTGGCTTGCGAGTTTTAAGGGATACTGGTATCTAATAACAGACACACTGATATATGATTCTCATTAATGCTATTTCCTGAGCTTTGGGTTGAACTTAACAGATGCTAATAAAGTCTTATTTGATGTCCTATTAAAAAGCTCAATGTTTTTGTACATTAATGTGCAGTATTGTTTATCACATCTTTCATGACTAAAACTCAAATCCCAAACCAAGCTTTTCTGAGCCTCTTTACACCTATTTTTACTTTTATGTATGTGAAATATATACAAACAATCTAGAGAAGCATTAACAAAGTTCACGAGTTTGTAATCGTGACACATGGTGTCAGTTACCTAGAAAGTCCACAATTCGGGCACATTTATATTATGTGTATCACACTGTTCTAGAAACAATGTGTTGCCATTCTAAGTATTGTTGAGGGTATGTTTGTAATTGTGTGCAATTTTGAACGTAAAGGTAATTTAGCTTAGCGGTGATTAGAAAATCTTCACGTACCTAAATCTTAACACATTATAAGGTTTAAAAAGTCTAAGCATATTTTTCTAAAGAAAGTTAAATGGGTATAATTGTTTTTAAGTGATGTGATATTTTTTAAATTTTATTTTTTTAGTTTCAAGTGTACAGTACATTCGTTAGACATTTATATAGTTTATCAAACGATCCCCTGATTGCTCTTTCTCTCTCTTCTCTGGCTCTCCACCTAACCATTATATCAATGCTCACTGCATTCCCTATGCCATGTTCCACATCCCTGTGACCATCTAGCAACCACTAATTTATATTTCTTTAACCCAAAGTGACATGATATTTATTGATTATCCATGGGGTATTCATAGCCATCACCTGGAACTAACCAGCCCAGCTTCCCACATGAGTTTATGAAAGTTGTTTAACATATAAATTCTGAGTTTTGCTAGTTTGCCATAATCTATAATAAAATTCCTTGTGCACTGAGTTTCAAATGTATTCTTTCTTTCAAAGCGTGCTAAAAATCAATGGAAAAATATGAACCAGACAGACAGACAATGAATATTTAACCATGAAGAAGAAACTAATAATTTATGAGTACTGAAGTTGTTCTTTCCTCAAGGATGAATAGTGTAAATTATGAAGTATTTCTTTCATTAAGTCAAAACATATTTATATCTTTCAACTTTTTTTATATCGCACTTAAAAGTTTTGCATTTAAAAATACCTGAACTCTTGAAGTATATATAACAGGCTATATGATGGATTTTTTTCTTGATGGCAATGTTGGTGGAAGAGAAAGGAAAAAAACCCATATCTTCTAAGTATTATTCTCTGTGGAGTGAGAGTTAATGTAAGCTTTAAGAAAGCCATTCTGCTATCTTTAAAACCTTGTTCTGAAGTGACATGAGGTCAGATGCTGAATTGGGCAAATGTTTTTCATAGTTTCAATATCTAATGTAGGTTCAATATTTAACATAAAACAATATGTGTATTGCCTAAAAAAAATAAAAAGTGGTGTGGTTGGTGTTTGTGAGACACTACCTAGTGTAGGATCTACCTGTTGAGCTGCCCACTTGTATGACTCTGGATCCTGGGGAAGCAGGTGAGTGGCCAATTGTCTCCCTCAGGCTGCTCCCCAGGCCCTTGCTCAGTGGGCAGCACTGATGTAGGAAAGTGTCCAGATTCCATCAGTAGCATTTTAGAACACAAAGTGCTGCCTTGTAAACTTTTAACTGTAACCAGTCATTTGTCCTGCCTAAATATAAAGACATGTTTCCACAGAAGAAAGCTCTAGTTACATCATCTATCTCCATTTGCCACCTCTGGATGGTCCCCTCACTCCCTCCTGGAGCAGAAAATATCACTGAGCCTCTTTATCAATATATGCTGTGGTCCTCAGAACTGGAAAGATATTTCGAGACTTCATTGTTGTTATGAATTGGTAAAAAAAAAAAAAAAGTCTGGAATTAAGTTTCCACCACCTCTTGTCTATTTCGGGCCCCAAAATGCTGTGGCTTGGGCCATCTTTTCAAAAACAACAATAACGACCAAGCCCCCAATGTGAACCTAGATATTGCCTCACCTCTTAGATATTTTGTATCTGTTGGTCTGAAACTGAAAACAATCCTGATTGTACTCACTTGAGAAACCAAGAGGAAACCTAGTATTTCAAGACTCTTTCTATTCCTGTGCAGCCTAAATGGAGATGGGCCAGCTTATAAAGGAGATGCAGAGAAGAGACCATGATGGGAGGAAGAAAGCAAATGGCTCTCTGAAGTGATGTGTGCATGGTTGTGGTCTGGGCCAGAAGCCTTTCCTAAATCTAATGATTGGAAAAAATGGTGCTTAGTTTCAGCTCCAGGCAAAGCTCAGAGCTTTCAACTTTGACCACACCTGTCGACCTAGAGAAAAGTCGTACCAGCAGGTACTTTAGGACTATCCACAATGTGGGGATTTAGCAAGAAACCTGAAACTGTAGGCGCACAATTACTGCTGCTGGGAAGTAGCTACATTTGCAGCATCCCCTTGACATCTGCTTCATTTCAATAATTTCCAGCCATTGAACCTCTGTCTGAATGAGCATTAGGAAGCAGAGGCATGTTTGGTTACTAATTTGAGTTTCTCTCTCTCCCCTCTCTCTCCAGTTTGAATTTTATGCATGTGAAAGGGCTCAGTTGATGATTTTGATGTCTGCAGCATTCTATCCATATGATCAGACGTAGTCTCACTATCTCCATATACATTATATCAAGAGGAAGGGTCGCCCTGGTATGTGTCCTCCTTTTCCTTTTGTCATTTGGCATCAACTGAGTGGTACAAACATTTCTCTATTAAGAACTGAGCTAAGACTAAAAGCCTCACTTCATACCAGCCAGTGCAGAGGTCGTCTGAAGTCTGTACCAGGTGAAGTTATTTGGTTATTAAGAACATCAGTTATTATGAATCTAGATTTGAAACTGACTGATTAGATTGCCCTATTCTAAGAACAAATTATCTGAAATTAGTGTGTCACAGGACATGATGAGTTGCTCTAACTTGCCTGGGAAGTGTAGACTATCTCACCTATGGATGAGACCTGCCTTGCTCTCTATCACCTTTGCCAATGCATGTCATTTGGAAATATCTTGGGAGAAGAGCTAGTAGGAGTGAATCAGACACACCTACCAGACTAGGATTCTTAAGACTTGCTCATGCAGTCCCTCATCCCCATCCATTGGACACTTTGTCTCACAGTGTCAGTCAGTGTGGTTGGTCCATTCAGAAGAACTTTGAATATTCAGAGTTGGCCTAGTTTACTAATATATATTCACTAATGTCAGAGATCTGTACATGTGATTCCTGAGCTTATTACATGAACAAGTTTCTCCTATGCTACTGGGCATATTCTTCATGTCTCATTTTCCAGATTACTGACTCAATTTAAGATTACATCCTCTGCTCCTTTGCTTTCATTGCATTTGCCCTGTAAAACTCATTCCCTTCACATTTTATCACATCTAGAGACATGGGGGACATTCCAAGACTGGAATGTTCGATCCTGTTTCTTTAACATGATTCACTCTTTGATCTGTGAAACTCCTTAGCATCCTACCATGGTTATTGGGATCCAGGGACGGCGTGCTGGAGCCTGCTTAAGTATTAATTGTCTGGGGTTGAATGATTTTCTCTCAACCACATTCAGGCTGCTACCTCTGCAGTATGGTATGCAGTGGCTCACTGCATCACAGAGAAAAGAAATGGTAAATTAAGTGGATTTTAAAACTGCACGTTGAATTCACATCATTAAATAGTTCCATAAGAAATTCATAAGCAGAGACAAGTAGGAAGATTAAAATGCTATAAATTGTGGGGGTTGGGAGTGAGGGGAGTATACACTTATTTTGCCCTTTGTTCTGGCCACAAAGCACCCACAGCTGTACATGGTTCTGCCCACTGCTTAACAATAAGTACCTGAAAGGAAGCATGACCCCTGAGTGCCCCCAAAAGGGAGATTATTGTAATAGCATTTAGCTCGTCTCAGAACTGGTTTAAAACACCTGTGTATTTATCACTCAAGGTACACTTGTCCCAGTGAGGCATTAAACTTTGTTTCTTTCTTTGCCTCTTGCCCTCTCCACCTTGGTATTTCTCACTCAACACCCCTCCTCTCCGGCAGCATGAAAGTAAGGAAAGAATGATGTTTACTTTGCATTTATGATATTTTGCTCTCATTCACCCCAACATACTAAGAAAGTTCTATTCACACCTGGTCACTGGTACTTTTCTCTATTATTATTCTTTGCCATTTTATCCTATTTCTTTGGTAGGTGTTTATCCAAAGTATCCTCATTTTCTCTGTTTCTACCTGGTCCGCAAACTGCATGAAAGCAAGTGCAGTTCTGTTTTCAAACCTCTGTACCTCAGTAAAAAGAAGCAGTGTCTGGTCCCAAAGCAGTGCTCTCTCTGGTTACCCAAAGCTGTGTAACAAGTCCCTCCAAAATAAAAGCAATGACAATTACCTTCTTATCCCACGCAGTATTTGTGGGTCGGGAATCAGGCTAATTGCTGACCTGCAGTCTCACAGGTTCTGCCTCATAGTCTCTTGTGCAGGTGCTGGAGATGTAACAACTCTGGACTCCATGGGCATCTTTCTCTCTTATGTAGTCTCGGGACCTCTCAGTATGGTCTCTTGTCACCTGACTGGTTGGGCTTCCTTAAAGCATGGCTGCCTTGGGCAAGGAGGATTACTTATATAACAAAAGGAGACTTCGAGCCTGAGAGGCCCAGCAGCAAGGCAGAAGCCAGGGAGCTTTTTCTGACCAAGGCTTGGTGGTCACACACATTGTTCCCACAGCTTTCTCTCAGATTCCCAAGTTTATTCAGATTCTAGGAGAGGGAAAATGGACTCTGCTTTCTACTGGGAGTGTGAGAAGGTTCTAAAAGAGTACTGGGCCTGGAAATAATGTTCCAGACACTTTTGGAAACTGTTATCTGCCCCAGAGAGTACCCAAGAGTAGTCTGTGAAAGAAGAAAATAAAAGCCTTCCAATGATTTCTTTGTCTTTCCTACCAGAGAGCCCCTCTGATCTCAATTTTCAAAGAACTGTATTTTCATTCCAAGAGTTCAAGATCTCCACTGGAAACTGAATTCTTTCCTATTTGTGAATGGTCCCCTCTATTCTACCAAATCAATTTCTTTATAGATTATCTTCCTTAACATCAGTTCTCAATGTTTTCTCCCTCTGACTCTTATATTCTCACCTTCCAAGAAGATTCTGTTGAGCTTAGGTTTCTGCCGTTTGTCTTAAGAATGAGTATAGAAAATTTAATAAAACTCCCTCACCTCAGCAGTCACATCCCACCCCACCCACACCCTAATGAAAATCACTTCCTTTAAGATTTTATGAATTTCTTCTTCATTCCGCATTTTCAGAATTATGTGTTCATGTTTTTTTGAATCCCAAGACATACAATTTGTAATCATCTCTTCATGTCTCCAGAAGCTAACTAAATGTGAATAATTAATTCATGATTTAGCATAACTGCACATAAATTATTTTCTACATAAATTTCTCTTATTTATCCACTTTTCCAAGAAGAGTTGTTCAATTTCTTGCACATCTATGTTCACATTAGCAAGAGTCAAAAAAATGGAAGCTATCCAAGTGTCCATCTATGTATGAATAGATAAACCAAATGTGCTATATACACACAATGGAATATTATTCAACCTTAAAAAGGAAGGAGATTGTAACTCATGCTACAAGATGAATGAAATCTGAGGACATTATGCCAAGTGAAATAAATGTCAAAGACAAATACTATATGATTTCACTTATACAAGGTATGTAAAGTCGTCAAGCTCATAAAGAGGGAAGATAGGATAGTGGTTGCCAGGGGCTGAGGTGGGGGAAATAGGGAATAATGTCTAATGAGTACAGAATTTTAGTTTTACAATATGAAAAAAGGTCTGGAGATGGATCGTGGTAAAAGTTTCACAGCTACATGAATGTACTTACCATTTCTGAACTATACACTTAGAAATAGCAAGATGGTAAATTTTGTTACATGTAATCTAACATAATTAAATTTTCTTAATTGTTCAATTCCTTTACATGTTCTACTCAAAATTTGTGAACTATATTTTTATCTCAGCTTCTGCTCCTGGGAAAATCCACTGACACCTGTCAACTCTGTTTCAGGTACGATTTGGCTAAAAATTACCCATCACATAAGCAGAAGCCATCTATTTAACAAATGGTCATCTGAAACCCAGTGGGTGACTCTTAGCACCTTTAGATAAGGATGTGGATGCAAGTGATCGACTCAGGTAATCTTGGAAGAAGTGGTCGGATCGTGGGGAAGTGGTGAAAGTTAATACAGGGTGCACTTGAGAGCAGGAGAATACTAAGGATATTTGAGCTCAGATCTGCTGGAGAGCTCTGGGAAGCTATGCAGAATATGCTTCAGAGTTGTCCCTTATATTCCCCTGGTCCTTCATGCTATTGCAGATACCTGGAGAGTTTCTCTCTCTAGATTTAGTTCTCTGCCTTTCCAACACATTTGTAGCCAGTTTCTTTTATTAACACCCTCTATTTAAAATACCTAGAATGGGACAGAGTTAGTGCCAACCACAGATATCTTCAGAGATGCCAATCATGACATCAATAACCCACCGAACCACTGATGGTATCCATCTTCCTCTGTACATCATATAATGTGAAAAACTCATCTACTTAATTGCTTTATTTATTTAATCTGCCATGATGGAGATTTTATTTTACACATAAAGAATCCAAAAAGTCATTTTAAAAAAGTTAGCTTAAAATGTTTACTTCACTTCATTTAATGATTCCTTTCCAATTATTTATTATTCATTTGTTTGTTTATTTTTAGTATCAAGTGTCATAAACTGGCCTCACCCAGTTCCTTCACTGGACAAGTGTTTGCTTCCTAATGTGTCATATACTGTCCATCACGGAGTCTACACTGAAAATGAAGCAGATGTCTAACGAGTTCATTTCTGCTTTTACTTCTTTTTGAAACTAACTGGACTGTTCCATTCCATGTAACCTCACACTCTCCTGTACCCAGGGCATGCATGTTCAGTCACTGGAGCACAAGGGTCTACTCAGGCCACACAAGCACATTTAAGGCTTGTATCACATTGAGTAACATCCAATTGGCCAGTTTAAGTCATATAACCACATCACATGCAAATGGGGCTAAAAAGTATTTCTGCCTACAAGAAGAGTGGGGGAAAAACCGAGTGCTAAAAAATAATTCTCAAACTTTTACATGCATCAGAATCTCTCAGAAGTTTTGCTAAACCAGTTCATAACTCCCCATCCCTTGAGTTTCTGTTTTGGGCTTGATAATTTGCTTTTCTGCCAAATTCTCTGATGATGCTGATGCTAACTGTCCAGAGACCATGCTTTGAGGATCACTGATCTAAACTATCACAGCAGGTACCATGTAGCATCTAAGAGAGAGTGAGGGACAAGAGAGTGTGAAGTGCAAAAAGAGTGAAAAACTAAAATGATGAAAGTCTTGTGAAGGGTCTGTGAGAAAACACAAAGAGATCTCGATTTAAATTCCCTACAGAAGGGCAGCTAAAGGAGAAGCAAATAAGTCTTCGAGTATGCACTGGGATATGAGCAGCTGTTTTTCTGAGGACAGGGAATGAGTTACAATGTGCCAAGAGAGGCTCAAGGTAACCCTGAGTAAGAACAACCCATCTGCAAGGCTGGAAACATGGCATGTTCACTAAGGGGTCTTAGAGAACCAAAAATAGAATATTTAAAGCATAAATTATTTCCTTTCTATTTTTATTTGACTTCTTTCCTATACTGGAACACAGAATTGTCTGTAAGGGCCATTTTGGCCCTGTACTTCTGATGTGAGGTTGAGAAGAACAACAGAAGGAAAAGGGTAGAGGTAGAGAGAGACCTTGAGGAAAAACTGCCTTCTTCATTTGTAATTGCATTCAAAGATGCCACCAATAGATTTTTTGTCATAAAAGCAAACATTTTCTAATTGTGCTGTCGTCCTTAATGTAGGGCGAATCTCTCCCCTTCAGGAAGGTGACCTTTGGGGAAGATACTGAAAACAGCATAACAAAAGCCAGAAAAAAACTGCCTTTTTTTTTTTTTTTTTTTTTGATTGGCTAATTCCTTTAATCTTTCTGAGTTTCAGGTTTTTGTCTGCAAAATGAGGAAAATACTATCAATAACACTGGGGTATTGCAAGAATCCAAAGAACTAGTAAATGAGAAATTGCTTTACAAACCATAATGTGCTATCGGAATGCTGCCTTCATAGTGATCTGAGAATAGTAGCAGCCATCCGTCACAGGTTGCTGTGCTTCTCCAGTTGGAATTTCAAGCCTTAGTAGAAGGATTGTTTTTTGTTTTAGACTTCAGATAATGAGATTTCAGTTCATTGAACTCTCAGTTAAGGCATATTATGAACATCAGTTGGTGCAAGTCTCTTCTTTTGTCTTATTTTATGTTTTTCTCTTTAACTCCATTTTCAATCCAATGCTCCCTTCCTCACCCCACAATATATCTTTGATATACTTAAATCTTTTAATAGATGGGGTTTTTTTTGTGCATGATATTGTGCTTTAGATCTCCCTCTGTGTTTCACTCAACATCATGTTTTTTTTTCACTCTATCCATTTAATGGTATGCACCTCTAGTGACTGCTATACCAGTAATCCTTTATTAACTAGATTCCTTACATAGGTAATAAAGTTTCTTTTTATTTTGTCAATTAAGGATGTAAGACAAACAGATGTCTCCCATCTACTCTTTCTATAATTTCACCAAAAATGGTGTTTTAACCCCAAAATATTCTAAAGGATAGACCCTTAAGCTAAAGGGTAGCATTTATGTTGAACACTAATCTAGATTATCTAGATTTGGGGGAAAACTCATTCATTATTCTTGTTTGTGGACCAGTGATTTTTTATCACAGGCTGTAAATGTGAAAACATCGGAGCTTGGAAAAAGTGATCTGAAATATGCCATATAGTAATAGTTTAGACTCTGTGGGCTCAGTGCTGGCTTCATGGGCATGACACCTGTTCCGTTACACAAGGCCCCACACTTAGAAGGGCCCTGTGCTTGGTTTAATGTTCTGCTGTCACTGTTTTTAAATTCTTAAGTTTTGAACAAGAGGCCCTATTTCATTTTGCTTTGGGCCAGAGCAACATGGAAAACAGAAGTACATTCTTAAAAGTGAGAATTAACTAATGCGAAATCCTAATATCTTCCAGCTCTTTTTAGGACATACGGATGATGAATTAGTGGCTTATCGAAAAGAACCTCTCAGTCATCCATTAGAAAGGCTTTGCATTCCCTCAGTGATGAGATCTACATAGATGGTTCTTCCGGCTACATTCAGGGTACTGAGTTTTGCTTTGGAAAACGTGATTGATGTGGCTGTGTCTCCATGCACACATCATTAGTCTGTGGCGGGCAAGCTCAGATGGTCGGAGCTTTGTGCTAATGAGGCGAAGGTTAGAGGATCAGTGCCCATGTGGGCCACTTAGCTTTTGTCTCATTCATGTCCCCAGACTACTCCCAACACAGGCCACCTGTCTCAAAAATGTATGCCTATGGTCAGAAGGAGGAGCCATGTTAAAGGGCTGGATAAATTGCTGAAAATCTATCGTGACTCTGGGAAATCAAAACCTCTAGAAGTTCCTGGTGGTTGATGAGGAAACTCACATTTATTTAAAAGGACAGCAAGCATAAACCTCAAAAATGCATGGTCTATGGATTTTGTGAATAACTGTTTTATATATCCTTGGAAAATATGTAATCGAATGAGAACCTATTGTACAAAACAGTGATGAAAAGCCCTTCTCTTTAAGTAAACCAACTATAGATATTTACTTACATGAAGGGTGAACTTTCACTTTGCAGAAAATTCGCTTTACAAAAAGCAACCACAGATGTTCTTAAATTATTTAATTGGCAAAACCTTGATTAAATGTTATTGAAATAATAGTTGAACTGAACAAAAATTTTGGCCTTATATTTCTTTTATAAAGCAAAGCATATGTTTGATCCAAACTGTTCTTACTCATTTTGGGTAATGACACTACACAATCCAACACAAGCCAGAGGTCAGAAAATTATTTTCAGATCCTCCCTGACCCACAGACTTTTCTTCTTAGAGCCACACAAAGCCAAGCAGTGGTGTTTTAGCTTCTTTACGGCTGTCATACCTGCCCCTCCCCCATGCTCATCACCATCACTCAGCTCAAACCCTGTTAATTTCCTTACTGGACACTCAGAGCACACATCGAAGATGACTTATGAGGATGAACTCTAGGGTATGGCCACCTTGTTCAAAAAGCAAATTCACCATTTACTAGCTATTTTTTAACTTTTAGCCTATGCCTCAGTTTTGTTTTTTTTTTTTTTCTCACCTGTAAACTGGGCACAATAACTGCCTCGGGGAATTGTTGTGATGATGGGAATCATTTAATTTATAAAATGCCTTTCAATAATTCTCTGGAATATAGTTGCACTTAAAAAATGTTAAATACAATTATTGTTTGTTATTATTAATCATGATCACATTTTTATACCCATAGCATGGAGTTGGTAGGCAGATTAGGTTTAAATCTTGCTGTAAGACTTTCTAATTTAAATTGCCTTAGACAAGTTACCTATCCCCTAATTGTGTTTCCTCTTCAGCAAAAAGGTTTACTCACATGAAATTAGTGATTATACCCACATTATAGGGTTTGGTGAGGATCACATTAGATACTGCAGTAAAGTACTCAGGATAACACCTACCACATTTTAAATGCTTGGCAAATGTGAGCAAGTGCATAACTGTGGAATCATTGATAAAAAGCAACACTTAAATCACTCCCTTCCTTAAAATCATATAATAGTTCCTCATAGAATATAACCATTCTTCCCAACTGTTCAGAATAAACTTTTTTTTTTTTTAACATAAAAAGCTTTCAATGGCCATCTCACAGCAGCTCTAAATATTCCGAATACCTATGTGAAACTTTAGCAGTATGGCAAAACCAGATGATATGGAGATGTGTCCCCCTGATATAAATGTTAGAAAGATTCAGTAAGTTCTAGTACTTAGGAAAATTCTAAAAACAAAAGGAGCTTTTCAAGTATGAGAAACTGGGAGGTCACAAAGCTAGAGAAGATTTCATTACTGCTTGTTGGAGTATAGTTCTCAGTACAGACCTAGGACTTGGGGTCGAGACTTTACCACCCACACTAGGATAGGTGAGAAAACCTCTCAGGTGAAGAGCTGAAATAAGTAATTTTTTTTAAATCCTGGAATTGTGAAAGGCTACCAAGGCATGAAAAAATCATTAAAAACTCTATTTACTGACCTGGAGAAATATCAGTGCAACTTGCCATCTGCCTTCAGCTATAGGGGAGAAAAGATCTCCTGCAGAATATTAAAACTCCAGAGTTTTTCCATTAGTGTATGTGAGAAACTAACATAAAAATTTTACCTATAATATGAAATCCCAAGAAAGATGAAGGAGTAAAAGGAAAAACTAATTTGGAGGTACAATTATACAAACCAGGGGACATATGAACCTAGCCTCAAAAAAAAAAAAAAAAAGAAAAAAGAAAAAAAAAGAAAACCATACAAAGACCCCAAACAAAGCATACACACACAACAGGTAATACTGTACATATAAAATTAGGACCTCAATTGCTAAACAATATACAAAAGACTAGAAAATAAGTGTGCTGAAAAATAAAAGAAAAATTTTAAAAGATATGTATCATAACCAAAAACAAAAGTTATAAAGAGCAAGCATTTTTAATACATTTTTTTAAACTTCTATAACCTACAATTGTGTTCATTAGTATGTTTTAAAACAGTAGATGTGTTAGCATATTAGATATAGCTGACAAAAGAATAAATGAACTGGAAAACAAATTTGGGAAAATCGCTCAAAATGCAGCAGAAAAGTAAATAATAAAGAGGTAAAATTAAAAGGGAGTTAAACAACAGAGATAATGCCCCATATTCATCTAATAAGGACTCCATCAATTAACAAATCAAGAGAATATTTGAAGGGAAATTAATTGATAATTCTCCAAAATTAAAGAAAACCATAAGGCCTCAACTTATCCCTCAATTGAGAAATCCCTCAATTCCTAAGTGAAAACAAATTCACACCTAAACCCATGTGGTTAAGGTTAGAAAACATCAAAATAAAAATAAACCCTTAATGCAACTAGAAGAGAAAGAGACCTCATCCACAAAGGAGATACAATTTGCTAGCCGCAGGCATCTCGTTATCTACAATAAAGACTGGAGGAAAGTAGAATAATCTGCTGAACTAAAAACCATTAAACTACAATTTAATAGTGAAAATACAATAAAGATATTTTTAGATAGCTATATAAAGAGTTTAGCATTCAGCAACTCTTACTCAAGAAATATTAAAGAAGAAATTTAAAAGAAATTGAATGCAGAAAAAAGTGAATTATAAGAACTATTGATAATTTTAAAAATTGGCAAATATCAAAAAATAAGTGTAAATAAATAAACTGACATTAAAAGATATAAAATAGATACCTAAATTGAAAAAGTTTAAAAACAAAGATTCAAAATATTAATCAACATTAACAAGGAAGATAAAAGACAGGGTGAAAGCTAAAATGTTCTGCTTCTCTGAGAGAGAGCAAAAACATTAATAAACTTAGGCTTTTTTACATCAGAAATGCTTATTAAAGAAGAGGGTATTGCAAGATCAGGTATCTGAAACTTTCCAATCCTGAAAAGAGGTGAGAGGTATGAAATGAAGAAATGATTTCAAACTAATAAATTCAAAGAATAAAAAAATAGGCAAAGAAAAATTATTGAAAATAGAAAACAACAGTATAAAATATCCAAATAAACAATTAAAATTTAAAATATTAATGACTTTAACTTAAGAAGTTAGAAAATTTTTTTAAAAAAAGAATAAATCCAAAGGAAATGAAAAGACAAAAATATAACAGATGAAAGAGAAAACAGGAATAATAAAGAGAATCAAGAAACCCTGAGTGTACTTACCATTCTTTACAAGTAAATCCCTGCCATTGAAGAATTTGATAATTTTCACAGGTGAGACCTCTCATGTTCTGAGTTGCCAATACATTCAGAAGAGTTTACGAAGCTTAAAGTATAAGCAACAAAGTCTTCTTCCCTCTAAGTATATAAATTCTCACATTATTTTTTAATTAACCTACCATAAAAGTTATTTCCACTTGGTGATCATTTCAGATCTCAAATGACTCCAAAATCATGAAGGCTATCTTTACCTTCTCTGGGGACTCTGAATAATCAGGTACACTGTTTTACACTGGCAGTAAGAATATGGAAGTCACAGCTGTGTAGAAGAGAAACTTCTGATGGGACTCTGAATAATCAGGTACATTGCTTTATACTGGCAGTAAGAATGTGGAAGTCACGGGTATGTAGAGGATATGTTTTCAGTGCCTACCTGCAAGGTTGTATCTCACATGTACACAGAAGAGAGGCCTAGCACTTAAATAATTAATCCTCAATGAAAAAGAGAAGACTAGTTTACACTTTTATTTTTCTTCATTTTCTTTCCTTTTCTTTTTATCTCCTTTGTCTTGTTAATTAGATGAAGATAGATGATGATGATAGGTAGGTAGGTAGTTAGGTAGGTAGGTAGATAGATAGATGATAATTGATAGATAGATGATGGATAGATTGATTAGATAGATAGATAGATAGATAGATAATAGAATGATAAATCTGTTTGGCTCTAAAACCTCTAAAATAATCACAGCTATGCCTTCAAACCAGTCCACATCTGAAGTTCCCCCAAAAGTCGACAGCTTACTCCACTCTGAACTCCACAACAGAGACACATCTTGGGAGAGGACATCTCTTTCATTGCCTCCTTGTTCTGGCCAGAGGATGAGGTCAGCCCCCAGTGACCACAAGCCAAAATCTGTACCCAGCACGTTAAAAAAATTCTCCTAAATACGAACCACACAATATTGTTTATCATCAGGGGGAAAAAAGGTTTAAAATAAAAAAGAGAGAGAGATAAGGAAGAAATAAATCTTCCTTGCTTGACCTTTGAATGTCAGCTGGAGTTGAGGAGTCTTTTATTACACAGATAGTTCACAACCAGAAATCTCCTGTCAGGACAGGGAATCTCTGGGCTGAACAGGGCAACAAGTTCAACTCACGTCCAAGGCCTTGCTGCTCCACAGGTGATTGTGGCCTGAAATAAAGGTATAAATTATCAGCAGAATGCACAGGGACTTAGCCTTCCAGTGCCCCCATTAACCTTACACCCTCCTCTGCCTACAATCACTATGTGGAAAAAGGTCCCACATGTGGCCTGGCAGAAGGTAAAACAAATGTTTCACTGACTTTTGAATTAAGAAAAAAAAAATCATCCTGACCGTGGTGTATAAAAGACATAGCAATTTAGGGTTTGGTTGTTTCCCATAGAAGGTGTATGATTTTTTCCACCCCTTTTCTATATTTTGCTTAAAAAAAATAATTGTTAAGTTTTTCAACATTGTGGCCTTAGGAGGTAATTTGCTAAATAGGACAAAATTAGCTGATTTTTGGACCATTTAAAAGAACATTTCTTTTGAAAGCTTATAAAATGTATTAAAGCAATCTTCGAAGTCTTTACCCCTGCTTGAGATTTTAATTTACTCCAAGCTAATAAATTATCCCCCTTCTCAGAAGCTATTGAAAAATTCCAGTTAAATCCTTTCTAAATTTTAATGTGTTCAATTGAATCCTAAGCAATTTAGACACACACACGCACAGCTTGGGGTGGTCAGCTCACCGAGGCAAGACTGAAAAGGGGTCAGATTAACTGAACCCCTCCCCCCTGGGATCACCAAGGTGGTATTCACGAAGGCGACTTCCCCCCACACATACAGGTTTGATTGTTGGATAATTACTTTCCCACAACAGCCTTTAACAAATGCCGTTATTTGAAGGCCAAGACCATTTTCTCTACAAAATGGTCTTGGAAGCTGCAGTAAAGGCAGGAGGAGATGGAGGTCACGAGGGAGGGGGCAGAGCGGGAAGCAGGGTCTCTACCTAGAGAGGGACGTGGGCGCTGCGGAGCCGGGTGGCTTTGGTAGTAGGAGCTTTGGGCGAAGCATAAAGGCCTGCTTCACCTGGGGCACGGCTCTGCGTTACCTCTGCACACTTATCAGAAATAGTTTTTCCGGCTATCAGTTATTGTATTTGAGCATAGCTTCCTGGCCCTGGGGAGCCCTTAGCAAGCTGTAGCAAAAATCAATCCGGTTTTACAACTTTTACCTTGGCAGAGGTCCAGCTCTTTATCTATGTTACTTGGTAATTTAAAGATGCATCTATTTCGGTGGCACAGATAGACTTCTAAGTGACACGGCCTTGATAATACCTGTAATTTTTTAAAGTTTGCGCTGGCTAGTCTGGGTAGGGTTAACTCTCATAGATGTTGCAGGTATCACCTTAGTAGTCCCACCCTGTCAATCATCATTATGACGACGGTTAACACACTGATCGCTTTGTCTTCCTGGGCTTCTCCCTTGGATACTTTAAATGTGACAGCGACCACAAGCGCTAATATCGTTTGATCACGTAGAAGGACCTATTTGTTTGTTTTAATATCACAAATTGGGACTAGAGACTGTGTCCCATTTAACAAAACTTGAAGCCTGCAGTAGGGTGTGAACACGGGACCCTCTAGAAAGTGTCTCTGTCATTTACACCTTGGGGAGGTGGTACTGGGGCTGAGACTCAACAGCCTTTTAGCTGAGTGTGCATATGTGCGGAGTGAGGGACAGGCCATGCAGCTGACACCATGAGAGAAGGTTGCCTATCAAAAGCATGGCGGCTGGATTTTCAGAAGATGTGGTGTTGCTTAGAGATACTCGACTACTTCTTAAAAGGCAGGAAATTTAGGCTGTGCTCGAGGTGGTATAGGTGCAAAAACAATAGGCATATTCTAGGCTCCAGAGAATCTATCTAGAAAAAGGAATCAAAATAGACTTTCCCAGCTGCGCATGTGTGTTAGAAGCCACCAGCATCTCAATCTCTTCTGTGAATCCTCACGTGTCAAAAACCAGTGATCACACAATAGAATGTACAGATGTTAAATTATAGTGTACGCCTGAAAATTATAGAATTTTATTAACCAGTGTTACCCCCAAAATTAATAAAAATAAATAAAAATTAAAATTAAAAATTAATTAAAAAAAAAAACAATTCCCACATCCCATCATTTTAGAAAAGGAAAAAGAGAAAGAAAATAACTAGAGATCAAATAGATCTGATTTTTCAGATTCCTTGTTCTGTGTGTGTAGTTCCAAATGTGTTTGATCCAGTTTTTGCGCCTCTCCTTTCTTTCTTAAAGTTTCCTCAGAGCATGTAGCCAGAGTCTTACTGGGATCATCTTCCTTCTCTTGAGCAGGTCTCCACTGGATATTTTGGTAGCTGTCGTTGCTGTGAAATCAAAGCTGAATGCATACTAAATGAAAGAGAAATGGTCAGAACCTGAAACTAAAAACAGCAAGTTACTAAATGGATTACTCTCCTATTTATCTTTTATTCATCCGTTTATTTATTCGGTCATTCTGGTTTCCAGTTATCACCTGTAGTTGAAACACCAGACAAAAAAAATAAGGTAAACTCATGTATAGAAATTCTACTTTTATTTTGAAGGAATTAAAAAGAGCTTTCATTTGTTTGTTTTGCTTTTCACCTTTTATGTATTTTATTTTTATTTTTATTTTTACTTCACAGGAAATTGTAGAGACAGTACAGAGAGGTCTGGTGTACTCTTCGCCCAGTTTTCCCCATGATAACATCTTACATAATTATACTACAATATCAAAACCAAAAAACTGACATTGGTACAATGCATAGGTGTAGTTCTATCATTCATCACATTAAACATTTCATATTTGCATAACCACGATCAAGAAATAGAACTGTTTCATCACCACCATCATCCTGTTTTCTTTTTGCTATGAGCCCACCCCTCTCACCCACTATCCCCAAATCCCAAAAGACACTAATCAGTTTTTCTTCTCTTTAACGTTGTCATTGCAAGAATCTTATATCATGGAATCACACAGTAAGTGACATTTTGTCCTTTGTTTTTCTCACTCAGCATCATGCCCCAGAGATCCACTCAAGTTGTTGCATCTACCAAAAGCTTTTTTTTTTCCTTTTTTGTTACTAAGTAGTGTTCATGATGTGTATTTACCATAGTTTATTTAAATATTCACTTATAGAAGGACATCTAGGGTCTTTCTAGTTTGGGAGCATTACAAATAAGCTGCTATGAACAATCACATACACCAATTTATGTGAGCATAAATTCCCATTTCTCTGGAATAAATGCCTAGGAGTGCAATTGTTGGGTCATACAGTAAATGTGTTTTATTTTTTAAATAAACAGCCAATTTCCCAGGATAGCTGTATCATTTTACATTTTACATTACTCTAGTGATATGTGAGAGATCCAGTTTCTCTACATTCTCACAAGCATTTATTTTGCTTTTCTAATAGGAATGTAGTTATATCTCATTATGGTATTTATTTACATTTCTCTTATGGTTAAAGATTTCCGACATCTTTTTATGTGCTTTTTGTCATCTTTTTGTCCTCTTGGTGAAATGGCTTTTCATGACATCTCATTTTATAATTAGATTACTTGTTTGTTTGTTTTAATATTGAATTTTAAGGGTGTGCACTATGACTAACTGGGGTTTATTCCAGGAATGCAAGGGTGGTTTAGTATTCAAAAGTCAATTAGTAATTTGCCATGTTAATATGCTGAAGAAGAAAATCTGCATAGGCATATTAATTTTTGCAGAAAAAGTATTTGACAAAGCCAACACTGTGTGTGATATTAACTCTCAGACAGGAATAAAAGACATCCTCATCTTGATAAACATGTTTTTAAAAACAATGGCTAATATAATACTTCGTGGTGAAAGACTAAATGTCTTTCCCTTAAGATTGTTAGCAAGGCAGGTGTGCTTGATCTATCACTGCTGCTATTCAGCATTGTACTGGGAGTCTAGCCAGCACAATAAAGCAAGAAAAAGAAATAAAATGCATACAGATCAAGAAAAGAAAAAAATAAAATTCATCTTATTTTTAGATGACCTGATAGTGAACATAGACTATTTCATGAGTCGTACAAAACTACTTTTAAAACTAATGAGTGAGTTTGGCAGGGCTGCATGTTGTATGTTTATCTTATCTTCTGTGTGGATTGTTTTCAAGGGCCAGCATTGTTTCATTCCTTTTTCTATTGTTTTTCTGTTTTCAATTTTATTTCTCTTAACTTTAGTATTTCCATTCTTTTGCTTGCTTTGGTTTTTTCTATTCTTCTGTTTTTAGATTCTGAGGTGGGAGCTTAGTTCAAAGACTTGAGACTTTTCCTCTTTCTACTATAATTACTTAATGCTATAAATAACAGCATTATTTTAGCTATTTCCCGTAAATTTTTATATGTTGTGTTTTAATTTTCATTCAGTCCAATAGATTTTTTGTTTCCTTTAAGATTTCCTCTTTGATTTATGAATTATTTGACATATATTGTTTAGTATCCAGATATTTAGAGATTTTTCTGTTATTTTTCTGTTACCGATTTCTAGTTTGACTTCCTTGAATACACTGCTTATGATTCCGATTCTTTTAAATTTTTGAGATTTGCTTTATGGTCCAGGATATCATTTATCTTATATATATATATATGCCATGAGCACTTTAAAAAATTATACATATTGTTGTATAAAATGTTCTGGAAATATCAGTTGGATCCTTTCTATTGATAGTTTTGTTGACATGTTCTACATTGGTTCTGATTTTCTGACTAGTCCTCTTAATTGTTGAGAGCAGATTCTAAAGTCTCCAACTCTAATTACAAAATGTATATTATGCAGCTCCATTTTGGGTACATGTACATTTAATACTGCTATGTCTTCATGGTGGATTGATATTTAATCATTTTAATCATTATGTAATGTGTACCGTCACTCTCCGTGATAAATTTTCTTACTCTGAAATCTACTTATTGATTATTAGTATTTCCACTCATATTTTCCTTTGATGAAGTTTGTATGGTACATTTCTTACACCTCTAAATATTATTATATTTGACCTGTTTCCTATAAAAAGCATATAGTTGGGTTATGTATTTATTCATTATACCACCTCTATATTTTAATTTGTATATTTAGATAATTGACATTTAGGTTTGCCAATTTATGTTCCATTTTCTGTTTGTTCTCTTTATTTTGATTCTTTTTTTTCTGCCTCTTGGTAAATTATTTAAACATTTTTATAGAATTTCATTTTGATTTATCTATGGTGTTTTCAGTATATCGCATTGTATAATTTTTTTAGTGGCTTCTTTAGATTTTGCTATACATTTAATTTGTCAAAGTTTAATAGTGCTGTCTATTTCTCCTCCTCTGGGACTTCAATGATGCAAATGTTAGATATTTTATTACAGTTGCTCATGTCCCTGAGTGCAACTTCTTTTTTTTCCCACAGTCTATTTTTTTTCCATCTCTCAGCTGAGTAACATATATTTATTTATCTTTGAAGTCAATAGACTCTTCCTTCTGTCCATTTTATCTTCTCTTGAGTTTAACTCCATTTACTGTTTTTTTATTTAAGTTTTTATATTTTTTCAGTTCTAAAATATCCCTTTAGTTCTTTTTTATGTCTTCTATTTTTTTTTCTTGCTGAAATTTTCTAATTTTCATTTATTTCAAGCATGTTAGTAATTGCTCATCAAAGCATTTTTATAATGACTGCCTTAAAATTCTGGTCAAATTCTAACGTTTATGTCATCTCTTTATTAGAAAACATTGATATTTCTATTCTCTCTCACTTTGTAAGCTTTCTAATACTTATTATGACAAGTGATCACAGGTTGAAATCTGGAAAGTTTGGATACTGCATTATAAGAGGCTTCTCATTTAAACTTTATGATTTAGAAGGCCTCCTCTGACACTGCTCTGATCAATGAACAGGGAATACTGCCTCATTCTGCTAGATGTGTGTGCATTCTAGGTGCCCCACTTGCCCCCAGTCACACCTGGGAGAGGAGGAGCTTGTTTTTGCTGCTGAAAAAGGAGGCAGTTCGAGCTCCCCACTAGGCCTTTGCTGATAACACTCTGGCTGGGAGGGATAAAGGCCCCTGTTTACTACTCCAGGCATGTCCTCCACTGACACCAAAGAGGGCTGGAGGACAAGCCTTGTTACTGCTTGGTTGGTGGTAAAAGTCTTGGTCTCATCTGATACCATCCCAGAGAGCAAGGAAGAGCACCTCTTACTGCCAGGTAGGGTCCAGGCTCTCCAAATGGTCTCCACTGACAGTGGGTGGAGTGGAGTTGGGGTTATTATCACCAGGAAAGGAGTGTATGTGTGCGGGGGGAAGGCATTACCACCCAGTGGGATGAAAGCTCCAGCTCCCCTTGGCCTTGTCTGATACAGCCAGAGCCGGGGTGGGGTTGGGGCATCTTACTTAAAGCCTCATGATGGTAGAAGTCAAGCTCTCCCTCAACTACTGCTCATAGGCAAGGTGCGACCAAATATTTCTTGTGGTGTTTGTCAAGAGTAGAACTTTTTTTGTGTAAAATATTTCTGTTTGGCTAGGCTAGGCCATCCCTTTCCTCATTTTTTGGCTTTTCTCAGGGTTTTTACATACTCCACACACTGGCATTTCCAGGTTTCTGACTTCTCCAAGTATCCAGCCAAGGAAACTTACTGACATCATGTTTCTCAGTTCCCAACATCCTAACCAACCTGACTTTCCTTCGCTGGCAGTGTTTTTATGTTTGTTTAATATATAACGCCCACAGATTTTAGTTGCTATCAGCAGAAAGAATAAGGAGAAACATATCCACTCCATCTTCCCAGAAGCAAAAATCTTTTTTGATGTCTTCTCAAATTATTATTTAGTTTAAAAATGTCTTTTCCCATGACAGTCTTATGGCTGGATTTGTTAATGGACAAGAGTTATTTTTTCAGGTATTGAACTTTACCATATAAGTAACGTTTGTGTTCATTAAAATTTGAAAGCAAATATAAACAACAAATAGTTTTGATGATAACTGCCTCATTGTAATATTTGTGTAGAGGCTGCTGCATCATAAATATTGAGTTATGCCTTTCTGTCCTGGCTTTTAATAAATGTAAAATCTGGCAAATATTACTACATCTACTCCTTATTTAGCTTTGAACTTAAGAACAGAGGGTGTGCTTCCTTATTAAAATTTGAAAATTTTCTATTTTACGAATAGAATTTCTACAGATCTGATATCTCCACTCCCACTACCGAAATATTCCCCTAGACTTTCTCTATCTTCATCATTTTTGTAAATGCAGATAAATATAAAATTATTCACATACCTTATAGTGATGAAATAAATTGTTTCTCATTTGTTCCTGCTTTTCTTGTTAAATATATGGAAAAGAGAAGAAGCTGGAAGGAAGGGC
Organism: Cynopterus sphinx; assembly: GCA_030015415.1. Lineage (NCBI taxonomy): Eukaryota > Metazoa > Chordata > Mammalia > Chiroptera > Pteropodidae > Cynopterus > Cynopterus sphinx. The sequence goes on from CM057383.1 coordinate 60,661,356, forward strand.
TAGAAAAGGAAGAGACAAAAACTAAGGGCAATTCTGGGTGATAGACAGCAAGGGGAGAAAGAGAAAAAGAGTAGAGAGGGGAAAGAGCCCCAGAGGAGATGTGAAGTATTAATTTGGTGCTGTCTTTGTGAGGGTAGATTAAAACACTTCTTGATGTTGGGACCCAAAATTTAAGTGTCCATCAACAGATGAGTGGATAAAGCAGATATGGTATATAGAGAAAATGCAATTATTATTCAGCCATGAGAAAAGGAAATCCTGCCATTTGCAGCAACACAGATGGAGCTTGAAGGCATTATACGAAGTGAAATAAGTCAGACAGAGAAAGACAAATATGGTATGATCTTATTTATATGTGGCATCTAAAGAAAAACTGAAATTATAAAAGAGAGTAGAATGGTGGTTACCAGAGGTTGTGGAGAGGGAGGTGGAATTGGAGGGATGTTGTTTTAAGTATACAAACTTGTAACTAGATAAATTTGGAAGATCCAGTCCACAACATAGTGATTATAGTCATTCATACTATAGTATAAACTTCAAAATTTCTGAAAGACTTAATCTCAACTGTTCTCAACACTAAAATGATAATTATGAGACATGATAATTATGTGACTATAGTAATCATATGGCAAAATATAAGTAAGTATATCAAATAACCACTTGCAAATTAAACTGATACGATGTTATATATCAATTATATCTCAATGAAAACAAATAACTCCTCCAAATCTAAATTTCAGATGGTGAGTTCTTTCCTGCTGACAGTTCAGAATAAAACCAAAACAAAATTTGACTCAAGTTAGGCTTCCTATTTGGGAACCCAGTATACTTGCTCTCAGTTGTGATCTTTTCAGGGACCATGTCATCAGTAAGAACCTGGCACACTGTCTGGCGCATGTCAATCCACTGGCAGCTACAATGGAGGGACACTACCCTTGTGCCTCGGCAAAGGACATAGCTCTGTGGAGATTCCAGGAGGAAATACACACACATGTAGACACAAACACACACGTACAAAAAAAGTTATCATTGCTAACATATATGTTCAAGTGTAGTTATTCTAATCAGAAAGTTTGGGAATAATATTTCCAACTTCTCTTAAATAAGTAGATCAGAGCTTGTGATAATAATTTCTAAAATGTAGGAATACATTTCAAATCGGTGAGAACTGTATTATAGAGGCTACCTGAGTGCTATACTGGGAAGGATTCTGAGGCCAAAACAGGAGAGAGAGCCACCACAGTGGCAGGAAGAGAGGCAGGATGTGTCAAAATGCGAGGCCTGAGAAATAAGAGTTGTAACTTGCAGAGTAGAAACATGAGGCATGGCAGGCTTGCACGCCAGTTTCTCTGAAGCAGCTGGTGAAGGTGGTGTAAAGCCATGGTTAAAGACCTGGAGCCCGGCTACACAGGCTCAAACCTGGACATGACCATGAGCCAGGTGTGTGACCAACCACAGGCAACACTTAACCCCTACGTGTGTCAATTTCCTCAAGTGTAAAGAGAATGATGCAACAACTGTAGCTGCCTCAAAAAGTGTGCGAATTGAATGATGCATCTGTAAAGCACTGACAGATAATTAGCTCTACATAAATACATATCTTCTAAATTATTATTACATCGAGTAGTTCCCTAAAATTTTCATCATGTCTTTTTACAAAAGTATATAATACTGGGGTTGACACTAGAATTTTTCAGAAAAGAGTGGCAATGAACAACAAAGCTGGGTGACACAGCATTCTCCTGTAAGACATGGGCCATACTCATCACAGCCCTCATCTACTCCTAAGCTGTCTTCTTGTAAAGAGAGAAACCAGAGAGGTTGGAAGCACTTGCAAGCACCAGATGCAGCAATGTGCAGAGTGGTTTGTCCCTGAGAGCTGTGCATGAGTTTGGCCAAACCCCCACTTGGTGCTTGAAGCAGCAGCACAAGAGAGCAGGACTAGCTGTGCAGCTGAGGCACCCTCGGCCTTGATTTTGCTGGGCTCCGTTAGAGGTGGGGAGGCCTGGGGTTGCTGCACCTGCTAGACTGATGCAAGAGTGCTTAGGACAACCTACTACCATTGCCAGAAGGGCTGTTGGAAGCTCAGACTCAGGACCACCACCCCTAAGGGAGATTGAGCAACGGCAGTTTGGCGTGAGTCTCATCTGTCTACAGTATGTGATGGCAGTCTGTCCCAAGTTTATCATCGACACACTGCACTACTCCTTCCACTCTAAATTTATCGAGTACCAGGTGCATATAAGGGCTACGCTGCCTTCTGTATGGCTACAAAATCAAGTAAAACAAAGTGAAGAGTAGAGCAGGGAGGAGAGGAGATGGAGAGATAATGGGATGACAGGAAGAAGGAGGCAGAGGAAGGAGGGAGAAAAGGGAAGTTTACTCCCTTTACTATCTGCTGTATTCCAATTACAGTGGGGCTTTTAAAACATATGTTATCTTACTTAATTGTCACACCAACCTGTGGGTAAGAAGTGTTATACCCATTTTACACAAGAGAGAGTAAGAGGCTCAGAGAATTTAGAGTTTGAGAAGGGGAGAACAAAGAGCATACACAACACTTTCAAGGGCCATTTTTTCACCCGGTGGAGCTTGAAGTGGCGATGGAAGGTGTTCTGGGCTGGAACCAGAAGCTCACGTTCTCGATGGCCCTTTGATGACCTGGGTGATCCTGAGCAAATCACAGGATTGCCCTTGGTCTGTAAATGGTGCGGGACTAGCAGCCAGCAGAGCCTTCCACTCAGCCATAGTAATGAGCTAAAATAAATCAAGTCTGCCTGCCATAGGCAAAGCCTGCAACATGTACTTCACCACATTGCCACCATGGCCTATGACCTTGTATCCTGCCATTTCCCACTTTGGTTACCTTCCTGAAGACATTTGGGTTTGCAACCTCTGTACAGTCTGAATCTGTCCAGACCCCCACAGCTGAGGAGACTAACTCCAAAAGACAGATTTTTCCCAAAATTTGTACCAAAAATTTGTAACTTTCAGATCTTGAAATACAGGCTTTTTCGTAAGCAGAGCACATGAAATAATTTCATGTCCATGGTCTTCCAAAGGACTTAATTCCCTGTGCTAATCCACCAAATAGTCAGCTCTTTTGAAGGGTCCTATAAACCAGCCCAACTCTTTCTAACAGACATCCAAGAAACTGGATTAGATAAAAGTAGGGTTTTTTAAAAAGGAGAGCATTTGATCTCACTTTATGGAGCTGGCTCAGAACTATACCCGCTTGGTCTTAGTACTAGCCTGAGCATCCTGTGAATACTGAAGATATTCTTGGGGTGTTAAGAACGCTGCTTTCAGTCAGATGAACTGGATCTGTGACATTCCCAGGTGGTATATAGCTCTCCACGTGGGTATTTTAGAATCTTTATGACAGATAACTATGTAAACAGACAGAAAAGGAGTCAACTGTCAGAACATGCCTGCCTGTTTCTTCTCCCTTTTTCTCCTCTTTTCTTTTGAGAAATGAAAGGAACTTTGTTCCCCAATGAGAGAAAGTGATTGGAGATGGTCAGATGCCATCTCTGACAGTCCCCCAGGCCACCATCTCACCCTTAGTGATACTCCCAAAGTCGGCACTCCCGTAATCAGCACTCCCTCACCTGCCAGGATTCCTGTCCAGTGGGCTGTTTCTCAGCTGAATGGGGCAGCCTCAGGAAGCAGGCGTCTGTCCCCACCCTGCCCCTCCATAGATGCCTGGAATCGGCCTGCTACACCTGGCTGTTCTGAGCCAAGTGGCACTTCATGTTTGCAGTTTGACTCGTGTTAGATATGGATGCAGGAACAGGCAGATGCAGATGAGGTCACTTAACACTTCAAAAACCGGATGGCCTTTTTCTTCAACTTGGGACTGAGGGGAAAATGACGGGAGAAAAATAATGTGTACTGGAGCTGGGACACTTGGTGACAGCCAGGTACATGGTCCCAGGCAGAGAAGGGGAGGGGCTGAGGCAGCCGGCAGGTGCCCTCATTTGACACTTAGAGATGCCAGTCACATCAACTGTCACCCTAAGAAACTAAGTGCTTTAAGAAGAGAAAAGAAAAGACAAAGTGCCGGTCACTTCTGTTACGAGATAGTTTTTGAGCTCAATACTGACAGAAGAGGAGCCGGAGTTGCCAAGGTGGCTCCTCAGACTACTGCAGACTATTGACAAGGTTCTTGGGCTCTGAACTTCCCAGAGCCGCCCCCCTCCACACACACGCATACACTCCATCTCTCTCTGCTTCTCAGATGGCTCTCTCCTCTCTGCATTTAGCTTTGTCCTCCCTAGACAGGCACACAGCATGGGGGCTCTGTGAATCCTGGCACAGGCAATTTGATTCCCTTAAAGAAAAGGCAATACAGCGACCTGATTTCTGGGGAGAGATGGCCTTTGAGAAAGAAAATACTTAAACAATAACCATGCTGGATTTGTGCTGCAATTAAAAGGTGAGGAATGTTTTTAAAAATCTTTAAAAAGAAACTCTTAGCATACATCTACTGAACTAACTACACATGAAAGCTAAGGGAGTGTGACAATCAGATGTTTGTCACTGGTGTCAAACATTGTCTGTTTGGCCATCTAAACAATTGGCCAAATTCCTTAATTTTATCTGAGCATTTGAAACCATAAACATAAAGCATTAAATGAACTACAGGAAAATTGTATATTCAGTTTCTAAATTAAATTTTTCTTATTGATGTTTTTTATTTTTCTAACTTTCAGATAGAAGCTTAATATGTATGCATCTTCTTGAATAAGAAAAATTTTGAATTTTTCTCCACAACTTTGTTTTTTCAGAAAATAAAAACAACTAAAATTTTCAGAATTTCTAATACATCTTTGCTCTGCCTAAGTTTATACACAGCAATCAATGAGAAAAATATTTAATTTAGCAATTGAATAAAAAATTTTCCTGTAGATTGTTTTATGTTTTATTTTTATGACATCTAATGCTTAGATAAAAAAAATAATAAGCAATTTGGTCAGTTGTTTGGATGACTAGACATGTAGATGTTTGACACCAGTGACGAACATCTGGATTATCACACTTCCTTTTACTTTCATGCATATACTAGGTGTTGTGTAGTTTAGTTGATGTATGCTAACTGATCTCAAATTTAAAAGGTGCATCTCTTGTGTCCCAAACAAAATTTCCAGAAAGAAGAGCACCAATACTATCCTTAATGTGTTTTAAAAATCATCATGGGATATATTAGTAATAAAAATGCCTTTTTTGGCAATGCAAAATGTATAACGAGAGTCAAATAAATGTGAAAGGACATCCTTATCAAGTGATATTTTGTTTAATCCCTTTGATACTTCATACCTTCAGAGTTAACCTATGTTTATAAAACAAACACATTATTGGCACAAAAAAAGACTTTTTAAAAATTTTGATTGCAACAAAGACAGTTCAAGCCTTTCCAAGACCTGTGAGTAAGGGAGATTTGTTAGTAATGAGAGTACCATCATTTATGAAACTCAAAAACATTGTATGCATTTGAATTTCTGACTTGAGAGAAAATTGCTTAAGGTTAATTAAATTTTTAAAAAAGTTTTAATGATCAATTATACTGTTATAAAATTTTACCAAAAAAAATAAATTAGGTCAATCAGCATGTATTTAAATAGATTAAAAGATCCATCTTGTCCTAGTTCTCATCTCCAGAAATGTAATCTTATATTCTGTTCTGGGGGCACAGTTGGTGTCACACATTTTCTTTAAGATCAAGGTATGCTCTAGTCTGGTTTTGCTCAATTTTTGACCAGAGGAGGTCCATTTGCTTTAGAAAGGATAACCCATGAACTCCTACTAACTAGACTTTCTTTTGTTTGGAAAAAAAAAGTTTTCCTTCTTGCTCCCCACAACCACAATTCTGAAGGATCAGTGGAAGTAAGAGCTGCAGACACAGGAGAGGCAGGTGTCTTATGCCACTCACAATGCATCTGCTAATGAGGCTGACATGTTTGGACCAAGCAATCCAATTTGCATTTGTCACTAGAGTGAGACATTAGCAATGTGAATATTGAGAGGGACAGATGTGCCCCAGCAGGACTACCACCTCATACAGCCTGCTGTGCTACCAATGCCAGGGAGGTTGCCAGCCCAGGAGATGCTCCCTCACCTTGGAGGAGCCCATGGCACTGCCAGACACAGCAGAAGAATAGAGAGACATGTGTCCTTTCTCAAGGCCCTGGGATCCAAACTAACGGATGGGGAACTATTGACCGGTGACCTGTTATGTGATGAATCCACAGTCCTACGGGACTGTTAGTTAGTTGTCTTGTACTTATAATACCCCTCATCTTTTGTAACTCTACCCACCCACCTTTCCTGAGCTCTTGAGAGATGCAAAGACTTTACCATATTTGATTCTTCTGAATTGTTGTATGCAGCTTCATCCATGTCACCAAATTGTCATTCATCATCTTCTGTTTCTTCCAAATCTCTGAAAAAATTAACAGCTAATTTTAAGACAATTTAGAGTACTTAGTGTTATGCCCTGATAGACAGAAATCTCACTGGTATTATACCCGATTTTCTCCATAGGGATATTTTCATTTTTAGATGAGAATTTTACATAAGCTGAATCATAATTCTTAATCTGTAATATTTTTTATGCAACCTCATGGTTAAAGGCTGATAGGGGTCAACAAATGTTTTCTATAAAGAGCTAGTAATAACTTAGTAGGCTTTGGGTGTCTCCTTCACGACCACTCAATTCAGCAGTTGTAGAGTGAAAGCCATGACAGGCAGTACATACATGAGTGGGTGTAGACACGTGACAATAGAATTTTATTTACAGAAACATGTTGCGGGTTGGATTTGCCCTGCAGGCTAGAGTTTGTTGATCTCTTGTTTAGAACAAAAAAGATTACTCAAAGCCAAATACACAGTGTTCAGAATTTCATCCTGGTTTCCAGAAAGCTGGAAGGCAGGGATGTCACAACCCCACGTCCCGGGACCTGACCTCAGCTCCTTTTTTCACAGCTGGATGACCTTAACAAAGTCACACAACTTCTCCGAACCCATAAAATAGGAATCTGGCCTCTCTCAGGCACCAGCTTGCTCTCAGGATTAAATGGCATGATGTTTTACAAGCTTGGTGTAGAGTTGCAAACAGTAAACACACAACGAAGTGTTAATCTCTCTACATTCTCTGAGTGATTTATCATGCTCTCTACCCTTATATCTTGAAACCCTCTATTCCCCACACCCTCCTGAGTCCCCTCCTCCTCTTCCCACTGCTCTTTCTCAATCTCTTTTAAGTTTTCTCCTTGTTCTTCTCTGAATAACTATCTCTGAGTATTCTCAAAGGTTCTGACCTCAGCCCTCCCCTCTCTCATTGGTGATGAATTGTCAGGGGATTAATCTTTTCCCTTATCCTCTTAGGTTCAGTGATTGGGGGCCAGCTAATTATGTTATCCAAAAAAAACCCCACATTAATAAGAAAAAGGACAGATTTTTATTTACATACATACGCAAGAATTTACAGAGAGATATAATTCAAGGAGGTGATTAGAATTTGAGGTTTCAAAACTATCTTTCTAGGATAGGAAAAGGAGAGAAGGATACTTATGGGAAAACATATAACTTCTTGATAGGGGAGGGAGGGGAGAAATGGCGTTAAGGGAAATGATTTTCAGAAATAATAAGAGGCCCTTAAGAGAAGAAATAGGAGATATGATAGTTTTGTGATAATGATGATGAGTCAATCTTCCCTGGTTTTAAAACTTCCAGGAAGGGGATTTAAAATGATTGAGTTATTTGGGTAGATTTTGCTTTGAGGAAGGTAGAAGAGTTCAGAATAAATAAATTTAAAAAAAATAAATAAAAGACTATTTCAAATGCCTTTAGCTCAAAATAATGTTCATGCCCCAGCAATATATTCTAGATTCCTTTAATACAGATTCACACTTTCAACCACCGTCTCTGAACCAATAATTCCCAAATGGGTCCTCTCTCAGCTCTAATCCATCTTCAGGAAGCCCCGCCCACATTTCACCTCCTACTGCCTTGGCCACCAGGCGTTCTAGTAATGGCCAGCTCCAAAGGTTCATAGACACACAGATTGTCCACATTTAATGTCTGTTACTAGCATCTCAGTTCTCTAGAGTCCACACTTGCTACTCCCTACATTCAACCCATTTTCAAATCCTGTAGACTCAACCTCCAAACCTACCCTTGCACTGTCCTTCTCCCCTCTTGTTTCAGATTTTTAGTCTCAGCAGCCACAGAAGCCCCTTCTGAACCAACTTTAGCTCATGTCTCCTCTAGTTTAGCCTGCTCCTCTGCCTAAAATTGATTCTGCTACCAAACCAAGGTGCTTTCTTTAAAAATGCTAACTTTCTGTCTCCTCCATTTCCCTCATTCTGTCCTTTCTTACTGGAATTCCCTCACCAAAATCCACCACTCCAATTCCCACCCATCATTCAGGATTTTCTGCAAGGACCACCTTACCAGACTTTTCCTGCAGAGATACATCCTTGCATTATCTGTTGTTTTTGGACATATCAACTTGGGCACATACAAATCTTGCCCTGTGATCTCATTATTGGATCTTTTTCTCTCATCTGACTGAAGTTCCTTGAAGGTAAGAAATGTCCCTGACCACACCCATGTTATGTTTTCTGCAACTCCTAACACGGCCCTGAAAAGAGCAAGTACTGTGGTGACATGTGTTTATCAGCCATTGCTGGGCCAATGTTAGACTTGGGCGACACACGCTAGAGAAATTTGAATGTGTCGCTTCTCAAAAGAGGAGAGGAAACAAATGACAGCGGTGGAACAGCTGGGTCATATCCCAGCTCCATTTCATAAAGCTTATTACTCTGGGCAAGTTCATTTCCTGCTCTGTACCTCTCTTCGGTCTCCTATAAAATAAGGGGAACAGTAGCACCTGCTCTTGGACCAGAGGTGTAAATCTGGAAAGAAAAGGCAATAAAGCATGAATTTTGACAACTTTTAGATGTCCAGACCAGATTACCTATTGCAATATCTTCTTGTTCACTCGAGAGGAATAGATCACAGTTAAATTTAGGTTCAAAAAAAGTATTTAATTTCATTCTCTGAAGTAGCATTTGTGAAAGTTATGGGATCTTGATTCCCCCATTACCTCTTGGTACTCAAGTTCACTACACAGTAGGGAAAACAGAAAGCAAAGGGTCCTCAAAGCTACCCGGCCTCTCTGATTCACAGGCCTGCATTTGGGAGGTCCTGGGACCTGCTTCTTTAGACAGGCTGGTGAGAGTGAGGATGTGACCAGGACATCAGTCAACCCAGGACACACTGCAGAGAAACCCCTGAGACAGGCCTGGCACAGGAAAGCAGGCAGTATGTGCTGTGTAATGTTATTGTCATACAGGAAAATGTCTGGAAAATCCCAGAAAACTTGCCTTTTCCTCACTTTTCCAGCAACAAGTAAAGAAAGTGTCTGCTGGGAGCCCCAGTCTCAGAACATATAACCCTACTCAGATTCCATCAGGGAAAGAGATCTTTGTCAGGGAAATGCAAAAAAATGTTTTCTTCTAGATTGGTTTTCATTGGATGACAATACTTGATGAGAAAAACAAACAAATAAACAAACAAACAAACAGTTATCTGGAGAACTTCATGAAGAGAACAGAGCATTTCCCAGGAGTCTATGTCTTGAAACGCTGTCTCCAGCCTTGACATCTGCCTTGTGGTGGGCAAACACGGCTGAACCCTGCTCTTAAAAATTAAATGGAGGAGGTAGGAAGGAAAACCTAGGTGACATGGGAAGTTTACAAATGAAAGAACTGCAGTTTTGGAAGCAGAAAAAAAAGATATTTTTAAAGAAAAGTGAAATGCATGAGATAATCAAGCTTCGTCAAATCATCCCCTCTCATCACAGAAACTAGTAGACTCAAACACAAAGCTATTTTGAGGGGGACTGATAAGCAACAATAATATAAAAATTTAATAACTTACTGATCGCCAACTCTGGTGGAATCTCTTTGGAGTATGAAGCAAGTAAAATCTTTGTCCTTAAAGACATTTTGACTTGATCAGAGAATCAGAACTAACCAGCACAAGAAGAGCAAAGCAAGAATAAAACGCAAATACTCTGCAAACAGAGGGAAGTGAATGACTACATTCAAGTGTACATGGGGCAAGTCCTTGGAGTTATAGAAGAAAGTTGAAAAATGTCAACCCAGACTGCAGACCTGATGTTTCTCCCAGATTTATGGAGTGGCCACTCTAGGACACAGACACCTGGGAAGTAGAGAGGGTTCAAAGCAGGTGGACTGTGCTTTAAAATCATGTGTAAAAATTGAGGTAAAGGGAAAAAATAAGCTAGCAAATATCCTCTCAACAGTGAGTTTTTCATCTAAAAAAAAAAAAGCAAAGATAGAATTACTTTGAAAATCTACCAGTACAGTTAAACTATGATCCAATTTACAGGAATTTTAGAGCATATTCTATAAATGAATCCATCTTTTAACAAAAATGTAAAAGCTTACATAGGACAACTCTCCTTGAGCTGTTTGGTTGTGTGTGTATGTGAGTGAATGAGCAACTGAATAAACTTGGCTTTCATAAATATGCATTTAAATAGTAGGGATTCATATTTGACCATAAACACAGTTATCACTACTATTATGGAAGGTCTGTGCCAACTCGTGGAGGGCAAGAGAGCTCTCAAGTAAAGTGTCTGTGAAATAAGGAGTCTACTTCTTGCTGTGAATTTTCCTCAAAGTAGCCAGGAAAGAAGCTGAAGGATTAAAATGGCCTTCCTTCTGCTTACTTCCTTTTCCTCTGAAAAACCTTGATGGAAAACCTTATACTAAAATAGATGTGAATTGCCTAGCTCGCAGCGAAGCCATCCTTCTCCTTTATTGGCATGGGAGCCAACCTACTGAAGCCGCCAACAGCAACCTGGAGATAAAGTAAAACAAGGGAGCTGTTTGAGGAGATGTGTCTATGGTTTGTCCACAAGTGAAGAGAAATGATGAGCTGAGTGATCAACCAACAATCTCAGTTCTTGCAAAAAGTCCAGTTTCTTCACATTCAGATCATTGCCTTTGCTTATCAACAAAATCATATGTTCCAAAAAAAAAAAAATCATTTTGATCAGGGCTTCGTTCACTCTCTCTCCTGCAAAACACAACTTTTATATTAAATGCTTCTTTAATACATTATTCCATTCTAAAAAATTAAAGTTGAAACTGAGCGGAATCCGTTTTTTCTAGATGCTTTCAGCTCCCCCACGTGATGGATGGTGTTTCACAGTGGCAGCTTTCAGAATGCTCAAACATTGCTCGGAAATATATGATTTCTTCAACTTGAGAACTGAGTGTGGAATGCCAGGGACAAGGATCTGGGTAGGTCATTACACTCACAGCTGGAGTTTCTGGCATTCCACGTTCCTGGGATGCTCTTTTTCCAGAGCCTGTCTCACTGCAGATGTGACTGCATCTCCTAGCTGACGCTGCCTGCAGGCTGCGTATGCGTGTATGCGTGCATGCGTGCATGCGGACTGCATATGTAAATTCTCCTGTTGTTTTATTTTATTTCCACCCAAGATAATACAATATGTTTCAGCAACCTCAACTCCTTTCGGGTGTGAAAAACTGTGGCTCCAGCTGAAGTCACAGGTAGCAATAATATGGCATGCCAGTAAAACAGAAGTTTAACGCTGAAGTAATCGTCAAAAATGCCTGAGGGATGGAAATGTGGCATTTCTTCTACTGGGCACATGGCATTAGAACTCATGAGTAAAATGTAATGCTGTATTTGAAGATGTCAACGGATTTAGAGGCAGCATTTCTCTTTGGCAATTGCTTGCTTAGAAGTGATTCACTGGGAGTCAATGGCCTGCTAGAAAAATGTACTTGGCCTGAGAAACACATACAGTAAGGATGAAAGATTAATTCTGTCTCTTTCCAATGCTATCTAACATGCATATAACAGAATCTGACTAACACTCTTTGGGTTTCAATTCCATTTATTCTTTCTAATTTTCTAATTTCTAGGGGGGAAAGCATGTTAAACAGATACAGAGCATCCAGTAAACTTCATTGGTGTTGCTATGTTCAGTTAAATATAAATGGGTTGGGGGCTCAGGGTCACATTTCCCTATAAATAGCTACATAATCAAAAAAATAAAAAGAAAAAATATAGTTTAAAACTTTATGGGCAAAGCAGCTGGAAAAAATAATTGAAGATATCTAATATTTACATTTTCTCCTCATGAGCAATTAAAATTTAGAATCCATTAATGTTTAAGTCATAGCCTTTTGCTAACTGAACATTGATTTATGAAGACATTTGAAACATGTATAAGATTTTTCATGGTATTTTGTGGAATATCTTTTGTAAAATGATTGGCTTTCTGTGTTTGCATGTTTAGAAAGGAAATAAAGTCCAAGTGTAATTAATTTCCAGGTTATATCTATGAATGTAACATTCTGGATTGTATTAACTCCATTTTCTATCCTGACATGTTTAATACTGCAATTTTTTTTTTCTTATAGATCAAAGAAGCAAAAAATTTGGCAAGCTAGTGCCCTCATTAAAACTGAGTTAGAATAGAGTTATACACATCATCAAAAGAAATGTTCATTTAAGAGTCAAAGTAGACCACGGAGTAAAGCCAACCCCTTCTTTCCTGGATCAGAAGGGTACACACCTCAACCAGCAGGAAATCTCAGATGCAGAAAAGCCAAGGCCCTTCACACCCTATTTTTTGGTAATTCTGTATAAGCACAACCACTTCAAAATATGAGACACGAAAACAAAACAGAATTTAGTATTTTCACCAGGGCTTAAATCTAATTTCTATTTTCAAGCACAAATGGGCAATTTAAAAATAAACTTTCCAGGATCTATTTGCATATGCTAACTTGCCCATCCTGATCAGTGGAAAGCATTATGTATTCTCAGGGCTCAGAGAGCAACAGGCAGAAAATAGAGAATAATTACCAGATTCTCCTATCCCTTGGGTCCTGCCTCTCAAACTCCTTTCTCATCCCTTCAGTAATGCCTAAGCATGATTACTTCTGGGGACTTTTCTCCTGCTGTTTCCTTCTCTGAAAAATCAAGGCCGCTAGCAGTTAAACTTGAAAAACGTTAGCTTATGAACTAACAGTAAGTGGATGCAGAGGTTATCTGTTTCCTCTCAAAGCTCTAGAGCCCCTGAAATGTGTTTGAACCAGCTTAGTTTTACAAGCTTTAAGAAAAAGTACGTTCATCATCGACTGGCTGATAAGTTACTACCACATAAAAGATGCTGGTGAACAAACCTGGGGAACAAACGAGGAGTTGGCCATGGCCTTGTGTAGTAATGTTTTTATCATCTATTAGTTAGTATTGACTTAGAGGGATGCAAAATTTTACAGCCTAGCACCATATACTTTTAAAGACTATTCCAAAGCTGATTTAGCCTGAAATTTTACTCCTATGCACACCTTTACCTCTTTAATTAGCACAGTAACTCTTCCTTGCCCTTGGTATGTACTCACAGACATTAGTGTGAGTCCCAAAATCATGACTACTGAAGCTTGATTTCTTAGGATTAAATGGTCACTCATTCCTAAGACTAAATTCCCATATTACCCACCTTGGACACTGTTCTCAATCCTCTATAGCAGCAGTCCCCTACCTTTTCAGCACCAGGGACTAGTGCTTCTTTCAGAATCTAATGCCTGATGATTTGAGGTGGAGCTGAGATGGTGAAGCTAATGCTGGGAAGCAGCTATAAATATAGACGAAGCTTCACTCTTTTGCCTGCTGCTCACATCCTGCCATGTGGCCCGGTTCCCAGGCCAAGGTCTGGGGTTTGAGGACCCCTGCTCTAGACATATTCCATAATTTAATATTAACTATCCAAATCCAGGAGCAAGAAATAAACCCTCACAGAAAACTTACATAAAGTTTCTGCACCATTTCATTTGTGAAACTTGTGTCTATTACATACTAAGTACATGTATTATTGCTAGAAGATGCCACCTGAAAACCCAAATCTTTCACAGAAGCTAACATAACACGTTGAGACACCTGAATGCCTCAGTGATGAAGGCTGAGATCAATTTTTTTGTAGTCGTTTAATATTGAAGTATTTTTCATTCTCAAGCACAAGTTCACAATTCTAACAATCTTCCCAAAATATCCACACTTCTCAATTAAAACTTAAAAGTTTCCTTCCTCTATTCCTACAGATTTGTTAGGTACCATAGTCACCACGTTTTGCACTTGTGTTACTCCTTTTACCCAACTCCTTTAGAAGTACTATCCCATTAATTCTCACAAATGGCACTTTTAGCAAAATCTAACATTAGCAGTATGATGAAGAATTGAACATTGAACACCTTTCTGTCAAAATAAGTGGAAAAGAACATTTTACAGTGCAGGACTCCTGTTTTTTATTGTTTATTCATGTACTCACTAATTTGCAGAATTCTATAATCCACAATGGGTTCCCCTGTCATTAGTGCTAATTAGTGGTAGTCTACTGTACTAATAAATCAACATTACCCAAACACAATGTCTTCACCAGGAGATAGAAGTTATAATATCTTCCTACCTATGAATTTTTAAAAATTGGGTAATTGTTCACCACTGCAGCTCTGATTTTCACTCACAGGATTTTGACATAGACCCCACTCAGTTTGCATGGAGTGAGCATGCATGCTTTTAGTGATTGTGTATTCATTCCAAGACCAGGGAAGAAAGGGACTCAAGGCAGGAAGGCATCCCTGGTCTCACATTGTCCAGTGCACTGAGGTAGGAGTTGAGTGATGAAGAAGCTTGCCCAAAGTCCAGTTGGAACTCAGCGTCTTTCACTCTCAGGCCCAGCCTAAGTCTCCTTCTAGAACACCCAACTGGTCACCTATGTCAATAGCATGAACTCACAGCTTCACTAAAAGGTCATTTTTCCTATGCAGTAATATCTGCATGATCTTCCTCTACACATATGCATTTCCAGTCTTCCAACCTACACCTTTAATGCTCTCCATTCTGCTAACTTTGCACTCTCTCCGCCCCTTCTGTGGCTTAGCTGTGAACTCTACGCTTCCTGTTCTTTTAACATTGTGTGTATATTTTTTTCTCATGAGAACATTCAATTGATTGAATTAGACTTCATAGTCAGTACGTACCTCAGCTCTCCTAAAGCATTTATCTGACTTGAGATCCCTTTAATGAACAGTGCACCTTTCTTTCAACTTCACATCATCATTCCATTACAATAGACGAAAATGGTTTTCTTGGCCAGTTGGCATGATGAAAAGTTATGTGGGCACTGAGCTACATCTGCAGAGTTTTTCAGCCCCTTGCACAACCTGGTTCTCTGTATGGTCCAATAATGGCCCATAGGCAATCAACACCATGTGAGAACTAGTATTCTTCAACCTCTTCACAAGGGGAATGGTAGTAGAAAAATGTTCCTAGATCACAACTGCAGCAAATTATCCACTGTCACAGATACAGGCAAGAGGCAAGTGGGTATTTCTTTCCAGAGCATCTCTTCAGAAAGAAGAGAGATCCCTTTTGAAATAAAAAAATATTTTTCTAGGGATCCTCTAAGGTGCTTTTGCACCATATGAATTTTGATTCCCTCACCAGTCACTTTAAATTATAATTTCTCCCAAATTTTTGTGATCTTGCAACTGAAGTTATATTTATATGCATGAATAAATATTCAATGTATCCATGCACAGTACATTGAAAAAAAATTAGTATAATTTTAGTGTCCCCATACTGTACAAAGGGTACTCTGAATCTTACTAATAAGTACATTGGCGTCCTTCACTACCCTGTAATCCAAGATGGAGAAACTGTCTGTTTTCTGTTAAGGCTGGATGAATTTTAAAAGACTGCAAGATTACATTTGGAAAAGTACTCTGAAGTTTGGCTGCTTGTTCAAATCCTGTGCAAATTTCTGTAGACTGTTGAATTGATCTGAACGGTTAGCCTATAAATATTATGGACCTTGATATGTCTTTTCATCTGCTGTTTTTCCTATGAGATTATAAAATAAACTTTAAGGTGGTGCAGTTAAGTGCGAAAATATTGGAAGACACACCACAAAGCCAAGTAGGAGGAAAAAATGTTACAAAGGGGTCGCATTTGTTTTAAACTAAGCATATTAGAGTGGATATGCTAAAATCATATTTTATCATGGGGGAAATATAATATGTTTTTCCAACTGTTTAATATTGAGGAAGCATAGACCATATTTGCAGAAGGAAATCTTTGATTTGGGAGGTTTTGATTAGTTTTAAGGTCTCATCTGAAACTTTTTAAATGTGATTTCTATTGAAGAGCATGATTCTGTGTGTGTGTGTGTGTGTGTGTGTGTGTGTGTGTGTGTGTGTGTGTGTGTATGAGGGTGTGTTGTTTACTTGGAGAACCTATTATTTATTCATCATAGTTTTTCACGTATCGATATTCCGCTTTATGGCAAATTTTAAATAAACTGAAAGTAGTTAGAACGCTAGATGAAAAATATTTCTTTAGTGTTTTTACAGCATATTTTTAAAAATTATACACTTAGCCCTTATTTATAGAAATAATGTCCAAGACCTTATTTTGGCAATGGAAATGAATAAATGTAATATGCAAAACATTTATCTATCACTGCACTTCGTTTGGCCCACTTCTAATTTCATAAAGTGACAGTATGTCATTAGATATCAATTCTGAGTTGCACTATTATAAACAATGTGATATAGAAAAATTCATTTGCTAAAACTGAATACACAGGTAAGGCAAATTCTCGTGGTGAATAATCAGCACCAAGTTTTCTCAAGTGACTCGTGTAAATTTCAAAAAAATAGTATTAACTTCACCTGCTTCATAAACAACCGAAAGCCTAGACAGCTGGTTGTAGAGATTTGGGACAAAATGACAATTAGTAATTACTATGTTGTTTTTAAACAGGAAGTTCATGAAGAAAATCTTAGGATGCTATAAGCATTTAGAGACAAGATTCTTTTCATCTTTTTAAGTCATGAAAAGAGTCATTGATGAAGTGCCTCATGAAAACTGAAACCGTTCATCGCATTGCCGAGGAAGACATCGCTCCCGTTCCAAATTTCCTGCAAAGGGGAGAAAAGAGAAATCATCGCAAATAGAAAACAGTGAATACGAGTATGCGCAGAAGCCTGGATTTCTGAAAGGTGAATATTTTGAATTTCCTAGCAGAGCTTGTCCATTCCAACTCTCATATGTAACATACGGCTTATTAAAGGCAATTCATCCCTGTTTTTTACCAGATATAAATATTACAAGTAAATTCTTAACAAGCCATCTCTATCATTGTGCTACTGTTAACATTTGTCCATCAGCACATGTTCCAATGTAGGGTACTATGTTTCAACAAATTGCACAAAATCAGTCATCCTCAACTAGAGTCAGTTTTTGCTCCTGTGGGATATTTGGTACTGTCTGGAGACATTTTTGCTTTTAAGAACTGAGGAGGAAGAGATCGGATACACATATCTTGCTGGGCAGAGACCAGGGATTCTGCTAAACACTCTTCACTGCATAGAACAGCTTCTACAACAAACAGTTTTCTGGCCACCAATGTCCAGAATGCCAGATTGGAGAAAACTTGAATTAGAGTGAATGAGGAATGCATTACCCCATGTCTGATAATATATTTTGCAAGTGTCAATAGTCAAACTCTGTATCAACCAGACGCTCAGTGATAACGTTCTAAATGTCTCGCTAGTGGGGGACCTCGTGGGAAACTCTGATTGTCCCTTACAGCAGAGTACAGCTGGATGGAAATCTGCCCGAAGCAGAAATCCCTTTTCTCTCTCCCTATTTATCATCATCATCATTATTTTTTTACTTTGGTTAGCAGATGTTTCCTTAGTGCTCTGACATCCTTTTTAATTTGCACATTTATTAATTCGGCTGGCGGAGAGCAGTTATTTACCTGCTGAATCTTCCCTGCACCTTGGGGCCGGAGGCATTGCACATAAAGGAGAAAGAATTTTTAACCTCGAACATCTTTAAGTGGAATCATGGGATGACCAGTGCAATTCTGGCTTTTGTCCTATCTCACACTCCAGGTGAAAGGAACTGACTACTCCCAAGTTCATTTACTCATCCAACTCTAGAGGGAATTGTTTGGATTCAAACATGTACCCTCACAACATCCCATTTATAGCTGTGACAAAGAGGTAAGCAATTAATCAGACATCCCTTCTAACAATACTGACCTGCCAGCATTCAAATGCTTTAATTAAAATCACAGCACAATATATGCCAGGGGTAACAGCCTAGCAATGTCTCCAGAAGGCAGGAAGCTGCTCTCCTTACCAGCCCTGCAGCAAACATATATTGTGGACCTCACTGGAAAGAGACCTTTAATGAGAAGGAAAGGAGGTCTCCAGGGCCAGTTTGTGCATGCCGCTGCTCACGTACAAAAATAGATTATATCATGTTCATTCAGAGGCTTTTGCATAAAAGGGTGCAAACCAGTAGAAATTTTCTGACTCTCCTTTAACCTTTTTCTTTCTTTCTTTCCTTCTTCCTTTCTTCATTTCTTTCTTTCTTTCTTTTCTTTCTTTCTTTCTTTCTTTCTTTCTTTCTTTCTTTCTTTCTTTCTTTCTTTCTTTCTTTCTTTCCTTCCTTCCTTCCTTCCTTCCTTCCTTCCTTCCTTCCTTCCTTCCTTCCTTCCTTTCTTTCCTTCTGTCTCTCTCTCTCTCTCTCTCTCTCTCTCTCTCTCTCTCTCTCTCTCTCTTTCCTTTTCTTTTCTTTCCTTTCCTTTCCTTTATTTTTTGGTGGGGAGAACTTACACAGAAGAAGAAAAGCCATATTACACTGGGCAATATTAAGCTTAATTTACCTCTGCTGTTTCAAAAATAAAATGTCAGTGCAATGTTGAGATTTAAAAATTTAAATATCAGTAAGCACAGAAAAAAATCTAAAGTTTTTTTTTCTTCCAGTGTTAACTCACCCTTGTGACAGTTTTTAGCCTCTTGACATTCATGCCTGGTCCACAATCATTCTGCCTTTTTTGTACATGGTAATACAAGATTTTAAAATTATAAAGATACACTGTGTTTAGAGTTAAATTGCTTTGGAGAGTTTGGAAAGATTGTAGTTCACTTATTTTATTATACTTACACTTATTTTTTTCTAAAGTGATATATAATTTCATTGAAACACGTCGGCATTCTTTGAAATATACACAAATCCCATCATCTTCTTCTTGAGTTATAGCTCTTGCACATTCAACACTTCCCTTCATCACCTATATTTTAACTGGTAATATGGACATATTAACCGGTAACATAAAACCTTTCAACATAAGCTAAGCTGACTTAAAATGCCTCTAACATCTCACACCCTATGATCATCATCTTACACTTCAAGTTTGATTTTTTTTCTTTGCTTCTTGCTAAAATTCTGTAGCAAATTCTTCATGCAAAGTATTATTAAAGCATTAGTCTTATTCTGAAATGTTCTACTGGAGCACCTGTCTACAGCGTTGGTGTTGGTCTTCCTGTCACCTAGTATTTTCAGTTGATTTTCAAAACTCCAGGTTTCTTTTTCCAGAAATTCAAATCCTAAATGTGTTTATTCGTGTTTCTCCCTGCAGCTGCCCTCAAAACTGGTGACCTTTGTGGATCCTGCAATAAAGTGCTTTCACAGCTTGTCCTTCTTTCCACATGTGGCTGTGGAAATTTGCCTGCACCCCCCAGTGCCTCAGAAGGGATCACTGTATTCCTCTTTCCCTAGCTCAGGGCTCAAGTTTGGGTCATCCTTTCACTTCCGGAAGCAAACCTCCTCTCTGTTTATCCACGCTTCCCTCAGGGCACTGCATATGGTGAGCTTCCTTCTGCACTCAGCAGCCCATTACACCCTCTCTTTTTCATATCCTGCCCCCTTTCAAGTTTGTATTCTTTTTCCTTTGAAGGATACTGATACTCCCCATAATGGTTTTCAAGTTGGAAATATGAAACTTAAAACTTTCCCTCCTCCCCCTCTCTACTTCCTTTCTGTGTTTATTAAAATAATACCTTTTCTCTCTGTCTCTCTCTGTCTCTGTCTCTGTCTCTTTCTCACGCACGCACTCTCTCTCTCTCTCTCTCTCTCTCTCTCACACACACACACACACACACACACACACACACACACACACACGATTCGATTCAAATCGGGTTCAGAGAGAATAATGACAACTGTCTTCTCAAAACATCAACCTAATTGTCACGTAAGACCATGGGCAATTTCAAGTCAGAGGACACGGATCCAGTTGTCAATAGCCAAATAGAATTTATTTTAAAAGAAATCCAGAATATCATAAAGACTGCTTGACACAGAGAAATCATTTTCTTATTCCAAATTTGGTTTTTCTCTCACCTTCTTTATTAGTTCCTCCTGATTCTCTTTAGTCTATTTCCCAAAATGTTATATGAGGGGACGTGTGTTTATAAAAAGTCTCCAGAGAAACAGAACCAACAGGACACATATAGAGAGGAAATACAATTTATTTTAAGGAATTAGCTCACATTAGTTGGTAAATCCAAAATCTTCAGGGTAGGCCACCAGAGTAGAAATCCGGGGAAGAGTTGCAGTCCCAATCTCAAGGAAATCGGATGGCAGAGTTCCTTCTTGCTTGGGAAAGTTCAGATTTTGTTCTCTTAAGAGCCACTAACATTATGGTAGTAATCTGTTTTACTCAAAGTTCACTGATTTGTGTTAATCTTATCCAAAAAGTATTATCAAAGAAACATCCAGATAATATTTAATCAAATGTCTGGACACTATGGACCAGCCACAATGACATAAAATTAACCATGGAGAGTCCCAATGTGTTCAATAGAACCTTCGTCCTTTGGATTAAATGCCAAATTAAATTGATTCTTTCCTGGGTGTTTGCATTTATTATTAAAGGGAACATAGTACTGAACACCTCCTAGATGTCTGGTACTGGACATTCACTGTCTCATTTAATTCTTATAACAATCTTATGGAATAATTATCACTATAGGAATTCTTGATATGAGAAAATAATATATTAATTTAGATATATTACTCTTTTAAATGTCAGTTTATGAAAAAAAAGACACAAACTCTTCATTAAAATCTTAGTCATCATTAGACGAGTCTCTTTGGAAACAGCTAAATCAATCTGTCTATTTATTTCTAATTTGTTTGAGATATAGCATTTTAATTCATTATTTCAACCCACAGAATATCACAACCGTTATTTATTTCATCTATTCCACAGGAATACATTTATCTTAGATTTTTTGAAATGTGATTTGAAAGTTCTTAAGTTTATGAAGTAACAGAAATTCTTTAGCTCACCTCTATAAGCATCCAAAGCCAGAACTGATTGAAGTGGTTTCAGGCTATCAAGTTTTCCCCAAATGGTACATTTAGGCTAGGGTAGTGATTGAAAGAGTACCTATGTAGGGAATGTAGGGAAATAATATATTAGCAAAGAGTCAAATATAATGCAATGGCCTTTTTTGTTTTTTAATAATTTGGTGGTGATGGGACAGAGGAAGGATTTTGCCTTATTTTCTGGCACATGGGACAATAGATTTTATCAACATCACACAGCAGTATAGTTGATACTGGGTCAACATGCCTTTTAGCCTTGAGAGTCGCCAGAGTTAATGCTCATGTAATCCAAGGCAAGAGTAGGAAAAGCAGGGAGAAAAACTAGAGAAGATGATGGTAAAGGGGAGAGAGGGGTTGAAATAATATCAAAGTCCCTTTACATTGGGGGAACAGTTGATAAATTCTTCAAGGTCAAGGTCATGTCTGCCATTTCAAATTCTCTAGAGCAGTATTCCACAAATGAGGGCTGGGAGTCAAATCTGGCCCACTGCTCATTTTTTTAAATAAAGTTTTATTGGAATGCAGCTACATTCATTCGTATATGTATTATCTATGGCTACTTTCACTACCAGGGCATAGTTGAGTAGTTATGACAGAAACCATATCACTCCCCAAAGTCTAAAATATTTACCATCTTGCCTGTGACAGAAAACTCTACCAGCCCTTGGCTTGTGCAAGGCCTGCCCACTGAAAAGTGTCATCTTCATGGACAGGGTGCATGCTCTAAGCCAGGGCCTTCTCCACAGGTTCTTGTAAAGATACCCCATATCTATTCTGGAGCTATTTTTGAAACATCTTGTTGATTTTTGTAGAATAATATTTATTTTTTCCCACCTTGATCAGAGTGACTATAGAGGAAATCATTTCTATATAGCTTTGATATTCTTGGGAATTTTTTTATAATTACATTCATCAAGATAAAAACAGGTTTGAAGCATAGAAGATTTTTTTTAGGTAAAAATGTCACAATGTTTGGAAGAATGAGAGAAAACATAAAACCCTGGTTTGGAGTCAGGCAGCCCTGCCATGAAAGAGCCCACTGACTAGCGGTGACATCTGAGACCAAGTGTATATTCTTCTGAGACCACTCCTGATCTGTAAAATGGGACCAATAATACCTGCCTTCCTGTGTTTTTATTAGGATTAAAATGCCTGACAAGGAGTAGAAGTGCAACAAACCACATCAAAACTGAGTGGTTAAAAGTAATTTATAATTTCTTGCAATTCTGTGGCTTTCTAGGTAGTTTCACTGGTCTCACCTGAATTCTCACAGGCATTCTCACCAAGGACATTAGGTTGAGGGCTATGTCACCAGGATAGCTGGGCCTCTTTCCATGGTGGCCCACCCTGGGCTTTGTTCTGTAGCTGCTTCAAGGCAGCCAGTGGGCATGCATTTACCAACTTTCTGCTTCTTCCATATTTTCTGATGCCCTATAGGCTCAAACCAGACACACAGCTAAGCCCAGAGGGAGGGCAGTGCCATGGAAGCTGCATCACCTCTGCCTCATGCGGGAGATGGGGGGGACAAAGGATGCCTGGCCCTTTCCAGCACACCACTCCTACTCAGGATGAGGCTTAGAAGACAGATTTGTGTTTCTCAACCTATGGGGATTCTTGTTCTGTTGCACCTTAGCCACTTTTCAAGTGCCAGAAGGGTAATTCCTTTCCTGGGTGTCAGACACTGTACTTTGTTCTATTAACAGGCATGATTACTGTGTCATTACTGTTCTCATCTTTCAGATTTTAGGAAAGCTAACCAACTTAAGGCTGGAAACGGATGGAGCAGGATTTCAAGCCCAGCAGTCTAGCTCCAGAGCTTATCCCAACCCCCACTGCAGCCTCTGTAACTAGTTATATCCAACAGCGTCAGAGTGACTTTGGCAAATGCCTCTTTGCCTGACTGTTCACTGACCATGCAACAGTGCTGGCTGCAAACCCTGTAATCCAGCACGGCTGTGCATGTGCAGGCCCCAGAAGTTTAATATGAAGCCGCCCCGCCGCTTCTCACCACAGCTTGTCCAATGCAGAACTGGGCAGTTCAAAAACCTAGAAGTTTCTCCTTTTCAAGCACTTCCAGGGTGCTCGGAGAGAGATCTAATGGATATGAACTAACTCCAATACAATTCCCTTTTAGCGAATTGGAATTCTAAGCCCAATAACCAGTTAGCACCAGTCCCTGTTTGCTCTGGACTTTTCCAGTTTTCACAATGAAAAGGGCCCCCAGGAGGCCCTTCAGTCCCGGGAACACTGGGATGGTTGGTTATTCTGGTCATCAGATTGGTCTGCTGTCGCCTACGAGCCTCAGAAAACGTCTGGTCACTGCCTGGACAGCTAATGAAATGAGAAAAGATCTTTTTGACTGTTTGGTTTTTTACCACTGTACCTTCAGAGCCTTAGTACAGAATTTGCTGACAAATAAAAGTAAAAAAAGTACTAGTTGAAAAAATACATATGTGAATGAATAAATATAAAAATGAATCCTGATTCCTGCCAACCAAGAGAGTGGGTGATGCTTTGGAAACCCAGGAATATGACCCAGCGTTTGCCCGAGTTTACACTGAAGAACATTTACATCATCCAGTCCCTTCTAAGTCAAGGAGGAATGGAAAAAGAGACTGGCTAGTTCAAATAACTCAATTTACACACAAATAAACACGATTTCCCAGTATCATATTGAGTCTTCTTGAACTTACTATGTTTAGTGAAAATCTGACCCAACCTTTTTATGAACCAAAAAAAAAAAATTGTATTTTATAATGGAACCACCTTAAGTTAAACTTTCTGGATTATTAACACTTCGAGGAAGAGATCACATAAGGGAGTAGCTATTTTAGTCTCAATTAAAGCTAACAATAAGTCAAAGAAACTCTTAGCTAGAGGTGATGGGCACTGGATGTTTGTGTCCTCCCCAAATTCACATGTGAAAGCCCTTACTCCCAGTGTGATGATATTTGGAGGTGGGACCTTTGGGAAGTAGTTAAGTCGTGAGGGTGGAGTTCTCATGATGAGATGAGTACCCTTGTTAAAAGACACCTGAGAGTCCTCTGCCCTATGCAAGGAGACATGAAGAAAGCAGCCGTCTGCAAACCAAGAAGAGAACTGTCCCCAGGCACCAAACAGTCTCAGCATCCTGATGGTGGGCTTCCCAACCTTTACAACTGTGAGAAATAAATTTCTGCTCTGTAAGTCACTCTGTCTGTGGTGTTTTGTCATAGCAGCCCAGCTGACTGGGAAGAGCAGAATAGTCCAGTGGCTAATGGCAGGCGTATTTAAATAAAGCCAACTCGCATTTGAATCCTGACTTTGCCATCTTGTAGCCATGTGGTACAGGGCACAATATGTGAGTCTGTAAGCTTTTGTTTTCTCCCCTACAAAACGGACATGACTGTCTTTGGGGGTCTTGGTGAGAATCGACACACAGCCATGTCCTGGCTGACCTCCAGAGAGGTCTGGGTGAATCTCCACCACAGGCCCGCTTTCACTTTCAATACTGTTTGCTTTCCTAATCCTGCAAGTACTCAGCTCCAGACCTGATACACACTGAGTGCTCCATTAAGCACCATGGCTTAATGCACTAAAATTTTCCCAAACTTTGCATTAACTTTTTCAAATCTGTACCTTTTAAAACTATTTTTAGCATAAAATTAGTGCTAAGAATTGATATTGAACAAAAGTTCAAGAATGTGCAACGTCATCATGCAATGTGGGCACCAGCGCCTATAAAATAAAATAGCATTTTGGAAAAAGGAAGACAACAATGATGCTACCTTCATCTATTGTGTAATGATGTCCTAAGCATGCTTACATGGCTCTATGTGTCAGGCCATGCGTTCAACATGCTTCACCTTTATTAACTCCTCACATAACTCTCTGAGCTAGATGCTTGAATTGTCACCCCTATTTTGTGGAAGGGGAGATGGAAGCATGTACATCACCTAGGGAGTAAGTGGCAGATTACAGCAAGCCTGGCTCCAGGGTCTGTGCTCTTGACCTTGCTGAGTGTATTAACGATGTACGTCTTACCCCACTGGTTGCAGCGTTCGTTGTCTGTCCAGGTTGGGAAATTAGGTAAAGTAGGAGACTCTTCCACAACTGGGGAGAGCTTCAGTGCCACTCAGACCTTCTGACACCTTGTTGGCTTCTCAAGGTCTTTTTTTTTTTCTTTGCTTCTTTCCAAGCATGCAGCTGTGTTCCAAGATAGTTGATGTTCCAGTACAACTGGCTAGAAAAAATGATTAACTTTTCTTCTTAAAAATCAACATATTTTACCCAAGGGAGAATATCTTACCTCTCTGCAAGTCTGATCATTTTTCTAATAACTACCTGTTTTTTTTTCCCAATCATACCTAGAGAAGGCATGAGCTTCACTCTACGATAATAGGAATGGCTCAGATTCTACTCTCATTAATATAATGATTCCATAACACAATGACAGATAAAAGAACTTTCTTTTTATTCTACTCAAGGCTGGTTTTACATAAAAATAGACCATAACTCAGAGTCTGTAATGTCTATGGAAAGGTTATACTCGTTACCATCCAAATAGGCTGAGCTAATAAAAATTATATTTGTTACAATCCAAATAGATTAACCGGCCTTAAGGGCTTAGCTATGTATTACACTTTTCAATTTTCTTATAATTAAATTAACATAAAATAGTCTTCACAAATAAATGGCTGTTTCAGAAATAGTTAAGCTCTGTTTAACAAAAAAAAGCCATTCTATTTACACATGCAGCCACTCAGGTAACTCTGGGAAGTGAAAAGAGGTGCTTCCTATACAGTGGATTCATGATCCAGAGATTAGCAGAAAGATGTCTTTTCATTTATCCTGCTGAAGCCATGGATGCCTCAGCTGGTGGCCCAAGAACAAACCCAGGACAAATGTCCGGCTCTTTAAGGGGTGCTCCCAGTCATCCACCAGGAGGCACGATGGTGGGACCTCAATCCCTGTGCTGTGATTTCCTGCTGGTCTTGATGCCCATTAACAAAAATTCTGCCATGTTTTCCGTTCATGTTCCTTTTTCTTCTCCAGAAGCCTGACCTCTAGATATTTGCCTTCTGGCTCTAAATCCTGTTAGAATGTTGCTTTCATTTGTAGAATCCTTCATTCGGGATTTCACATTTTTATTCAGGTGCCACTTTTTTACTCCATCCCCGTAGTCTTCACAACATTGAATAAACAGCGATGACTTAACTCTCTCAGCTGAAGAGCTCTCAAACAAGACAGCTGCCCCCCCACCCCAAGCTGGTTGAATTCTTTAAGTGTTAGGATCTACACAAAGCTAAGTGATTCAGATTCGTCTTTTGTTTTATACTATAAAAGTCATAAGAAGACATGAAGAAAGGGAACAAGTTATATATCTGTTGCCATTTGAAACAGTCAAAAGCTTGAGGTTTTTTTTGTTTGTTTGATTTTTTGTTTTTTCATTCTGAGAGTCAAGCGGGAGACAGCTCACAAGGAAAAAGATGAGAGCTAACATTGGCTGGGTTCTTAGATGCCAGGAGGGGGGCTGGGGGCCGTGCTAAACACCTTTACTTGCATGAGCTCATTTAATCCACACACCTTCCTGTGTATTAGAGGAACCCACCCAATTTAGAAATGGGAAACTAGAGGTCACAGAGCTAGTGTGAGTCAGAGCCAGTTTTATAACCCCAACATAAGGAGATGCGTTAAAAATGCTTGCAAGCCAGCTAGCTATAGGTCTGGAAAAGCCCTGGGTTGGAGTCTTTCTGAAAACCTAAAACGTAATACTACTATCTCTGGTAAAGTTTTATTCAAGGGCATGGGAGGAAGTCCGAACTTGACAGTACAATCAGCAGCCACCAATTCTGAGTGCTCTTCTTTGAGCTCAGTGGTTTGACTCCACCAACAGTAAAATACAGTCTCGTAGGACTGCATGATAATATAATATAAATCCCCAGCAGCCCTTGGTATGTCATAGTGATTACCTCCTTGAAAACAAGTAGAACTTAGAAGATACCTTGATCATGTTGAGGCAGGCAGTGCAGACTCTAAACCTCTGTGTGCCTCTTGGGCTGCCCACCTTTTGGGCAATCGAGTCTCCATTAACACTTCAACAAAAGGTCGAGCAAGAAAAATAGAAATGAGGCTCAAATGAGTCTATGTTGCTGCATCCACAACTTTTGTTGAAGGTTTGATGAGGGAGGAGGTGAAAAGTAATGGTAAAATAAGACATCTAAATTTTCTGCAGACCACATCTATTTATGGCCTCCCTATTCCTCATCACTGTGGATGAGTGAGACCTGGTCATGCCCCTAAGAAGATTAAGCATAGTTTAATTCACCATGCTCCAGTAAGGTGACTAGGTGAGAAACACTGTAATCTGCATTTGTAGCTTCCCCCACCTTTTTAATGTAAATGGTAGTGAAGTTATTCATCTTTATCTTCCAAGTGCCCAGCACTAAGTCGGTATTCAACATGCACCTGCACTGAGGACCGACCATGTGAGGATAAATGAGAAGTCAGCCATCTGCAACCAGCAAGAGAGCTTTTACCAGGAACCGAATCAGCAGGCATCTTCATCTTAGATTTGCAGCTTCCGGAACTGTGAGATGTAAATCTCTGTTGTTTAAGCCTCCAGTCTGTGGTATTGTGTTGTGGTGGCCGTGCCGAGACAGAGATGAGTCTACAGGAGCAGCGGGCATGTAGTGGGCACTCGGCCTCACACATACACATATGCACACTCATGCACATACAAACCCATGCACACCTGCACATGCACACACATACACACACCCACATGCACACAAACACTTGCACACGCACACATCCACACACATCCACACATACAGGCACACACATGTACATACCCACACACAAACACATGCACACACCCACACATGCACACACCTTCCCAAGCTGTGCCTGCAAAAAACATGTGAGAGACCATTTTCGCCTAAACCACTTCCTCCTTCCACACATTAGACCAGGGTGAAAATGTCTTTGATGGAGTCTCATGATGAGAGAGAGCTGGGTCAATGTTGAGGTAGAGCAGTTGTTTATGGTCCTTGTCTTAGTTCAGGCCACTATAACAAAAATGCCGTAAATTAAATGGTTAACCAACAGCAAATGCTTATTTCTGATGGTTCTCTAGCCTGGAAGTTCAAGATTGAGGAGCCTGCAGATTCTGTATCTGGTGAGAGTCCACTTCCTGGTTCGTAGGCAACCCTCTCTCTGATGTCCTTCCCTGCAGGAAGGTGAGGATGCTCCCTGGGGCCTCTCTAACAAGTGTACTAATCCCTTTCATTAGGGCTCCACCCTCACAACCTAATCACCCCCTAAAACCATCATGTGAGAGGTGAGGTTTCAACACACAAATTTGGGGGTGACAAACATTCAGACCATAGCAGTTGTCAACAAAGCAGAGCTGCCCACCTCTGTAAAGCCTGGTGGCCCTCGGCTCCACACTTCAGAGCACTGGGACAGCACAGTCTTTGGGAGCTCTCAGAGCAGCTTCTCGTGGGCACCTGTGAGAGCCCCCTCTTCCTGCCACCTACTTTTCCCTTCTCAACTTTTCTGCCACTTACCCATGTGGTCCTTTGGGCAGACGTAAAGCTGACTGACATCTCCCTGGCTGAAAGTGTATCAGTTCATCCCACTGATCAAAAGCTAAATGACTCCTGCTTCCCTAGGGACTTTTATTTTTGAAGCCTATTTTTAACTGGGGGGATAATTCATGGTTTCACAGGAGACCAAGCTCTCTGGGGAATCTGGTATTAAAGTCTTCTTCTCATCCGCAGAGTGATATGAATGCATCCACCCTGTCCCTGGGACAAGGACTGCATTCCATCGACCCACTCCTGGTACAAAATTAGGCCACATTTAAAACAAACAGTGTCGCAGACAGCGTGGGAGAAAGTGTTGACCTATATACTGGGAAACACTGAAGCCATCTATTTTAGATCCTAAAGCAGTCTGAAATTCCTCCCCACACACCTGTGTCATTTGTACTGAGAATACAGGGTAAAAATCGATCGTCCGAGTTAAAAAGGGGCTTCAAGATGATCTAACCCAGGAATTATTAAGTAGGGATGCACATCAAAATCGAAATCAACTGAAGAGGTTTGTCAAAGCAGACAAGAGGATTGGATTCTCTAATTTGAGTAGAATTATAAAGGAATTAAAATGGTGCCAGTGATTTTTTTTTTCTATTTTGTTTCGGAGAAGAGGTTATTTGTAACATCGTTATCTGTATTGTCGTCATTTTCCATGAAGTGAAAAAGCACAAATCTTGCCTGACTGATAGCTCCCCCTCTCACTTTTCCCGTGGCATATGAATTTTTCTATAGCCTCACAATCTTCGATTAAGAGAAAGAGGTAGAAAGTGGAAGAAGAATGGGGGCTCATACAGGAACAAAGGAAAGCCAATGAAAGCAAAATATTTGATCTTCTCCCTTTTTCTTTGAGAGAAGTCCTGTAACATTTCCTCTCCTGCCACTTCAATTGCTTATTCATGTCATCTCTTTGCCTCATTTGCCTTTCTCATCTTACAGACTTTTCCCCTTTACTAATTCTTTTGTTCCCATTTCCCTCTCACCTTCCCATTTCCCTACTCAAATCCTCCTGGATAAAAATGAGAATGACTTTACCACTTGATGTTTCATAATGTAGGACCTGGTGTTTCATGATATAGGATCCATATTTCAGGGGACACACAAGCAGCTTTGTCCCCACTTCCCCTCCACGCCACTCTGCACAAAGTGAAGCTCAGTGATTCTTAAACCTCTACAAACCTATCACCTATGATGGCTTATAGAAATACAAATGCCTAGGCCTGCCCTTGATAGACTTTGAATCATAAGTATAAGGTGGTGCCCCAAATTCTAAAGCAGAGCGCAAAGTGATAATACTGCAAGTAGTGCAAGGAATACACATCAAAGGGGGCTGGTGTCGTAAAGGAGCCCTCAGATCCCAAGTTCAAGCCCCAGTACCGAACACTCAACTACCTGTTTGCACAACTGAGGAAGCCATCAACAAAGCAAAAGGACAACCCACTGAATGGGAGAAGGTATTCAATTGTACATCCAATAGGGCTTAAAATCAAAAACACAGAAGGAACTCGTAAACTTAACACGAAAGGACAAACAAACCAATTAAAAAATTGGGCAGCAGACCAGAATAGAAATTTCTCCAAAGAGGACATACAATTAACCAATAGACATTTGAAAAGATACCCAAAGTCACTAATAATCAGATAAATGCAAATTAAAACCACAATGAGATATCACCCCATACCTGTCAGAATAGCTATCATCAATAAACCAACTAACAACAGGTGTTGGCGAGGATGTGGGGAAAAGGAAACCCTTGGTGAGATTGCAAATTAGGGTAGCCACTATGGAAAACGGTATGGAGGTTCCTTTAAAAATTAAGACTAGACTTATCATATGACCCAGAAATTTTACTTTTGGGTACTTATCCAAAGAAAACAAAATCACTAATTTTAAAAGGTGTATGTTTATTGCAGTATTATTTATAATAATCGAAATATGGAAGCAACCTAGATGTCCACTAATAAGCAAGTAAAGAAAATGTGTTATATTCAGATATAATGGAATGTTATTCAGCAACAAAAGAGAATGAAATCTTGTCATTTGTAACAATATGGATGGACATAGAGGGTATTATGCTAAATGAAATAACTCAGAGAAAGACAAACACTATATGACCTCACTTATATAAACAAATGAAAAAACAAAACAGAAATAAGACATATAGTTATAGAGAACAAACTGATGGTTATCAAAGGAGATGGTGAAAATAAAAAATAATAATTAAAATAAAAATATAATAAAATAAAATAAAATAAAATAAAATGAAATGAAATGAAATGAAATGAAATGAAATGAAATAAAATAAAATAAAATAAAATAAAATAAAATAAAATAAAATAAAATAAAATAAAAATATAGCTATGGGCTCTGAACTCTAGATGTTTCCTTGGGTCAAATGAGAATTACCAGCACATCACCTTTCAGGGCGTAGCTAGGGACTAGATGGAATAACTAGGTAAAGCACTTAGAACAAGGCTTGTCACTGAACACACAGGCAGTCAGCAGCTTTCTGACGATCTAAGCTATTCCACATGCATTCTCAAAAAAATCAAACAGTTGCTTCTGATAAGAGTGATTGCAAGAGAATATCGAACTGTTTTAGAAATTCAATTTTTGCCTTAATGTTCTTCCACATAATGTCACACCTGCCCTTTGGCAACATTAGACAAGAAAATAGTTTCATTCGAGCTCCTTCTACTTCTCTCATCACTCGTCTCCAATCAACTCTTCAACTTGAGGCAAGAGTCACCTTTGTAAAAGACAACACATTTTAATTTCTCCTTTCATTCTAATAGTCTTGGCATAGAAATAAACTTCTTCATGAAATGGTACCAACTCATCTCTCCAGCCTCACCCCCCAGCACCTCATGCTCTACAAGCCAAGTTCCCTTCATATCGCACTTCATCAAACACTCGTGACACACCATGTGTGCCAGGCTGGGTGACATTGCTTTCACTGTTTCCTTGTCTTCAAAAGCCTGTCCCACCTCTTCCCCTGATGCCCCGCTACTTCTGTGCAGTGCCAGCTCAAAGGCCTGTGCAGAGGTGACTACTAACTTTTGCTTGGGTATCTGTGTTTCTCATTTTATACTCTACGGCTTTTTTTTTTTTTAATTTCCATGTACATCTCCTCCACTGGAGGCATACTGTCTGGACAGGAAAGGTTCTATTCAGCATCCCTGATCCCCAGTGCCTCATCCAGAGCCTCAGTGATAGGTAAACAAGCTCTACCCTTCTGATCTCTTAGAGGAGAAAATAAGAAAAGCCTGGGGAACATCTAAAAAATGACATGAGGACATCTGATATATAAAGCAAATATTTGAGGCCTCTCATTTCATGGTTTTATCCATATCTCTCCCTCTAATTGTCCCAATGGTTAATCCTTTAACAAACGCAGCTTTGACTGTCCCTCAGTTTAGCATTATAGATTGAGAAGGATCTAGCTGTTCCATGCTTAGGAAAAGGGCTGTGGAAACAAGTTCCCAGATTTATCCAGGCCTAACATGTCCCTGAAGTGTAAAATTATAGTATATTGCTTGAAGCATAGTGGATAACCAATAGATACTTATAAAAGGGACAGCCATACATTTTTGTCATTTTTATTACTACTCTTCAGTTGTTGTATTATGGTGTTGTTTGGGAATTGTTGCAATGGAGGAGGGCAATTGATTTCTAATAAATTTTATATATTGTTTCAAAGTGTAAATGATTTGCATTTGTGGTTTATTTTATTCGTAGGTGCTGTATTAGTTTCCTAGGACTGCTGTAGCAAATTATTACAAACTGAGTGGCTTAAAACAATAAATATTTATTATCTCATGGTTCTGGAAACCAGTTCAAAATCAAGGTGCTGGCAAGGCCATGCTCCCTCTGAAGGCTCTAGGATTAAAAAGGAATCCTTCCTTGTCTCTTCTACTTTCTGGTGGTTGCTGTGTTCCTCAACTTCAAATACATCACTTAATCTCTGTCTCCATTTTCGCATGGCATTCTCCTCTGCATGTCTGTTGCCAATTTTCTGCTTTTCCTATAGATTAGGTTTAGGGCCCACTCTAAACCATTATAACTTCATTGCAGCTTGATTACATCTTCCAAGACCCAGTTTCCAAATAAGGTCACATTCTTAGATTTCAAGTGGACATGGATTTGAGGGGGACACTTTTTTTTTTCAAATTATTTATTATTATCTGTGCCTACAGCACCTGGTCTTCCTAGGTGGTCTCCCATCCAAGTATGAGCCAGGCCTGACCCTGCTTAGCTTCCAAGATCAGACATTGGGCTTGTTCAGGGTGGCATGGCCGTAGACCATGGACCATGGCTCCACTAGGGTGCTAACCCAGGACCTTTGCGTGTAAAGTAGATGCGCTAACCATTACACTATGGAACAACATCCAGGAGGGACACTGATAAACCCAGTAAAGGCACTGTCTTGTCCTGAGAACTATAAATAAGTAGAGTACATGAATTCTCCATCAGTTCTTTGAAGAGAAAAGCAATTTTTTATTTCCCTAAGTCCTGAACTTTAAGTTAGTTAGAAGAGGGTGTTGGGGACAGGGAGGGGAGTGTTAATGTGAGGACTGTTTAAGAGTGGTGGCCATTTCCACTGTAATGAGGGTCTATGCTTGCATTTCTGGACTGAGTGCCGTCCTGGAGAGAAGGTTCTCATCATGGAACCAGGTCAAGGAAAGGAAGAAAGGCTACAGGCCAGACTCCACCCTCTCACTGCCAGCTTTAAAACTTCAGAGTCAAAAGTTGTCTTAGCTCAGAATGCCATACAAAATACCACAGATGGGTGCCTTAAATAACAAAATGTATTTTCTCACAATTTTGAATTAAAGAAGTTCAAGATCAAGGGTCAAACTGACTTGATCTTCATTGAGATCTCTCTCCCTAGTTTTCAAATGGTTGCCTTCCCACTGTGTCCTCACACAGCCCTTCTCTGAGAGAGAAAGAGAAAGGGACAGGGAAAAGAGAAAGAAAGAATGTTTACGAAGGATCTCTGGAGTTTCTTCCTCTTTATATAAATACCAGTCCTATAGGATTAGGAGACACCCATCTGTGACCTCAGTCAATCCTTTTTCTTTTCTTTCTTTCTTTTTTTTTTTTTTTTTTTTTTTTGCTGTTTTTTTTTTAACATTTTATTTATTTATTTATTTTAACATTATGTTTAATTTTTCCTTCCCCCTCTCACCTCCTCTCTAGTAACCACTAGTCCATTGTCCATGTCCATGAGTCTCTGTTCTGTTCATTTGCTGCTTTTAAGTTTATATCCCACATATAAGTGATATCATGAGATTTTTTCCAAATTATTTTTCTGTCTAGCTTATTTCGCTTAGTATGAAAATTTAAGGTCCATCCATGTTGTTGCAAATGGCAGTATTTCATCTCTTTTTATCGCTGAGTAATATTTCGTGTGGTACATGTACCACAGCTTCTTTATCCAATCATCTACATAGAACACTTCAGTTGCTTCCATGTCCTGGCCACTGTGAATAATGCTGCTAAATGATGTGCAAAGATCTTTTTGAACACAAGTTTTCAAGTCTTTGGGGTAAATACCCAATAGAGAGATTGCTGGATCTTATGGTAGATCAATTCTCAGTTTTTCTGAGGAACCTCCATACTGTTTTCCATAGCGTCTGTACCAATTTGCAGTCCCACCAGCAGCAGAGGGTTCCTTTTCTCCACGTCCTTTCCAGCATTTGTTATTACTTGTCCTGTTGATTATAGCCATTCTAACAGGTGTGAGATGGTATCTCATTGTGGTTTTGATTTGCAATTTCCTAATAGCTAGCAATGTTGAGCATCTTTTCATATATTAGTTGGCCATTTGTATATCCTTTAGGGAGAAGTGTCTGTTCAGGTCCTCTGCCCATTTTTTAATTGGATCATTTGGTTTTTGTTATTATTGAGTCATATGAGTTCTTTGTATATTTGGTATATTAGGCCCTTATCAGAGGTGTTACTTGCAAATATATTTTCCCATTTGGATGGTTGTCTCTTTACTTTGTAGACAGTTTCCCTTGCTGAGGAGAAGGTTTTAGTTTGATGTAGTCTCATTCACTCATTTTTGCTTTTACTTCCCTTGCCTTTGAGGTCAAATTCATAAAGTCTTCTTTAAGTCCAAGGTCCTTAAATTTAGATCCTATGTTTTCATCTATGCACTTTATTGTTTCAGGTTTATATTCAGATTCTTAATCCATTTGAGTTAATTTTGGTGTGCAGTGATAGACAACAGTATAGTTTTATTCTTTTGCAGGTGGCTTTCCAGTTTTCCCATTACCATTTATTGAAGAAGCTTTCCTTTCTCCACTGTTTTTGGCCTTTTTGTCGAAAATTCTTTGCCCATATAATATGGTTTACTTCTGTATTCTTGATTCTGTTCCACTGGTCTGTGTGTCTGTTTTGCTGCCAATACCACGCCCTTTTGTTTACTATCATTTTTCAGTATAATTTGAAGTCAGGCAGAGTGATGCCTCCAGCCTTATTCTTTTTTTTTTTTTTCCCCTCAGGATGGCTTTGGCAATTCAGGGTCTTCTGTGATTCTGTACACATCTGATGATTTTTTATTCTATTTCTTTAAAATATGCCAATGAGGTTATGATGGGGATTGCATTAAATCTGTATAATGCTTTAGGTAACGTGGTCATTTTAACTGTGTTGATTCTTCCAGTCTAAGAACATGGAACATCTTTTCATTTCTTTGTATCTTCTTCAATTTCTTTTAATGGGGTCTTGCAGTTGTCATTATATAAGTCCTTCACATGTTTCGTTATCTTTATTCCTAGGTATTTTATTTTTTTGTTGTTGCAATTGAAAAAGAAATTATTTTTTCCACTTCTTTTTCTGACAC
Source organism: Cynopterus sphinx (assembly GCA_030015415.1). Taxonomy (NCBI): domain Eukaryota; kingdom Metazoa; phylum Chordata; class Mammalia; order Chiroptera; family Pteropodidae; genus Cynopterus; species Cynopterus sphinx. Next base: position 60,697,107 of record CM057383.1, read on the forward strand.
TTCATTACTAGAGTATACAAATGTTATGGATCTTTGAACATTGATTTTGTAACTAGAAACTTTACTGTACTTGCTTATTGTTTCTAGTAGTGTTCTTCTGGAGTCTTTAGGGTTTTCTATCTAGAGAATCATGTCATCTGCAAATAGTGACAATTTGACTTCTTCATTTCCTATTTAAATTCATTTTATAACTTTCTCTTGCCTGATTGCACTCGCTAGGACCTCCACTGTTACATTGAATAACAGTGGCAATAGTGGACAGCCTTTTCTTGTTCCTGCTCTTAGAGGGAAGGTTTTTAGTCCTTTACCATTATGTATAATGCTGGCTGAGGGCTTGTCATATATGGCCTTCATTATATTAAGGTATTTTCCCTTTATACTGATTTTGTTAAGTTTATGATCATAAATGGATGCCATATTTTGTCAAATGCTCTCTGTATCTATTAATATGATCATATGATTCTTGTTTTTTAATTTGTTTATGTGGTGCATCACTTTAATCTATTTGCATATCTTGAACTATCCCTTTGCCTCTGGGATGAAGCCCACTTGGTCATGGTTTATAATCTTTTTAATATGTTACTGCATTCAGTTGGCTAGTATTTTATTTAGTATTTTTGCTTCTATGTTCATGAGACATATTAGTCTGTAGTTTTCATTTTTGTGTGTTATCTTTACCAGGTTTGGGTATAGGGTGATTTGGGCCTCATAAAATGAGTTAGGAACCATTGCCTCCTCTTTGATTTTTTTTGTAAGAGTTTGAGAATAGGTATTAAATCTTCTTTGAATGTTTGGTAGAATTCACTGGTGAAGCCATCTTGTCCTGGTTTCTTACTTTTTAGTAGGTTTTTGATGATTCTTTTAATTTCTATATTTAGATTTTCCAGTTCTTCTTGATTCAGTCTAGGAAGGTTGTATAGTTCTAAGTACTGGTGCATTTGTTCTAGGTTATGAAATTTGGTGTTATATACTTTTTCATAGTATTCTTGTATGATCCTTTGTATTTCTGCAGTTTCTGTTAAAATTTCTCCTCTTTCATGCCCAATTTTGATGCTTTGTGTCCTTTCTCTTTTTTCTTTAGTGAGTCTAGCCAGGTGTTTGTCAAATTTATTAATCTTTTCAAAGAACCAGCTCTTTATTGCATTTTTTATTGGTTTTTGTTTTGTTTTCTTTTGTTTTCAATTTCATTTCTTTCTGCTCTAATTTTGATGATTTCTTTCCTTCTGCTCGCTTTAGGCTTCATTTGTTCTTCCTTTTCTAGTTTTTTGTTTTGGGGTTTGTTTTTTAAGATAAAGCATTAGGTTGTTTATTTGGGCTCATTCTTGTTTTTGGAGGTGGCCTGTAATGATATGAACTTTCCTCTTATGACCTCTTTTGCTGTGTTCCCAAAGTTTTGATGTGTCATTATCATTTGTTTCTATGTATTTCTTTATCCCTCTTTTTATTTCTTCTCTGACGCAGTTATTCTTCAGTAGTATGTTGTTTAATCTCCATGTATTTGTGGTTCTTTCTGCTTTCTTTTTACAGTTGACCTCTAGTTTCAAAGCATTAAGATCAGAGAATATGGTTGGTATGATTTCAACCTTCTTATATTTGCTGAGGCTATCTCTGTGTCCTAGTATATGGTCAATCCTTGAGAATGTTCCATTTGCACTAGAGAAGAATGTTTAAGTAGCTGTTTGGGGATAGAAGGCTCCATAAATGTCAATTATGTCCAGTTGGTCTAATGTGTCATTTTAAAATGTTATTTCCTTATTGATTTTCTGTTTGGATGATCTGTTCATATCTGATAGTTGAGTAATTGAGGTCACCTTCTATGATAGTGTTTTAGTCTATTTCTTTCTTTAAGACTGTTAGTTATTGCTTTACATATATTGGGGCTCTCTGATTGGCAGCACAGATATTAATAGTACATGATTCCCTTTATCATTTTAAAGCATCCCTCAGCATTTTTCTTTGCCTCTTTTTTTTTGAAGTCTATTTCATCCGATATTAATACTGCTACTCCTGTTTTTCTCTGAATGCCATTTGCTTGAAATATCATTTTCCACCCTTTCACTTTGAGTCTATATAGTCTTTCAAACTGAGATGTGTCTCCTGGAGGCCGCATATGGCTGGGTTTTGTTTTTTGATCCATTCTGCAACTCTGTGCCTTTTTATTGGTGAGTTCAGTCCATTTACAGTTAGGGTAATTATTGAAATATGAGGTCTTCTTATAGCCATTTTATCTTTTGCTTTCTGGTAGCTCAGTGTTTCCATTGCTTCCTTGTCCTCATGTTTCTATTTTCTTTATTTTGGTTGGCTTTTGTCGGTTTTCCCTCTGGTCCTTCTTGTTTTATGTTATATACTTTGGTTTTGAATCTTTGGCATGTGGTTACAATTATGAATATGTAAAGGATAGTTATATATGCACAATCATCCCTTTTCTTCTATGCATTCCTTATCTCCATTCCCCTTTGTGAATTTGGATCTTTGAATCCTCCCCTTTTCAGTCAAGCCTGCTAGTCCCCTTACTCCTAATTACGGGTTTGTTTTTTGTTTTTTGGTGTTTTGTTTGTTTGTTTGTTTGTCATTTTATTTTAGGTAAGCTGACCCTTTTTAGTATTTCCTGTATTGCAGGTCTCATAGTGAAGAATTCCCTCAATTTTTGTATATCTGGAAAGGTTTTTATTTCTCTTTCACATTGATAGGAGAGCTTAGCAAGATACATTATTCTTGGCTGGTATTTCCTTTCATTTAATAGTTTGAATATTTGATTGCACTCCTTTCTGGCTTGTAAGATTAATGCTGAGAAGTCCGATGATAATCTAATGGGTTTTCCTTTATAGGTTACTGTCTTCTTTTCCCTGGCTGCCCTGGGAATTCTGTCTTTATCATTGATTTTTGATAATTTTAATACAATGTATCTTGGTGAAGGGCTTTTTTGGGTTGAGATAATTTGGTGTCCTATTGACTTCTTGAATTCCAAGCTCCAGTTCATTTCTTATATTTGGGGAATTCTTGTCAACTATTTGTCTGAAAATGTTTTCTAATCCCTGTTCCTTTTCTTCCCCTTCGAGAATTTCCATTATTCTTATATTTCTTTTCCTGATTCTGTCAGCTAGTTCTTGTATTTTTCTTTCATTATTTTTATTTTTGGTTTCTCTCTTCTTTCTGATTTATTTCTAGATTTTTGTCTTTGATATCACTGATCCTTTCCTCCATTTGGTCAACTCTATTTCCCAAGCTTGTTATTTCATTTTTCAACTCTTGCAGTGTGTTCTTTATCTCCAGAAGGTTTATTACATTCTTTTTTGAGGGTTTCAATCTCTTTGCTAATGAGTTTGAGGGTTTCAAACTCATTCTGCTTATCTAGTTGTTTTTTCATTTCCTGAAATTGTTGAGACGATTCATTTTGGATCTCACTGAGATTTTTAGACATATCTTTCTGAATTCTCTGTCATTTAATTCACATATTTCTATGACTGTAAGCTTATTTTCCGGAGATTTTTCTCTTCATTTCTGAGATGTCACCTTGTTTGTTCGTGTTGTTTAATGGACTATTTCTCTGCCTGGGCATTAATGGAAGTGTGTTCTGCTTTCCACTCCCCCACCCCAAAATGGACCCTAGCCTATTGCAAAGAAGGTATTTTTTTTTCGGCTTCCAGTAGGTGGCATCAAAGCCTCTTGTATCTCAGCTTTATATACAGTCTCAATAATGTCTTTTTTTCCCTTATAGATGTTTAATCACACTGGCTACCCTCAGTCTCAGTTCTTGTCAGTGTTAGCAACAGTTTCAGTAGCATTTGCTCAGAATCCCTGGGGCTCTGCAGTGATCAGTCTCAGAGGGTATAGAAGGAGGGGCCCTCTGGGTTGGAGGATGGGGAATGTGGCTCAGCCTCAGTTTTGTGACCGTGGCTGGTAAAAATCAACTGTTGTTTCTCTACCATCCTGCTTTTCTGCCGTCCCTGTTTCTTTGCCTTCTGTTCTGATGACTGGGTACTGCCGCCAGCCAGGTGGAGCTCACAATACTCCCAGGCAGGGCTATTCAGGGAAGTTGTCCCATCTTCTCCCCTCCGCCTCCTCCTACAGGGAGCTCCAGCACCTTTAGTGGCAGCTTCTTTATTTCTCCCAACCCAACACCCAACACCAGGGGCTCTGACCTGTGGTAGCTCTTATGTGCAGATCCCACACTCAGATGTGCTGGTGTGCAGTTTGGGTGTTTTTGTTGTTGTTTTGTTTTTTGTTTTTGAGTTTTAGATGCTCGGCTTATTGTTGTTTCAAGGAGAGAGATCTAGGGACATCTCTCACTCTGACATGTTTAATTCAATCCTCAGTCAATCTTAATTAGTTCCTAAAGGTCCTGCGTTCAAACATAGTCACATTGGAGTTAGGGCTTCAACGTGTAAATTTGGGTGGGAGCAGGGCACACGTCAGTTCACTGCAGAAGGGACTTAGGAAATCATAGTCTGAATCTTCATTGCACAAATGAACATCATTCTGCAAGATGAAGAGTCTTGGTGAAGATACCCAGTTTGGCAAGGTAGCATGTTCATGACATTCCTCCTTTCTACCAGAACCTCTAATCCAAAGTCTTGACTTTTGCTTTGCTTTCTGCTTCTCAGAACACAAATATACATACACACATACACACTCCTTAAATAAACAAACATGGACAAACTCCCCTTCATTTTCACTTAATCCCAAAGGCAATAAAAAGAAGTTTGACCTAAAGGCCCCTTCTGTGAAGCATCGTAGATAAGAATGGAAAATTATTTTGGATTCCCCATGAACTCAGTACTATGTGTTATACATACTAGGCACACATTAACTATAGATTATATTAATAACTAATACTTTATTTAGCACTTACACTATTCTGAGCACTTTTCATGTATTAACTCATGTAACCCTTCTAATATTTTAATAGATATGTTGTATTGTCAGTGGCATTTTACAGATAAAGAAATTGAGGAAAAGAGAAACATTAACTTACTCAAGTTTCACTAATGTATAAATGAGTAAATGGAAGAATCAAGATATCCAAAGACCGCTTCAAACCATATGCTTCAACACAACCTAGCTACATCCCTCTTGTTTTAACAACCACTAGTCTGAATTTACTTTGGAAGGTTTTGTTATTGTTTTGTTCTTGATGAAGGTAAGAGAATGCCAGACAAAACACGCTAATAAAAAAAAACCATTAACTACAAACATTTTACACTCTATAATTAGTGGGGTTTTTTTTAATCAAAACTCATACACATATTAAACAAGTTTCCCCAAAATAATACTTAGCCTCACTATATACTCCATGGTATTCTGTTATTTTTTATTGTATTCTATTTTAGTCTTATTCTAATTTATCCATTCAATTTAATTTTTTAATGTAGATTATGACCAACAACATTTATTTTGTGGAATTAGGACACTAAATTTAACCCAAGGGTTAAGTACAGACATTCCCTGACTTTTTTAATAGATATTGGCTGCCACCATAATAAAAAATTTTTTAAGTTTTTAATTAAAAAAAGATCAAGTTGACTGTAATCTCAAGAGTACCAATGAAAATCATCTACAAGTGAAACAGGAAGGTGGCCATTATAACAAGAATGCTGTCCCCACTCAGCCAGAATTTACAGAAGTTGAAACTCAGCCCAAGTTCTCCAAATTTTACTTTTCAAGAAAAGGGGTAAAAAAAAGAACGTTTTATCAGGCATAATGGCTATAAAAATGAATGGAGCAAACTTCATTCTCTCTTTCAATAAATAGCTGACACCTCATAACACCAGACAGAGAAAGGGCAAGTGGGGCCAGACTGGATCACATGGCAAGGTCTACAATTTATCTCTAAGTAAAATAAGGACTTTGGAGTACAAATGCTGTGAAACACAGAAAATGTTATTTTTTGAAGAAAGTAAGGAAAGATAAGCAAAGTAATAGAAGCAGTATTCTTGGTGAGTATCACGCTAAAATGGTTTGTCAAGTGCCTTATGCTGCAGGCAACTGGCTCTAGCAGGTCTCAGTGTGATTCCTTTCCTACAGTTCTACTGGTCGTTTCTCGCAGAACAGCGCTGTGGTCCTTTCCCCAAAGAGCACCAGGTAAGCCATCCAAAACGCAGCCAATGTAGGTGGCGGCTTGCAGATTGCTTTAAGAGGAAAAGACTTTATTAAAATTTTAAGAAAAAAATCAGCTGAGGTGATTTAGAAAGCATTATGCATTTATTGAACAAACACTGCTAAAGACATTTCAGCAAACTGTGTGTTTAAAAAGTAATAAATAGCTATTGTGCTTACTTCATAAACTTGTCAGACTGTCTTCACTTTATTTTCCTGAACAAACTGAATTTCTGTACTGCTCATCCCCAGCCAGTTAATAAATACATCACCCTAAAAAGTGCTGTGGTATTAAATTTACAGCAGATAAAATATGGATGAAGTTGCTGTGCCTCAGGTACGTCAAGTGTGATTTAATATCGCACACTCCTCTCATGAGGAGTAAAAGATTACTCGGCTGCTTCAACCGCCAGAGAGCGACCTTTGCCCTGAGTAACAGCCACTCAGCAAATAGTGCCAAATGAAGACGGAGAATAACATATAGATTCGCCATAAGAAAAAATTGATCTAAATCTATATATCAAATCTGCTGATCAGAGCTCTGGAAAAAAAACCTCAGAATCTCCGGTACACAGTTGCACAAACTTAGGGAGGGAATAGAACCTTCCAGAAAGTAGATAGAATATTTCTGTGTTTTCTTAAATTTTTTACTGTATTACTATTATTATTACTTATGTTTTATATCACTGGGAGAAAAAATCTCCTTAGAAGAAAACATTCTTTGACTTAATATCTCAGTGGTAAGTATTTTTTTCTCCCTATAAGAATCGTAAACACTTTGGGCATTTCAGAGATCAGGAGAATCTTATAAATGAAGGCGTTGTTCCCCAGGGAAATCTCCTAACAATCTGATTGAATTTATGTCTTTTTTTAAAGTTCTATCTAAATAATTCTTTTTAAAAAAAACCTCCAAAGAAAACATTTGTTAGCACAGAAAATAAATTCTTATGATTAACATTTTGCCATCCAAGAAGGCTGGTAACTAAGAGAGTTCTCTGCACTTCAAAGGTAGGAGAGAAATGAGTTTTAAAAAAGAAGTGAATTGCTGCTGAGCTATTTTTATTGCAGATATATAAAGGTAGAGCTAGAAACCTCCATGGATAAATCTTCAAAGTGCAGATTGCCAAGGGTCTTCCCCTAAAGACTACTGTGAAAAAATAAACTTGGGCAATTAAAGCGATTTTTGCCTTTCACCATGCAAGTGAGGGAAGATGCCGGTGTCCCAAGGGCTCCTGGCACCCTCTGTTCCCAGGGAGCAGTGTGCCTTGGCTAATTTAAAATATCTCTCCAGCTCTGAGCCTTTGCAAATAAAAGCTTTTGTTGCCTCTCCCAAAATGTGACTGCTCTACAGTTTGAGGGTTTTTGTTTGTTTTTTGGTTTTTTACTGGGCACTCCTGTGCTCAACTGGTAATTGGTTTGACTGAACCAGGGCAAGTGGGGACAAGGCTTTATATTTCGAGTTTTCTCACTGGCCTTGGCACTACCAGATAGGTTTACATAAAAGCTATGATAGTTATATATAAGCTAGAGAAATATTCCAAAACAGATGAAAGAGTGGACCGAGTAGAGTGGTTTGAGGAGTGCCTGAGTCTGCACGTGCACACCTCCCGGGGAGGCTCTCCTATTAGGAATGAAAATTCTTTAAAGGAGAATAGAGAGACAGGCCTGTACCACTCTTCCCAGACTGGCCCAGATTCGCTCAGCATAATAGTTGTCTGTCCCTGCTCCTTCCTACACAACTGATTATACAGTGGATCAGCCAGGACAGGACATCATTTCTGGAGTGACAGCTGTGCCTGCTGCAGGGGCTCCTCCAGCCAGGTCCTGCTTCCTTTGGATGAGATACTTCAGAAGGAGCCAGGCTGGACCTTTTGTTTGCATCAGTGCAGTGGGCTGTGCGACGGGTGGACTGGGGCTGGGTGTGGGAAGGCATGAGAGCCAGTGACCACGGAAGAGATGAAAAGGAGACAAACTCTTTATGCTTAGGTTGACTATTTTTAAAATATCTATGTGTATATTGTGAAACCAGAGGGGAGAGTTGGAGGCTACTGGCAAGAATCTGAAAGGCGTGACAAGATGAGAAAGGTCTTAATAGCATGGTTTCAAACCCCATGAAAGCCTCCTCCTCATGGTTATCTCTTTCTCAGACTGACCAGACAGAGAAGTGTTAGTATTCAGTTAATAGCTGAAAGGAAAATAATGCCTGCATTTTAAAATATAATATTATCCAAAGGCTGATTTTCCTTATTGAGCAACCATTTTATTTTTATTTACCCACTCACCCCCACTTATATATTATCCTGTCAATTGGTTTTCAATATGGAATTTGTTCCTTAAAAAACTACAGGGAAATGACGTTCCCAAGGGATTTATGTGCACCTTGCCCTGTGATGGCAGCAAGAGCCCTGCCTGAGGAGGTAGTAAAAGAAATCTCTTCAATTAAAACCTCTTGTTTCCATTTAACACAGTTGAAAAGATGTACATATGAGTGATTCTGACTTAAGTTTGCAATACTAGCTTTTGGAGGAATAAACTTAACTCACTGGTAATGATCCTATGGAAATTTATTAGCAATTCAAAACAACTAGCAAGTGGCCATTAATTTTTTAATTTTTTAAAAAGTTAACAATACCATTAATGATTTTTTTATGAATCCTAGTAATGGATTTTTACGTGCAATAAATTGTTATTACATAGCATCCCTGCATATTACAGACTTTTGTTTTCAACAGGCCACAGTGCAGACCTCCAAAATTCTCTCGTGACAAAGCAAATCACAAATGTCTCTCAAAATCTTGCAACTCCTGGTGCTTCCAGCCACCAGTACCACTTTTTTCTTTCTGATTTCACTCTGCTGAGACCCTTCCCTGAATGTGTCCACTTGACCTCAACATGTAACTGAGAACAGATGGTTCCAGCGTTCACCTTTCTAATCCAAGCACTTCCTAGTGCTTCAGTCTTAGTGCCAAATTAACTTGCAACAGTTCGTTTTCAATTTAATTGAACTGAGGTTTGTTTTCTTTTTTTTTTTAATTATTATTTGAATTAAAACCCGGGTCACATCTTGGTATATTTTTTAAAGACTTTTTTAGAACAGTTTTTGGATTCTTCCTGGTCTTTCTTTAATATTGTCTTTAAATGTATTTTCTTCATTCAAGAATGTCACTGAAAATCTTTTGAAATTATAAACCATGGTTTTTGATCTGTGTGGATTAGAATTTACAGCCCCTGAAACAACGAAGGAGAAAATGTCATTCAGAATAGTACTGATGCTATGACTAAAAATAAATTTACTTGAAACGGTTTTTCAAAAGAACATGGAGATAAAGGTCATTAGTATTTATAATAGAACTAGATTGTTCATTTTTTTCCCTTGGGGGAAAAATCTTATAAATGAAATTGCTGGATCAAAAGGAAAGCACATCTTTACAGTGTTTACTATATGTGCACTCACACACAGATACATATATATCCATTAATCCCTCTATAAGTATGTACTTACTAATACTCCTCATATCCATTTAGACAGATTGTTTTTCCAGACACGGAATGCTGATTATTCTCATTCTTTTAATTCTGTGATAAATTTTATGTTGTCGCTTTTATTTGCAATTTGTTGATTTTTGCAATTTGTTGATTTCTGCAGTTTGAAGTTTTTCACCTGTGCTTTCTTTCCTCTGGTTTGTCATGACCTTATCTCATGTGTCTATTGGGTCAGTCACCTTTTTTTCTTATTGGTATAGAAAAGCTCTTTTATATCTTAAGAATGTTAAATAACATTTATTATTTAGTTACAAAAGTGTTCTTAAATTTTGTTATTTATCTTCTATTTTTTAATTTTACTTTTTTATGTTAGTTTGCTCTTATAATATAGAAACTTGGGGTGAGGGTTGCTTAATTTTTGTTTATTATAATATGGGAAAATGTATGAGAATTCCCTTCATGCTTTCTGTCTCAAATGCAATGCTAATGTAGGCTTTCCCACCCACCCCAAAATTAATAATTCATCTATGTTTTTATTTAACTATTTTGTTCCAATAATCTGACTATTATTATACCAGTTTCATGTTCTTTTCAGCTTTATAGCATATTTTAATATCTGTTAAAGCAAGTCTTTTCTCATTCTTATTTTCAAAGTTCCTTTGTTCTATGGAGTATTTAGTCTTACTAGTAGATTATTTAGATTAATGTTAAGTTCCAAACTCTTACTGAAATTTTATTAAATTTATTTTTTTACTTTAGAAAAAGTTAATGTTTGTATCACTATTGAGTTTTCCCATCCAACAATACTGCAATCTTTTTTTTTTAACGCAAGCCTTTTTTTAAAATGTGGCTCAGTAAAGTTTTAGTTTGGCAGGTCAGTCAAATACTCTCCTTTCAAAACCTATTGCTACATATAGGATTTTTATAACATTTTTAATACTATATATGATTTTTATAACATTTTTAATACTTATTACAATTCTAAAAGAAAGTTACTACATTCAATTTTATTATTTTCCTACCAGCCAAAGTTTCTTAGTATTCCTGATAGCAGTTCAGCTGATTTCTTTTTATGTCACAAGTCTATATAATCACCTCATGTACAAATAATAATTTTATCTCTTCTTTCTCAATATTTACATGCCATATTTAGATTTCTTATCTAATTGCACTGGCTGACTTTTTCTAAAAATAAATAAATAACAATGATAATGGCGGGTATCTCTGCTTTCTCTGGCATTTAGAGAAATACTTTCACTACTTCACCATAGAACATAAAGCTGTTCTAGGATTTGAGATATATTCTGTGTCCTTTTTGCATTAAATTGTTATAATCAAGAATGGATGTTGATTTTAACATAATGATTCACTGGATTGTATGAAATATGTTTTTCTTTTTCTTTAGATATTATAAATTATACTAATACATTTGAACATCCTGTTAACATTCCTGGACTAAGCCTTAATTGATCAGAACAGTTACAATTATTAAATACTGATAGATTCATTCCTGTAATATTTTAGTTAAGAATTTTGTATTTATACTCAAAAATAATATAGGTTTATATTATCCAAGGATGAGGAAATTGCAAAAAATCAAGAAGGTTGTGGTTGACAAATAACTTTTCCCTAGATATGAATAAGGATAACATTGAAGAGCTCCTAGAGGTGGCTCTGAGGAATTGACTGATGAGAAGTCATGGGATCTGGACCAGAAACACAGAGCTGAAGAAGAAACAAGAGGAAAGGAAGCTGCAGAATAAGAAAAAGAAGGATTCCCCAAGAAAATTAGCAGTGAAACATGCAGCAGAAGCTTTTGTAGACCTCAATAAGCTTCTTTAAAAGTTTAAAAACATGGATCCCCAACACTGAAAGGTTTTTAGTAATCAGAATGTTCATGGTGCATTATCTATTACAAGCAAATCTATGATGAAAAATAAAAAAAGCAAACCACCATGGATATATTTCTGAAAAGAGTGACACCTCTTCAAGAAGAGCTTCAGGCAGGACCTTTAGGAGGTTTTCCAAAAGGCATTGTTATCATAAGAGGTGACATACATGAGAGCTCCATAGCTCCATGTACGTCATTGTCCCTGAAATTCTTCCAGTGGAACAAAATGTGAAGGTGGAAGACAGTGATATTAATGGTCCTGATCTGTGTAGACAGGCGAATGTGCATGCGTGTGTCTTTGTTTTTTTTTTTTTTTAGTTTAAAAGGTAATTTTTTAATTAAAAAGAAAAGACAGAATAAGGATATGAAAAAATTATACATCTGTACAATGCAGGTTCTAAGCTGTGTTAGTACAAAAGAGTTGAAATGTTTTAAAAATTTTTTTTAATTGTAAAGTATTAAAGTTACAGTAGGCTAAGGTTAATTTATTATTGAAGAAAGAAAAATATATTTTTATAAGTTTAGTGTGGTCCAAATGTACTATATAAAATCTACAGTCATGAGCTTTTATCCTAGGCTTTCACACTCACTCACCACTGATTCACTGACACACCCAGAGCAATTTCCAGTCCTGCAAGCTCTGTTCATGTAAGTACAACTATCCACGTGCACCATCTCTTATCTTTTATACTGAATTTTTACTATACCTTTTCTATGTTCAGATATATTTAGATACACAACTATTTACCATTATGTTGCAATTGCCTATAATATTTAGTACAGTAAAATGTTGCACAGGTTTGTAGTCTGGGAGAAACAGGCCACATATACCATAGAGCCTAGGTGTATAGCAGGCTATACCATGTGTAAGTGCCCTCTATGACATTCACACAATGGTGAAATTGCCTAATAATGCCTTTCTCAGAATGTATCCCCATCATTAAGTGATATGTGACTCTATTGAAAGATGGCATCTAGGACTTTCAAAGCCAGAGAGAAGTCAACACTTGGCTTCAAAGCTTCTAAAAACAGCCGACTCTCTCTTTAGGGGTAAATGCAACTGGTGATTTTAAGTTGAAACCATTCTGAAAATCCTACAACCCTGAAGAGTGATGCTAAATCCACTCTGCCTGTGTGCTGTAAATGTAACAACAAAAATTGGATGATAGCACATCCATTTATAAAATGGTTTACTGACTATTTTAAGGTTATTGTTGAGACCTGCTCAGAAAACAAACAAAAAAAAGATTTATTTCAAAATGTCACTGCTCAATGACAATGCATCTGGTCACCCAAGCGCTCTGATGAAAATAGACAATGGTATTAATGCAGTATTCATGCTGGCCAACACAACACCCATTCTGCAGCCCATGGATCAAGAAGTAATTTCAACTTTCAAGTCTTCTTATTTAAGAAATACATTTCATAAGGCTTTTAGCTGCCCTAGATAGTGATTCCTCTGATGGATCTGGGAAAAGTAAATTGAAAACCTTCTGGAAAGGATTCACCATTCTAGGTGCCATTCAGCACATTTGCGATTCATGGGAATAAGTCAAAATATCGACATTAATAGAAGTTTGAAAGAAGTGGATTTCAATTCTCATGGATGACTTTGATGGGTTCAAGAATTCAGTGGGGGAAGTAACTACAGGTGTGGTGGAAACAGCAAGAGAGCTAGAATTAGCAGTGAAGCCTAAAGATATGACTAGACTGCTACAAGCTCATGATAAAACTCTAATGAATAAATAGTTACTTTCTATGGATAAACAAAGAAAGTGATTTATTGAAATGGAAACGACTCCTGGAAAAGATGCTGTGAAGATTGTTGAAGTGACAACAAAGATTTTAGAATATTGCTTAAACTTAGTTGATAAATCAGAGGCAAGTTTTGAGAGGACTGACTCCAATTTTCAAAGTTCTACTACAGATAAAATACTACCAAATGGCATCACATGCTACAGAGAAATTGTTCATGAAAGTGAGTCAATCCATGTGGCAAATTTCATTATTGTCTTATCTTTCAAAACTGCCACAGCCACCCAAACTTCAACACCACTGCAATCAACCCCAATCAGTCAGCAGCCATCAACATCAAGTCAAGACTCTCCACCAGCAAAAATATTCTGACTTGCTAAAGGATCGGATGATTATGGTTAGCATTTTTTAACAATAAAGTACTTTTAAATTAAGGTATGTATATTGTTTCCTAGACACAAAGCTATTTCAAACTTACCATGATATAAGGTAAACAAAACTTTTATGTGTACCGGAAAACAAAAAAAAAAAAACTTGTGTGACTTGCTTTTTTGCAATATTTTCTTTATTTTGGTCTAGAACAAACACACAGTAATTCCAAGGTATGCTTATCTAAGACATGAGACTCGGGTGCAGGGCAAAAAAAAAAAACAGTGCATTGCTCACAGCAAGAGCAGTAGCCAGAGTATTAGCATTTACACTGATTCCCCAAGCTCCAGTTCCCACAAGGTGACACAAAGAGAACCAGGCGACACCTGTATGCACTGTGGGATGTGTTACTCGAGAGAAATCCTAAATTTAAAGAACATTAATCTTTAATAATGGACACTGAGAATATCTGCTCTTTGCTTCGGAGCAAAGCGTTATCTTTATTATATTACCAGCATCCATGAAACTATGGCCAACTAACTTGTTAGCTTGCAAGTAAGATGAAACCTCCTTCTTTGCTCTAAGTGGCAACAGTTGCTCTGTCTTTCAGGGCTGTTTACTCTATGACATCCTTGGTAAGGTAGTTCAGAACAAAGTGCCTTTGCTCACAATGTGTCCAGAATCAGGAGAGGATCATGGAGACCTGGCCCCAACCCTGCTCTCTGAAAACTGTGACTTGGAAATGCAACAGTTTTCCAGATGCACTGAAACATTTTTCAAACTATTTACCTTTTATGAGTGAAAAGTGCTTTAGGAAGAAAACAGCTCAAGAAAATGATCACTGAAGTTTTGGTGTTAGTTTGTTCATGTGCTCATGGCATTTTCAAAGGAAAAAAAGGAAAGTTTTACATATCAGTCCTCTTGTTATCTATTGCTACCTATCATAAGTTGTGACTTCAAACAATAATTTACTATTATTGCTTATGATTCTTGACTCAACTGAGCTGTTGTTGCTCAGCCTTTTTGTCATGTGCTTGACACATGGTGGCAAGGGCTGAGTTTTCCGAAAGCTTCTAACATAGGATGGCTGGAACAGCCCAGACCAGGACAGCCCTCTCTCCCTATGCACACAGCCTCTTACCTAGCTGCCCTTCTTCGCAGCATGGTAATAGCACAGTCAAGCTCCCTGCATGGTGGCTGGCTTATTCCATATTAAGGGTCCATAGACGAAGGCCAAAACTTCAAGTTTTTCTAGAACCTTGCTCAAGTCCCACTGCACCCCTTTTATCTCCTTCAATGAGTGACAGAGGGCAGTCCAGATTCTTGTTGGGAAGAGATCCACACTTCATATAAATAACAGAATTGTGGCTCATTGTGGACCTTTACTTTTGAATCTGTCACTATTGACCTAGTAGAATCAGAAGCCCCATGCCTGAGTTCTCACTTTTGATTATGGATGACTATGTAATCTTAAACAAGTCATTTGTCTTCTTGAAGCCTCTTTCTCCATCTTTAACATAGAAATAATATTACCTCACACGTTAGTAGACAGTGAGGAATGCATAAGATGACGTGAAAACACTTTGAAAACCTAGTGAAAATATACATGTTAACATCATAGTTTTTTACAGACAAAATTCTTCTCTTGACTTGCATTTTTTTGTAACTTAGTTTTATAAAATGGAGCATGCCTTTCTATTCAACTCACCCAAATGTAGTTCAGAAAGTGTAAGTAAACCTGGAGCTTGGTTATGTCTCACAGAGCCTCCATTCTTTCTAGCCTTGAATACAAACAAGATACACAACACCTCAGTCAGCAGGTGACATTGAGTCTCTGTGTATCACTAGAGTGAGCAGTGAAATACAGGAGGAGGTGGCCAGCTCCAAGGTTATACTATTAAATTTCAGTCTGTCCAAGGAGAGTCATCTCTTGTTTCAACAGCAAGTGTTTGTCTCAGAAACTATAAAAACCATCAATTATTGCAGCCAAATATTCTATCGTTCACTTAACGTTAAAGACAACAGTCTGCCCGAGAGAGGAAAATACAAACTCAAAACCTTATTTCTGATTTATTTGCTTTTCTTTCCTTGCCCAACTTCAGGAGAAGCTAGAAGACAGCTTTTTTTTAATTGCACAACACAAGTTCTTACTTTTGTATATTTAAAATGTCTTGGAGCTGCCCAGGATGGGAAAAAAAAGAATCTATTTTAGAAACAAGAGTGAGATAATCATTCTTATGTGCCATGCAGATGGATGGGTCAAAATAGTAAGAAAATTGTACATAAAACAAAATACAGAGAAACAAATATATTTTCACCTTGATTTTCATTAAAATTTCAGATTTGAATACTCACAGGAAATTGATCTAAAATGCAGTAGAAATCCCCTTTCAGAATCTTCCCATCTACTCCAAAGACTACCCTGCTTTATTGACAGGCATTCTATGTGCATGCAATTCCCTTTAGTCAGTTTCGACTAGAATAGCTAGTCAAATAAATAATCGGTCCACCCAATCTTGACACACTCACTAAATGTAACATGTATTACAGTGTACCACTCACTGAATTGCCATTTGTTCGGAAGGTTTAAACACTCTATTCGTCTTATGTGTAGTACACAGTAGCCATACTGTTGTTCCAGATCGCAACAGATTTAAAAGCCCAGCCAGCCACACGAAGGCTACTTTGGACTGAATATGAACTAAACCACTTTATTTGCAGAAAATTTTTTTGATGAAGATAGGTAGATAGATAGATGATAAATGATAGACAGACAGACAGGCAGACAGTTAGAAGCAATTCTGCCCATTATTTTTAACTGAACAAAACAGAAACTGTTCCAGGTAAATATGTACAGATTCAGGTTGACTTATTATCAATGAGAAAGGAATTTCCAGGTTGATAGATTTTAGTTCCAGTGACCTTGCCATTTGCCCATCCAGTAATCTACTCATTAGACATTTCTTGAGACAGAAACTGAAGAATGGACCCAGAGATGAAAGGTATAGCCCCTGTTTTCAAGTAGCTCATGATCTAGAAGGGGAGAAAAACATGCAAGCATACAATGTTTATACGGTGCAATGAAAGTCATAATAGGGTCACAGTAATGTGGGGGTTCTAGAAAGAAGGACTTAAGCCTATGGCAAAAGTGGAGTGGGCACATAAAGATCAAGGATCAGAAGAGAGGAGAGGCCATTGGATTGACAAAAGTGATGAGACTCTCAGACTGAAGAGGACAGGCTATCAGCATGGTGACGTCCCAGAGTTAGGAAACAGCCTGAAATATTTGGTAGAGCTGCTCAGAAAACCATGGACAAGGGAACAGAGCAGAAAAATGACAAGATAAAAGATGGGAGTGATAAGCCATTCCTAGCACATGTGGCCCGAACTAGGAGTAAGAACCCATCCATTGAAAAATTTCATCGAAATCCACGAATATGGTTTTCACATCTATTTGTATAAATAAACGTTGTTATTTTTTTAAATAGCCCTTTTTAGAGACAAAAATTTCATCACAATTCTGTCCATCAAGCTCATAGGTCTATTTGTTCAAGGTGAGATAAAAAAGCATGAGAGGGTCACTGTTGATGAGCATCTTGGCTGGTGGAGGATGGCAGGGAGCTTGAATCACGTGTACTATTGAGGAAGTCATCAACTTTGTTGAGAAAAATGCAGAAAATGATTGCCTTTTGTGGAGTGACTTTCTCTTCAATTTAGGATAACAAAATATTTGATAATCTGTTGAAACCATGCTTCAAGATGTGCAACTGGCTATGTATCACAAAGTCCCTCAGAAAATATGATACATCAAAGCCATTCATGTGTTGCAGATGACACTAATTTCATCAGAAAATTGTACAGAGCATGAAAGTCGCTAATATGACGTGAAAAATCCAAGTCTTCACTTATATTAGAAGCACTCGTCCATTTTATTAATCTTTTACACAGCTCCTTTCTATCAAATCAGATTAGCAAATTTGGTTTAAACTAATGTGCTATAACAATCTTATCATTTTTATTAAGTATGAGAAAATTGTGGTTTTACTTCTATTGAATGTTTGGTCTCATTCATACCTCTATGTCAGATTAGTGATAAAAGAGAACTTTGCTATCCTTTATTTCTTGTTTCCTAATAATAAAGATATGAATCATCACTTGGGTGAGAGCAAGTTTGGATTAAGATGCAAAGGCACGATGGCAGGCCCCTGACATGAAAATTATACATTTAAATTTAGAAACTGGGTTATTCACATTCAATTTTATTTGCTCTCAGGTTTTCATAGACCTGCCCACCAATTTACCAGTGCTTCTCACCTTCAGTAAGATGTGCTTCAACTTGAACATAGCGTTTCAGCCCCAGGATAATCCCTGAGAAGTATTACCTCCATTGAATTACAATACAAAACGTTTTTCACAATGCTCACTAATTGGAGCACCTGAGGAAAAAGTCTTTAGCTGAGGTTCCTTCCTTCCCCATCTTCACTCTCAGCCAGTGCTTCCTATTTTTTCTGAAGAAAGCAAGGCATGTTCATGCTCTCTTCCATGATGCACCTGCTTCCTCTACCTTTAGGAATAACTTACTCTCTAGGGTTTCCTCTTCCCTTCATGTTGAGTCTTTTTCAGTCACCATTGCCTCTTCATCTCTTTTTCCAGAAGTTTTAATGGTGAATGGCTCCAGGTACAGTCCTTTCTCTTTTCTCCCTCTAGACTCATCTCTCAGTGACCTCACTTGGACTTGCCCACCTGAAGGCTTCCCCATCAGAGCTGATATCAACCTTAATCTCCCAGTCACCAGAGGCAGAAACCATCTACCTTCTCAAAACCCTTTAATGGCTCACCTTTGACTCATGTTAAAACCAAAGTTCTTACAGTGGCTACCAAAACCCTCCCCGGTCTGCCTGCCCAGCCCTCTGGCAAGTATCTCTCTAATCTTGGCTATTGCTTTCTCTTTTACTCATCCTGCTCCTGAGCCCAGCCTCTCTGCTCTGCTCTGAAGTGGCCCCGTGTCCTAAGACTTTTGTTCTTGTGATTCTCTTTGGAGTGATTCTTCCCCACCCCCAGATACTCACTGGTCAACTTCCATATCTGCAAGTCTTGGCTCATAGGTCATCTTCTCAATGACCCTGGTACAACCATTTGATTTAATACCTCAACCTGCCTGTCTGCTTCCCTTAACCAGGTCACCCAACATCCTGCCTTTTTTGACTCTTGATTTCTCTTTTCCACTTTGTTTTTTCTTTTCACCATAGCACTTCTATATTCCTCTGACATAGTATATAACTAACTTATCTGATATATTTACTGTTCATTTTCTGTTGCCCACAGCTAAAATGTAACCCCACATTAGGCTAAAATACCCTCTGCACCTAGAACAATGACTGATATGTAGTAGAAGTCAATAAATGTTGGATAAATCAATGAATACATGAAATATTTTGCCATTCATAAAAATTGTGAATGTGATGTTTTTATTCTGTATTTTTCTAATGTTTAAGTAAAAGAAACTGATTTGAAAATTTTAAAAAATGAATCCTATGCTAGTGTATAAAGCTAGAAATAAAAATCATTAATATGTCTACCAATCCATTAAAAAATTTAATTTTTTGCATATTTTTCTATAATTAAAGATTAGATCATGTTTTAGGCACTATTGTGCATATTGCTTTTTCAGTACATGTTATATCAAAGCCATGTCTATGATATTAGGAATGTATCAAGATTTGTGGCAGTATTTTAACCAACTAGGTTTATCACAGACCAGATTATTGCTAAACAGACATACCAAAAACATATTTTTAAATGGTTGCATAATATCCCATTATGCAAGCTACCATGTTGTGCTTAATAGTGGTCATTTATATTGTATATAGTTTTATATTATTTGCTACTACAATAAACATTTTTGTGCAGCTGTCCTTGTTAACATATCCAATTTTCCCTGAGACGAATTCACAGAGGAGGAAGAGGTCCTGAGGAAACAATGGCATAGATATTTTAAAAATTTTTATCTATATTGCTAATTTGCCTTTCAGAAAGAGGTTGCTAATATACATTGCCACCAGCAGCCTATCTGAAGCAAAAAGAAACTATTATAAGATTATAAAAACATTATTTAATTTTACTAATTTTATATTATTAAAGCTATAAGTTCATGATTGTAGCAAAACTAAACATTTCATTATTAACTATTTGTACTTCTATTTTGCGAGTTATCTTTATATCAATAGCCAATTATCTGCAGAAGTCTTTATCTTACCAATTTGAATGGGTTCTTCAGAGGTGTTAAATTTTTATCCTTTATGTTAGTTGCAAATGTTTTTCAATGTCTTGTCTTTTCTTAATTTTTTTGCCATACAATCTTTTCCATATTTATGTAGTTACATTTATTAATATTTTTCTTTATGATCTTTCTTGCTAAGTCCTTACCCCATCAAAGATCAGTAAATGTTTGTAATCATTTTTTACAATTTTTATGACTTTTTTCTGTTTAACTCTAATTCCTCTAGACTTCATTTGAGTTATGGTATAAGTTGAGACTGCAGTGTCATTTTCTCCAAAAAAATTTCTAGTTTTCCCACATCTTTTATTCACTTTCTTTTTCCCATTGCTTTGTTTTCTTTTAATTTTTAAATTTTTTCATTTTACTTTTTTTTAGGCAAGGCAACCCTTGGTTGACCTCATACATTGCAAGGACCTTGTCAGCTTATAATCCCTTATTTTTTATTTTTTATTGTTAAGGCCTACAGCACCTGGTGTTCCTAGGTAGTCTCCCATCCAAGTACTAACCAGGCCTGACCCTGCTTAGCTTCCGAGATCAAACAGGATCAGACTTGTTCAGGGTGGCATGGCCGTAGAGTCCCAGTGCTTTAGAATGGCCTTCATTGTCATCTACCAAACCCTTAACATGTAATGTCATTTTGCCATCTTATACTTGTTACTCAAGATTTGTTAACATTTTTAACTGATTTTATTGTAGTGTTTATTACTCTGTATTATAATCATTTACTTATTCCTCTCTCCCTCCTCTTCTAGGTTATGAGCTTTCTGATTTTTTTTCCCTGGATCCAGCACAGTGCCTTGTTCACAGAAGCTAATAAATAGATTTTGATGAATTTGTGGCAATTCTAGAGCCACTGACTGTCAAGGAGCCAGATAGACTGGGTGAGGTGAATGAATCCAAGGCCTTTTAACCCCTCCACCTTGCAGATTTTAGATCTGGTTTTGGAAACAAAAACATAGCATTCTAGGTTGAGAAGGAATATTAAGAAGGATGGGCAGTCTTTCCACAGAGCCAGTCTTAGGAGCAGATGTGAGGTTCAGATTTTAGGAAGGCCACCTGGCTCTAAAATGAATTTTCTGCCATCTAAGTTACAAATGCCTCAATTTCTGCAACTATATTTCCATTCCTTCAGCTCTGGATGTTGACTCCTGCAGAATCCAATTGCTTTTTTAGTTCGTTCCATCCCTGTTAGGCTGTAAGGGCCCTCAAGCCTGGCAGGAACTATGGGAATACAGCAACATATACCCTGACTAACGTATATGTTGCTGTATTCCCATAGTGACTGGCATATAGTCCAATAAATAAATATTTTCTGAGTGAATCAACAAATCAACAGAGATCAAAACAGTAAGTCTAAGCAGCCATTGTGATGTAAATATGTCTACAGGGTACTTTTCTCAAAAAATAGTAAAAAATAGTTTTTACAGAAATGAAAATAAATATAAACAAAACTAGTGACCTGGGGGTTATGGGCTGAAGATTAATGGACTAGAGAAAAAAGAGTGCAGAAGGGCAGAGATGGGGGACCTACTATCATCTTAGGTCATTAATATTTTATCCAAATTCACTCAGATAAGAAAAATCTATGCTATTCAAGTCAGACATTCTCACTCATACTCATAATCTCCTGGAATAGTATTTCATGCTTCTCCAAGATTTTTTTTCTGAGTTTTAAAAGTGCCTGCTATTTCAGTTATCTGCGCTTGCATGACAAACCATCACCAAATTTGGTGGCATGAAACATCAATTTGTTATGACCTCTCACAGTTTGGAGGTGACAGATTCAGCTAAGGTGATTCTCACTTGGAATTTTTCATAGAGTTGCAGGTAGATATGCCTGAGTCTGGATCACCTGAAAGCTTCTTCTTCCACACATCAGACACCTCTCCATGCAACCTCTCTTCACGGTTAACGTTGGCTTCCTCACAGCATGGTGGCATTAGAATATCAGACATTTGGAGACAAGCTCCAAAGTACCTGTCCTCAGAGACTCAAGCAAAAGCCACAGGCTTCTTATAACTTAGTCTAAGAAGTTTGAAAATGCAGTTTCTGCTGCATCCTTACTGTTGATCAGGTCACATCAATTCAAAGGGAAAAGATTTAGACTCTACTTCCAATGAAAGAAATGTCAAAGAATTTTCTCCTATCTTTAGTCTTTCTCAACTCCTCTAAAAAAAATTTTTTTAAGGTTGCACTTACAGCAAACTGAAAATGCTCTTGTCATTGAAAATGATTTTCCTTATTCTATCTTCTTGAAGATGGTCAAGAGGTGACTAGAAAGCTTTTTATTCAATAGTAATAGTTTCTATAATTGAAGATATATACATCTCATCTGGAATTATATTTTCCCTGTTCACAAAATAAGATGCTAAAATTTACACAATACTCTCCAACTCTAATTTTTAGGACTCTATATGGTACTCTTTGTTTGTACTTTAGCCTTGTACAAAAAAAAATCTGAAAACTGCTTCATAATAAATACTTAACTTTCGATGACTGAACCACAACCACTCAAGTAACTGACAAAATTTTTTCCTCAATTACTACTACTGAATTATTATTGTCCAGATAGAAACAGTTCTAAATTTACACATAAAAGATAAAGTTATTACAACATTTTGAAGAAAATCTTTGAAGCTAATTATCTAAAGATTAGAGAAAGGATATCTTTTAATTAATTTCAAACTCTGGATTGAGTACTAAGCAGAAACATGAAAGAAAGATTTCCAATAGGAAGTAGTGGTTATGGAAGAGTCTCCCTCCCATGAGGTTTACCATTTAATTTTCAACATTGATTTGAAATAAATGCTGGTATGCTCTCCAAGGGAAGACTGTTTCCATTATAAAACTAACGAAGAAGCACACAGTATAATAAGCAAAATATATGCTATTCTCCTGTTTAACTTCCATGCTCAAAGCCTTGGTTTCAATGAGGGCGCATTTATACACACTCTATCATCTCAGATCAATGTCATGGAGGATGAGTCTTCGGGGGAGGAGTACACTGGGTCTTTAATGATCTTCTTATTTGCTTTATCTCTGTTCAGCATCCCACATGCTGCTCGGCACTTTGAGTTTTGGTAAGTGAAATGCCATAAGTGTTTTGCTTTTCCTTATATTAATGAAAAAACTAAAAATTTAAGTTCTCTAATTTAAATTATGGCAATGATGCACACTGTGTCAGACTAAGCTTAAAACACCTGCAATTTACTTCTACAACTCAGGAGAAAAAAATATTAATAACCTGAGTAAAACATAGGCTAAGATTTGATTAGACATTTGCAAAGACATACAAATGCTCAACATCACAAATCATCATGGAAATTTAAATCAGAAGCACAATGAGACACTATTTCACACCTGTCAGGATGGCTATTATCAAAAGAAAAAAGAAAATAAAAAAAGATAAGTGCTTGCAAAGTTATGGAGATATTGGAGCCCTTGTGCACTGTTGATGGGAATATAACTTGGTGCAGCCACTATGGAAAACAGTATGGAGAGTCTTTAAAGAATTAAAAAATATAACTGCCATATGATCCAGTAATCCTACGTCTGGGTATTTATTCAAAAAGAATTAAAAATCATAATCTTAAATACGTATCTATGCACTCACATTTATTGTAATGCTATTTACAATACCAAGATGTAAAAACAACATAAATGTCCATTGGTGGATAAATGGATAAAGGAAATATAGCATATACATACAATGGAATACTATTTAGTCTTTAAAAAGAAGGAAATTCTGCAGTATGTGACAACATGGATAAACTTGGAGGACATACGCTAAGTGAAATAAGCCAGCCACAGAAAGACAAATACTACATGACTCGGTTTATGAGATATCTAAAATAATCAAATTCATAGAATCAAAGAATGGAATGGTAACTGCCAGTGGCTGGGAGGAAAAGGAAATGGAGCATTATCAATCAAAGGCAGAAAGTTCAGTAAGCAAGATCAATCAGCTCTAGAATCTGCTGTATAACACTGTGCCTTTAGTCAACAAAAATGTACTGTACATGTAGAAACTGGTTAGCCAATAGATCTTGTGTTGTATTTTTCCACAATAAAATGTTTTCTTAAATACATATGCATAGCTGAAAAAAATACCTACCAGTTAAATAAAGTATGATTCTCAGAACTTTTTATATATCTTAACTTCTCAGTGTTAATTTAGAAAAAAAAAATTTGCAAAGTACATGGGGAGTGCCAGATACTGAGTAGGTACAAGGATGCCTGAGAAATGCTCCCTGCCTTCAAGGAGACTTCCAGGATTCCCCTGGCTTCTGGAAGCCCGAATTACTTTCCCTGGCTTGTCAGCATAATGCAACAGTTCTTTCTCAGCTCCCATATTTGCTTTCTTTTTTCAAGCTTGGTTTAAAATGACTTCCAAATATACATTATTTTATCTTTAGAACTATAGTCTAATATACAGTCTATGCTCTTTTAAACAAAGTGCTTAAATTAAAAAAGAAGAAAGCTTCTCTTTCTTCTATATAATGGGCCTTCCACAAACTTTGCCTTTACACCCCCAGTTCCTTGGCCGTGTTTTCTAAAGGCTAACAAGAGCCTATCTAGATTGCAGCATCTTGCCCCTCACAAAGGGCATGCATCTTTCAATTCATCACTTAGCAATATGTACATGTTAATGGAAGTCCACAACATCTCGCCATCAAGTCCAATATCACTAGCAATAGGTAGAGAAAAGATCATTATGGCAGAGCCACACCCAGACTGATGAACAGGAATTTCCCAGTCCTAATTAGTATTCACATTAATTTCATGTCACTTTATTGACGAAAATTAATCTCAGGTCCTAATTCTTCCTCTCTTAGACTAAGAAACAGCTTCTAACTGAACTCTGTTCTTTCTTTGATGCCTTCATTCATTCATCATTTATGTTTTTAAAAGCAATATTGCCATCACTTATTTACTTGTGCCTTTTCTTTTTCTATTGATCTTCTATTTCCTAAGCATGAGTATCTAACATTTTATTGAGGATTTAGGAATACTTTGCCTCCTCCTAAAAAATAAATGACTGACTCACATGTGTTTATTGCTATATAATGCATACAATAGACATCTCTTCTCCTCAGTGATTCTTGTGTCTACCTGCATTTTAACATGGGGATATTATCAGAGAGGTTGACAGAGTGAAATTATAGACAACTGTGTGTCTACACTGAAATTCTCAACTGTGCAGATCCCCCAAAAGGTTTGAGCAGGAGGATCACACGATCAGACAGGAATTTTAGAGTGCTCTGTCCAGCAGCATGAAAAAAGGATGGGGAAAGTCAGTGGTAGATATATCCAGAACAACTGAGGAGACAAGTTAAAGTCAAACTTAAAGTCAGATCTAAACTCTTGGTGAGAGGCAAGTGTCACCAAAGATTTTATTAACATGCATCCAGTCACCTGGGTTCTTCCTCAGTTTGAAACTTTAATATTCAACATAGCTTTAACAATGGTTTTTGGCCAAGGCTTTTAATTGAGACTAGCCACTGCCTTTTAGGTCGTAAGTTTGTAGGAAAAAAAAAAAAAGTCTGGTGAGAGTGAGCTCATCAGAGCCCCCAGACTTGCCCATGAAAAACCTCTCTCCCTAAGGAATTTGATCTGTGCCCTTGAGCATTCCAAAGTCTGCAACTTTCCAGAGCTACATATGGCCCATTGACAGTTAGCAGCTGTCAAGCGGACAAGCCGAGCACACCCAGCTGGTCAATTGAGGCCACGTCTAGACAAAACGAATGGACACAGCTCATCAGTTCCATTTGGCCATCCCAGCAATTGATGCAGACCAGCCCGGGGCTCACTGCAACTGCAGGGATGAGTGTGGGAGCATGGCCCTCATCACCGACAAGCAAGCAGCCACACAGTGGTCCTAGCTGCCCAGGGTAAGCTCTACACACTGTGCCCTCTGAGGCAAAGACCTGCTCCGGAACCCTCTTGTTCACCTACGTCCTAGTCGGCAGCTCATTCTGACCTCAGGCCCCTGCCACCTTACAGTTAGTTCATCTCAAGAAGCCCTTTCTAAAGTCACCTCACCCAGCATCCTATTTAGCAAAAGAAACTTGAAACTCCCAAGTCAAAAATTCCTTTCCTTAGTAAAGATCTACTGTGGTAGAAAAGGACTATTTCTAAAAAAAAAACTGAGAAAGTAGTGACTTCTCTTCAACTGCCATCACATGACATGTATTAAAGACAAAAATATCTGCAAAGCATAATATAATCACAAATATAGAATATAACTAAACTGACCATTTCACCTTCAGCCTAAACTTTACAGTATTGAAAAAAATAACAACAAATCTCTCCTGAAGAATTTCAAACATCATCACAAAATCCTCCCTCAGACAAACAATTCTCTGTAAACTGATAAACGATTCCAGGGACAGGCTGGCCTTTGTTACGGGTACAGAAAACTGGTTATCAAAACAGTTTCGGCATGCTTCAAACGAGAAAATGAGGAAGACAGATGACATCACAAAATCTGCTCGAGGAAACAAGAGTTGTATGGCATCCAACAACTCCAGGGCTGGGGCGATGAGCTCCAAGCCTCTCACCAAACATGTGGCCCCATGCAGAAATATGCCAAAACAGCAGTTTGGGCTCATTGTACCTCAATTAATACCATAATGAGCTCCCTTCGATAGCCAAATCCTTAATCAGCCCTATCAAAACTATGTCTGCTCAGAAAAAGACTCCTGTTAATTCTGCTTAATGCCTGACAGTGGTTAAGCACCATTAATACTCCATAATTTCATTGTATGTTATTGTAATCATATCAGCACATATCTCAGTGGCCACGCAAGGCTCAATAGGCTGCCGTGAATTACAGGTCACGTGACTCTGCTTCAGTAAGAGACTATCTTCCATCACAGCTAGACCCCCTTTGCCCTCCCCGCAGTCAGTAGCCTAAGCAGGTATTAATAAAGGTCTCCTTTTTTAAATTGCACAGCTCTAAATGGTCTTTAAGGGACCCAGCAGTAATCTCAAGATCCCTATATTTTAGCAGGAAAGCAGGACAGAGGAATTAATAAGAGCCTTTTCTGTGTAAACTGCTCCCTGCTCTAAGGCTATAGCGTGATGTCAGGGCGCTAAGAGAATTTTAAATGCACAGGATGGATTGTTTGTGTTGCAAAAGCGAAACAGGGGGCAAAGGCTAAGAGACTTGAGGAAATTGAAAGACTGCCAGGGATGCTGGGATGCAAATAGCAACAAAACAGGGATAAATGCTCCTGCTCGCATATGCAGGAGTCCTGCAGAAGGGGGGAAAAAGGTTATTAATTTTCACCAGGCTGTATCTTACAGCTGGTGGCTCAGCATCAGTTTTTGGTGTAATGAAAATGGTCTGAGCAGAAGATAAATGGTTCATAAAGTGGACCATTTAGATGCAATCGAGGCTCAATCTGCCCAGTGACTAATCACGTCCCCCCAGTAAAGCTGAATTCCACTAACAGACTTTTTTTTTCCCTGGCTGTACCAGTGAATTGTAGCCGGGTCTAAGTTCAAGGCAGGCAGAGAATTATCTTGATTTATTAGCACACTCCCTGGTCGTGCCACTCGCTTGGCTGTGCCTTTGTGGGGCTTCTGCCCTGTTGCTGTCGGAGTGTAATTTTTACTGTTCCCCTGTGACCAGTACACAGCATCATTTTCAGCTGCTAGAAAAATGGGCTGCTTTTGCACCTGTAATTTTTCTTCTTTTGCTGCTGAAGGTATATAATATATCTCTAAAGTACGTAATAAGTTTCTGAAAAACGTGTTTTTAAAAGAAATTGATTCCGGTGGTTTATAAGCCCAAGCAAGGCCACGTAAGGAAATACACCAGATTGCAAAGGTATGCGTGGCTGGCAAGGCAGCCATTTCTCCCCTTCCGTTCAGTAAATCCTGACTTCTATCTAGTCCAGACTATCGTTTCAGACATTTTTCTATACAGTAGTTGCGACTCATAATGAACTCTGATCAAATAAAAATGCTGTTTATATTGAGACTTTACAAGTCCTGATTACATATAAAATAGAGTAGAATCCCTCATAATGACATTTAATTGTGAGAAAGAAAAGATCCCACTCGAAGAGCATTCAGCTGCATTTGTTCGACATTCCTTTGCATAATGCCGTTTAGAGATCATCCAATTATGACATTATTATGAGCGGCATAAGAGTAACTCACTGGTTCCCCATATTTTTAGACCTATGGAAAATAACCTTGGGGGTGATTTTCATCGTTTCGACTGGAACTTATTCACAAAAGGCCCTTCGTTTTCATGAGGTTGACTACCCATTTGGCTAATTCTGATGCATCACCCGTAATCTCATGAGCATCTTCAGAAGGGGAATTATTGCTGCTGAGGACACTAGAATCAGCCAAGTCCCCTCCTCTTTGAGGCTCCAAAGATTCTAACAAAACATTATTAATAACCCAACAAATGGCATGGGGGGAGGGGACCCGAGCTGTTTTCTTCTGAGCTCTCCAAGGTTATTTTTTCGTTTTCTGAAAGACCTGACAGATATGATAGGTAAACTAGCAGGTAATAAGCAGGGGAAAATGCTGCTGAAGACCTCAATGATCATACATCTTTTATAAAAAACGCCCAAGTTTTCTGATACCTGCTTCTGCAGTCTCACTCCTTCAATTACATCGGTTTTTCTGAAGGCGGCAGAAGGTGTAGATTCATTAGTCTGAGCCGCCTCTCAGACCTGCATCTGTCCATTTAGCAGGGTGAGCTGTCACCTGCCTTCCTTTCTTTTTCACAGAGCTTTGACCAATGCAGCTGTGAACTGGATTTGGAGGAAAGCGAATGGGCCTGTGGGATGCTGGCCACGCCTATAGTTTGGGCAGTAAATACATACATACATACATACATACATACATACATACATACATACATACATACATGGCAGAGAAACATTGCTGGCATCATTTGCAGCCAAAAGCATCAGCAGAACACATCTGTAATGACACAACCAAAATAACTAACGCTTTCTGTTCTTCGTGTAACAAGCATTCATTGCATAGTTAGTATGTGTCGAATAGGATGATACGTTTGCAGAACACATAGATGAATGAGACAGAGCCTTTCCCTCAAGAACCTGTAATCCCAAATGACTGATGACTGACTGACTAAATGAATGAATGAATGATGTCTCTAACCCATATGATGCTCATTAAATCTGAAAGACTAAGCCCAAGGGTTAGCAACCTCTGGTTCTAGTCACAGCCACCCAGAGTCTGTGTGGCTTTGGGGAAGTCGCATAACTTCTCTGTACTCTAGTCGCATAACAATAAATTGAGGATGCTAATCTTCACCCCACTCATCCTTCAAGATGGTTTGAGTTGGCATTTGCACAATTGCTTTGACATGCCACAGAATTTAGGGAGTTATCACTATTGTCTGGAAGTTCAGGGACTGCCATAGAGTCATGGACACCATACAAAAGGGCTCCAGGTCGAGGGAGAAAGGGCAGCCTACTTCTGGCTGACCAAGCCATGTAACTGGGCAGAGGGCTGGGTCACCCTAGAAAAGTGACACAGTTTTCTAATTTGCACAAATGCAACAAATGGGTTAACAACAGCGTGTGCAAATGTGTAAAGTATGTCAAAACAGCTCTTGGAACCATTCCATAAACTGTTAAGTGCTGAGCCTTCACTTGCTTTTGTCACGTTCTATGTGGGCCTCTAGCACCAAGCTATAATATCTTGAAAAACCACACCTTGGTTAAAGAACATGAATTTTTAAAAATTTATTTAGTCCTAAAAATATAGTCTTTTTAATTCACAAGATTATAAATGTTTATGGGTGAGAAAGTTTTTATAAATGAAATCATAGCTTACACAACAGGTAAATCAAATTCTTTAGAAATATTCCTTGATTGAATGGTGCTGCTGAGAGTTAAATTGGTCGAGTGTGACCTCAGCACAGGACCCATTCAACTGCAAGCCAGAATAATTTTTGTGCTCTAAGCATTCTCCAAAAACCCAAACTAAATTGCCCCACTCATCACTGATTCTGCCCTTATTCACTTATCTTTATGGCACTGATAAATACAGACATTATATTTTTGGTTTTGTTTGCTTCCTTATTTTCTATTTCCCCATTTAGGAACTCTTGAGCAAGTCTTGATCCTCAGTTTCCTCACCTGTCAAATGGAGATGCTAACACCATTCAAGACCATGAGGTGCCAGTGACAGTAAAGAATCTGATGAAAGTTGTGTGAGCCCTTGACAACACTGACCCAAGTACCCTGAGAATACCTGAATCCTGCTCAGAACATAACAACTTTTCCACGCAGAGCCCCAAACAGACAGATATGGTCCAGTGGCAGCAGCAAATAAATTAAAATCATGCTTCTCCAGTGAGCCTGGAACAGTGACAGGGCCCCAAACCAATCTGTCAGTTTAGCCTGCCTCATAGTAGAACAGTAGATGAAAGAGATCAAGGGGAAAGGGTGAACCAGGATGTGTGTGTGTGTGTGTGTGTGTGTGTGTGTGTGTGTGTGTGTGTGTGTGTAATAGAGGGGAGTGGGGTTGAAGGAAGGAACAGTAGCCAGCAGCCTGATCATCTTTCCTGCAGCCAGCAAGAAGAAAGGACACCCAAGAGAAGCAAATCTGTGTGTCTGAATTTTAACTTACAGTTACTTTACCTACTGGAAGAATGGCATTCTGCAATAAAACCAATGAATAGCAACTCCTTTTGGTGGTCGTGAGGTGGGGGCAGGACTGTGGAGGCGGAGAAGTTGGCAGCAGAAACAGTAATGAACATTTGACCGCCCATACATCGGTCTCGAGCTCTGACATCTACTGGGTACTCAGGACCCAACAGTGAATGAGATCATGACGATCTCATCAAAGAACATTTTCCAAATAAAATGGACTAAGGATAATTCACTTTTGAGTGACTTACATGAGGATGACCTTCAGAATTGTCACATATGAGTATAGATTGTGGTCATCTGTGAAGATACCTCACCCACTTCAGGGTTTTCCAATGCTCTAGTCGGCTCAGGCCGCTGTAACAAAATATCACAGACTGGGTGATTTAAACAACAAACATTTAATTTTCACAGTACTGGAAGCTGGAGAGGTCAAGTCCAAGGTGCCAGGCAATTCCGTTCCTGGTGAGATAACTCTTCACAGTTTGCATACAGCTGTCTTCTCACTGTCTCCTCACATGGTGGAAAGACAGGTCATCTCTCTTGTGTCTCTTATAAGGGCACTAATTCCATCATGGGGGCTCCACACTTATGACCTAATCACTTACCAGGATTCCACCACCATCCGATTGGAATTTAGGAATCCCCATGTGAATCTGTGGGGGACACAAACATTCAGTCAATACCATTCATCTTTTTTTTTAATAATTGGCAATAATAAAAAATAAAGTCACACTATCTCAGAACTACCATTTTCTTCTTTAAAGAATGTTCAAAAAAGAGAATGGCTTAGGGGTTTTGGCTGACATTTGTGTGGAAAGACAAATATTTATTCTTTCTACCAACTAAGTCTTAGAAAACTAAATGGCTTACCAGTTCTGTGTTGCAAATAAAATCAACACGTCTCTCTATAAGTTATCAACTTGTCTCTAAAAACACTTGGATTAATCTAGTATCTTCTTGTCTCTATGTTAAGATAATTGTGACAACTGGGTAAAATATTTATCAATAGCAAATTGAATCCAAGTACACTAAAACACTCACTGAGCAACTTTGACAAGCCAGTAAGAATTAGGCGTAAGACTTACATTAGAGGTAGTATCTTCCAACGCTACAAATAGTGGAGCTTGATTGGTAAATTGGCTCTGAGAATAAAAATAGGGAGTAAGAATTCATGTTGACAGGGGCTGTCCTGTCAGCACTTTACACATTCACGAGTTCTATATGTTTCTGTGAACCTCTTTATATTTACTGGTGTAACTATATTTGTCCTGACAGTAGGCACACATGTGTGTGTGTGAGGGAGGTGGGGGGAGGGGGAGTACGTGTTATTCGTGCTGGGACACAAATATGCTAATTAGCTCATTATTTATTGATTTGACAACTAAAGATGATTTTTAAAGCCCAATTGGCCACAGATTATTGACTTTTTCCCCCTGTACTTCATAAAACTGTTCTTTAAATGGAAAATTATATTAATGATAATAAAAATAATTAGCATCATTCTAAAACCTGATATCTCAATTTTGTCTTTACATAGTGCTATGTCCTATTACTGTCACATTTCTTAAAAATTAATCCATATGTAGTTTCATTTTTTCCAGCTCGGCAAATGACATGGCTTAGCCAAAGACTATGGGCTCCATTCTCTTACTACTTACAATCAAGGCTGAAGATAAGAACTATTGACCAACCAGGCAAACATTTAGGAAAAGCTCCAATTTTCATGTTCTACTTCTGTTTGAGCTTTCTACCAGAGGATGGCTGACAATACTAAAGAAGTCCAGGATACAGAGTAGGAAAACATGGAGGATTCAAACCAGAGGTGCCAGTGCTGATAAAATGCACCTACAGCTGCTACTATCTGACTTGGTAACAACATCCAAAACTATTTCCCACTGGACCTTCCCCCAGGACAGAGTGGGTAGGGAAGGGGAAGTACCATGCAGAATCCTACCTGGCAGCTGTACTTTCCCCTTCTGCTTCTCCTCCAATTGCATGTTCAGCAGGAGAGACTTACTGGCAGGTTCAGGAACCAAGGTTGGTCCTCAATCCCTACTCGCCCTTGTCTAAGATGTAGTTTTTCCTTATAAGCAGCAAAAAAAGTCAGATGTTGATCAGACATCTTTTCCTTCTATGAGATTTCGAAAGCACTGATACAGCTTATCCCCTGCACATGCTCAACCACATATGCAAGAAGAATTAAGGATGAAAATAAGATCATTACCCACATGACCTTTGTTTATATCTCAAAAATCATATATCAGGATAGGATAGGCACTGCAAACCTTCAGACTGGGGTGAGGAGGGGACCAGAGCCATGCGACATTTTAAGAACATCCAGCCCCAGCCCCTGGACACTCCTGGGTTTGAGAGGGTGCATTTTTTTCTCAGTAATTATTTTGTTGTGTACCTAAAGTCTACAGTTCTTAGGATAATTTTATTCTAACCAAGGCAGTCAAATGATGTGTGGGAAGAGTATTGGGGAAAGAAGTAAAAAAAAAAAGTCTGAATTTCTGAGTTGTAGTAAATATTTTTATGGACCTAGTTTCTATAACCTCATGAGGAAGAACCATCATGGGACCCCAAGTTCCATATCTGAGCAGTTGCAAATACCAATTCCTAAAAAGTCAACAACCAGAAAGAATTGAAGTCTTCCCCTTGTTCCCCTTGTTTCTCCACAAGGGAGAATTTATCAAATATTGGCCTGATACTCAACACCTGACGGAACCTACCTCTCTCAAGTATTTTACTGAAGCAGGGTCAAAATAGCTCTGCCTGCAGAAGGTGAAATGTCTTTCTATGGACAAGGAACAAAGGCACAACTACTCAAAGGAGTAAACCAGGAGACTGAAATTTTCACTGCAATGATGAACACTCGAGAAAAGTAATGCTCCTAGCTTTGAGGTTTAAAGTCACTGTTCAAACAACTGACCTGTCCAGCTATGCCCATGCCATGTGCCAGCTACTGTTCCAAGTGCTTAAGATACGTCAGTGAATGAAACAGATGAAGCCTCTGTCTTCACGGAGCAAAGAAAACAGATAAAAAAGTTGGTTAATAGACTTGATATAACATCCCCAATCCCAGTATCCCCACCAAGCTGTTACCAAGACAACCCAATTCCATCTTGGGCAGTGTTAATTTCCAAAGGTATTTTAATACATATTTTGATGTGGTGATAAAAATGGCAGCAGTGGCCTAGAACACTAGTCTTCTATTCCTTCAGGGCTGAAACTGTCAATTCAGTGAACTAGTGAAAATTCCAAATGTTATACTTGGAGTTGAATTCAGCCAAACCTACCATGAGCCAGTTGCAGGAATGAAGCATAGAGGTGAGAGTTCAAAACCCTCAGTCTGTCCTCACATAGGCAGCAGCTCTGAGAGTCACTATCCATTTGTGTCTTCAGCTTGAGACCACCACCTCACCCCCACAGACCAGGCCTGCACAAGGGTGGAAAGGGTCTTTGTGGGTTCCGGTTGGATGTTAGCCAGCCATTCAGAGGTGAAAGCCATCTAGCCTCTGACCACCACTCCCCTCCCCCAGCCATCGAATTCCCTGAGAGGTAAAATGGCTTGCCTGTGCTTGCCACATTCCTCCTTTCTGCCCTCACTTTTCATTTATCTTTATCAGTGGACGTCTGGAAAATCTAATTGCTGTTATTTCCATTTTGATCAGGCTAATAGGTATCTGAGACGGAAAAGCTTCCTCCCCCTCTCTGTTCCCCAAATAGACAAAAAAAAATCATAATAGTAATAACAATAAAATAAAAGCCTACATTGATAAGGGAATTATAACTCGGTCTTTTGCCTTAACAAAATTTGCTTTTTTTAAAACAGAATATGCCGCATAGCTCTATGATTACTTTGGTGTGTTGCATTCACCAGCATAAATAAACCTACCGCTTTTGAGCTGGGAAGGCTGCTATTTTAAAGATGAAAAAATTTCAGCTTCTGGATGGCTGCTTTCATTTAACACAGCTTCAAATGAATTTATGAACTGTTCTATAATGTTTTCTGCATACACCAAATGGCAGGCGTTAGGCAGAAACCCAATATATGTTTAGTTAGTATATAATAAACATAATATTTACATGGGCTATGCACTGTGTTAAGAATCAAGAGCAGTTGCTCTATAAACTGTTATTGAATTCTCTAACACAGAGAGCTAACCAAGTGGTCCATCAAGATTCCAGAAGAATCTTCGAGAAGAGGCCCTGACCTACTCCAAGTACATGGACACATGTGCGTTTGTTGGCACACACATGTGGGTCAACAAACCCATGTCTCCTTCATTTAAAAAAAAATCTCTTTAATCAAAATCTTGACTACAATCTCATTTTCTTTGGCCACTAGGATGACAATGTAGTTTAAGATACTGTTTTTAACTTTAAAGCTGTCTCTGTGGTTTTGAAGAATGTTTCATGGGCTAAAATATATATATGTAATTTTTAAATCCCAGTAAAATATATATATATATATATATATATATATATATATATATGTTTTATATATATATGTTTTATATATATGTTTTATATATATATGTTATATATATATATGTTTTTTATATATATGTTTTATATATATATGTTATATATATTTTTTATATTTATATATAAAATATATATATGTATGTGTGTGTATGTGTTTGTGTGTGTGTGTGTATGTAATTTTTAAATCCCAGTAGATAGAAATACCAGTTCATTTCTTAAGCAATAAACAGAAAGCAGGGGGAGGGGTGCTGAATAAGCACACTTAGATGGAATTTTTCTTTGAAAAGCCCACTAGTTAGGCACTATAACACTTCAGTTGATATTTCTACAGTGCAAACACGATAGTGGAAATTAAGTTGCCCCAGCAAATTCAGTTTAGTGGAAATTTGTTATGAATAAAATGCTGCTGTTGGCTCTAGAACATTGAATTTATCCACCAAATAATATCTCAGAAATACCCCTTCAGAAGAAATCAGCTCTAAATAATTGATAAATTTGGTTTGTTTAGAAACCTTTTGACCTCTGTAATAGAAAGTAAAAACACATTTCAGTTATTAAAGTCACATATACTCCCTCTGGTCAGGGCAGCTTTTAATTTTAAACTGGGCTCCATAGGGGCTATTTGATAAAGCTTAGAGGAATTTTTCAACTGCTGCTGTTGGATTTGGATCAACCTCCCTTGGGAAAATAGAAAAAGATAAATTTGTTGCTTTTCATAACACACAAGAAAACTTCAGAGATTTTAAACATTAAGATCTATTGAAAATGAAAGATGGTTTTTTTGGTAGCCCCTTTGGATTACCTTTCCTTCCTCAAACTCTCTCTTTCTCACTCTTTCTTTATCCCTTTTCTTTACAGAGAAGGTTTAAATGTTCATACTGTTAAAATAAAGGTACAGAAAAAAATCAGCATTTCTTTTTAGATAAAAGCTGTAGCTCTCATCTGCCATATTTAGTGTAATCCCGAAACTTCACAGAGAAAGTAGCAAGATATTATTTAAAGTATTTTCTTATTTAAACATTTTTTTCAAATATACTCATTAAATAAATACTTTTATTGGCTTTTTCTCTTTTGTAATAAAGGCAAAGCTTAGTGAATGATCTCCAGTATGCCTTACCACGTTGGAAAAAAGTGCTCAATGCAAAGGGTTTACTTTCTATAACATTATTGTCATCTTGTTAACACATATTTTAAAACAGAATTCTTGTTTATAATCAAGAAACTAAAGTATAAAATTCATCCCTGTTGTTATATTTACCTAAGGTACATGCTCATATTACATAGCTCAAGTAAGCCGATTTCCGTGAGTACTTTATAAATTTTGCATCTCAAGAATGTACATTGAAATTATGTTTCTACTACCCGTGTACACCAAGCACATCTCAATTGCATTTGAACGTGATGTTATTACTCCATGAGCTCGTGAAGGCGGATTCTATCTGATCTTTAATATAGTCATTAGCGACTCGATTTGTTTTTGTTGCCCAAAACATGATTAAAAATATTCATTGTTGGAAAAGCTTACCCAGACTTAAACATTAGAAGCAAGTAGTGGTCCCTCCCCAGTCACATGTCACCTACTGCGGAAAAAAAAAAAATGGTTTCTATACTGTTTTTCAAAGCTCCCCTGCTGGGGACCCCACATCTCAAATTTCTCTGTTTCCTCCATTCCATCCCCACCAGACTCTATTCCCTCCTTCTGCTTCCTTTCAAACATTTCATGGGCCATCATATCCTCTTGCTGGTAACTTCTTTAATTCTGCAAGTACCAGGCATCGTGCCAATCAGGGTAGTTGGATTCTCAGAGTTTCCAGATAAAGACACAAACAGGGACCACAAAAGATAGAAAAAATTTTCTCGTCTTGATGATGTAAAATACAAGTGGCCTTTGACAATGAGCTTTTCCTTCAGCATGATTTTGAAGCAACCTGAACTAAAAAGTATTGAGAACTATTATGAAATAATGAAGAGAAAAAATCTACATAAATAAGAAGCAACTTTCCTGTTCCTCGACTGAGTCTAAAAGAAGTGAAGGGTCTGAGAGGACACAAGAGAAATAGCTAAAGAAATTGGGGTGAGTACATATCTCGGTGTTTGGGGGAGGGAATTCAAGTATCACACAATCATAAAAATAAATATCCTTATGTCCCTGGACATTCCCAAACTTAACTAGACTGAGAGACGCAAGTGCCTTTGTGCCTTCAAGGCACAAACAAGCCTGTCCAGAGGCTCCTGTCTTCAGGCACAAGGACATGATGACGTAACAGTTGCATGGTTATATTCCACACTCTCAAAAAAGCAAAGAACCATTCTTTGTCTTCAGCATCCGGGGTTTGTGCCTCCTTAACATATATTTAGATTTTTATCTTTAGGAACTAATTGGTTAAAACTAAATGATGCATGCCCCAGTTCACATGGAAAAGAGGATTCTGAAGGACCAGTGCTCACACTGATAAGGATGTCTATTATCAAAAAAAAAGCAGAATTTTTTTTAAAAAAATTAAAAATAAATAAATGTTGATGAGGATGCGGGAAATCAGAACTTTTGTGCAGTACTGTGTAAAATGGTGTAACCTCCATGGAAAACACTATGGTGGTTCCCCCAAAATTGAAACAGAATTACATGAGATCCAGCAATTACACTTCCAGGTATATACCCGAATAATTGAAAGTAGAAACTCAAATAGATATGTGCACATTCATGTTCATAGCAGCATTGTTCACAGCAACCCAAAGATGGAAACAGTCCAAGTGTCTGTAGACAGAAGAATGAATAAACAGTATGTGATATATGCATACAGTGGAATATTATCCTTAAAAAGGAAGAAAATTCTGGCATGTGCTACACTGTCGATGAACTTTGAAGACATTATGCTAAGTGAAATAAATCAGACACCAGAGGACAAATACTGTATAATTCTACTTATAGGGGATACCTAGAGTAGTCCGATTCACAGAGACAGAAAATTGGGAAGGTGTTACCAGGGGCTGTGGGGAGGAGAATGGAGAGTTAGTGTTTAATGGGGACACAGTTTCAGTTTGGGAAGATGAAATGGTTCTAGAGATGAATGATGGTGATGGTTACAAAACAGTGAGAATGTACCTTAGTGCCACAGAACTGTATACTTAATAACTATTAAAATGGTAAATTTTATGTAATGTACATATTACCACAAATTTAAAAAAAATTAAAAGGACCAGTGTTCTACTCACTGGAATCTCATAATAAAAATGAATAAATCAAATATGAGCCGATCTTTCTGTTCCAGGCAATAAAACTGTGCCCAAAATAATAATCCTTATTTATTATTTTTTGCTGCTTTCTCTTTTGTTTTATCTTCTCTTTTCTGTTCCATCTGTCATGATGCCTTGTCAGGCCAGCAGTGTGAGAGGGTTTCTGGTTGTCTTGACTTTAAATAAAGCCTTTCTGGAAGTTGGTTTCTAATAAGTCTTTCTGATGTTTGAGACATTTTCTTCTATTCCCAATTTACTAAATTCTTATTAAGCAAGTATAGTTTGTTCCATTAAACTAATTAGTCAAATTTAATCATTTCTCCTTGAAAACATTATTATTTTTTGGTGACGCATAATTTTATTTTTGATTACAAAGATTTTTAGGATATTCACATGACCAGTTTTCTCACATTTAATATAAAGCCAGGTTTAGTCAAATGAAAATGCTTTCAATTAATATTAGCAGGTTGAATGTCCTCATTTACTGTGCTATAGAATTTTAAATGAACCCTGAGCATTTGTCACAAATAGATTTTTCTTTCTTTTTTTCACATTCATGTACCTATATCTAGTATAGCCCTGTCATAACCTTAGTTTTCCTAGCATTAATTCACAAATAATTTATAGTTTCATCTTCCAAAACCAGATCAAAACTTCTGGAAAGAAGTGAGTAGCCACTTATGACTCTATGCCTTGGTTTTCTAAAGGGTTTCAAAGTGAAATTTTATAACTAATTTGTTCTTATTCCTTAGTTTTGCTCACCCAACATCATTTAAGTCTTTCTTGTGTGGCATCTGTTTGAAATAAAATTCAAATGTTTTTATGTGATCAGAAAATAATTTTGGAATTGAGCTGACAATACTATCAATATTTAGATTCATCAGCATTAGAATGTTTGTTCCATAAATTATTTTTTTTTATTTTCTAAGGCTAATTCTGGCAAAGATCAAATTAAAAGTACTAGTTGAGAAAAATCTTCAGAGCTCTCCTAAATGAACTGGCCTTTGACGAACACCCTGGTGCCCATTTACACACTTGAAATTTGTTGCCTGATCATTTGACCCTGAGTCCTGCTTTTATTACATCAATCACTCACTCAACAACTCCTTTTTCCTCAGAAGATTTTTTCTGTATTCACAAACTCCAGGTTGTGAAACATGAGTTCAGTGTGGAGAGCATCCATTGTATGGCACCTTGTTTAAGAGGAAAGAGAGGTTCAATTTTTCATATTCCTCTGTGCACACATCTTTATGGTTCGTCCAAATAAAAAAAGAGATAAAACGAGTCACTTACTTTCAAAAATATAATATGAAAGCCTGGTTCAGTCCAAAAAGATCTTATTTTACTTAGTATAAATTACATACATTATATTAGTATGCTATTTCTATGCTGCTTTAATCTACATACACAACTTTATAGATAAAAATAAAAAATATCCTATTCCTCTTCAAACCCAGATTAGATGTATACAAATATAGTCTACATTCATGATTTGTTGGATTTATCAAATAATATAAAATTTCAATGACCCTACATGTGTATCACCAGTCTTACTCTTTTACCTAAGGTCTCGTCTATGTCTAACCTTCTTTGAGGTGTTTTACTTGAAATAGTTATAATTTCTTCTCAATACATTTCCCAAACTATATATATCTTCTCCAAAACAGGAAATCTGTCCCTGATGGTGGTATATATTTGTCTCTAAACCTGATGTCATCTCAGATTCATTCTTTACCTACAATATTAGTCCAATGACATTAGTCTGCCATCAACCCTGTATTGACTGCCCAGGGGGTTCCTGTCACCTCTCACCTGGATAACTGCAGATTATTCTGTAGTTGCCTCTTTTGTAACCCAGCCCTATACACACACACACACACACACACACACACACACACACACACACACACACCAAAAAAAATCAAGCTAACAATGTCTCAACAGTATCTTGAAAAGGTTGCTTTCTTTAAGTCATGTACCAACCCAGAAGTAGTCATTAATTCACATGATACTGCCTTGAATCTAAGCGCATTTACTTGATTCCTAGACATTTATTAAACATTTGATGTGCCTATGAAGACTCTTTATAACCTGGACTCCCGTCTTTTTAAGTTACTTGCCATCACTACCCAGCAGTTAATATAAACTCCATCTAATGGCTCTGTCATAACATGGACTGCAGACCATGATGGATTCATTTTTGCTTTCACACTAAGTCTCCTGCTCTAATTTCCAGTCTTCTTCCCTTCAAACCAAAGCATTTCTATTTTAGAAAATTTCCTGATAATTCCAAACTTTATTGATGTCCCACTCCCCTGGAAAACACCTAGCGTGTTCAATCCAATTTCATATTTACTCCTTATCACTGAGAACAATTTCTTGCCAACCAATTAATAAGCCCATTTATATGAGAACCCATTCTTCTGTAACTCTTTTAAGGGCACCTAGAGTGTTTTGCATGTACAGGAAACATATTGGTTGATTAATTACTTAGCTCTTTATCATTTACCCTGCTGTATGCACTAGGAAACTTTATTCATAACTGTATCTTCTTTAGGAACTCCTACAAAAGCAGAAGCAGCAAATATTGTTAATGATTATTGACTAAGAACTGATAGTCTTAGGAGAGAGAATACAGCTGGATAGTTCCTATAGAAAGCCATTTGGCAAAAGTCAGACCATATTTCCAAGATAAGGCACTCTGGTAGACAACTGTGTCTAGTATAAACATGCATTTTTGGAACTGTTGAACTAAAATTCTCCTGATTATTTGTCTATTCAAGATTGAAAGTGTCCATAAATGTTTGACTAAGTAGAGTCGGTGGGATTATCTATTACATTCCCATGATGAAGATCTTGGCCTCAGCTCCCTGAATGATTGGCATGTGCAGACCCTGTCAATATGTTTCTGGAGAGTCTGATGAAAAACACAGGAATAAAGATCAGAAATTGCATTTCCTGCTTGGCTTGAGTGATGGGAGACTTAAAGGGTGGGAGTTGCTTTCCCCCTTGGCCATGAGACAATTGTATCAGAGTGTTCTGTTTTGTTCTGGCTGGATAGTGTCTACTTATCAAGAGCAGGAAATTGCATTTTAACTTGGATCTGTAGGATGCCTGCCGGGGAGGGGCTGATCTGGTTAGCCGGGTGGATGTGGGAGGGGGACCAGGGTAGAGAACAGTCAGTGCTAGACCACTGCCCAGCCTGGGGCCATCAGGAGCTTGGCAGGAACAAAAACTGCATTAAAAACCAAACAAAACAAAAGGCATGGGTTGAAGATATGAGCAAGCTTGCCTTCTCCGAAGGTGAAGAACTTGAGTAGCTAATTTTTCTGATCTGGAGAGGAACATGGCTCCTGGTGTAGAGTTGTCACATCCATACCAACACCATAATATGTGTGCTGATTCCATTTTAGCCCAGACAGGAAAATAAGCAGCAGAATTGTCTGATACCAGATTACAGGATCATTGATACTGAGATAGGAATATTGACAGGCCATGAAAGAGCTTGGATGAGGGGTTAAAGGGAGAACATGTTTGTGAGCAGGCTTTGTATTCAGTTCATAATAAATGTGGTAAGAGATTCCAGAGCTAATTGTAGCTAATGAAAAGACAATGAGAGCTATTAGGGAATTTTAATATACAGGAATATGAAAGCAAAATCACACTGATTCACTCTTCTGTAAACAAAAGCAAATAAATACTAATTGGACGTTTAGCAATTAAAATTTAATCTAATAGAATGCATAGAACTGGTTGAGTCTGATCTTTTTAATAGGTGTTCAGAAAGCACAGCATTCATTCATTTCCAAAGTAAAAAATGTGTGTGGTTTCAAATAAATGAAAAAAGCAAAGAAAGACTTCAAATAGGAAACATATATGTGTCTACATGCACATGTATATATGTGCACACACAAAAACATACAAATCGAGGGAAAGCAAAACAGCATAAGATAATATTACTAAAATTATAGCCAAAAGTCTAAGCTGCAAGCATACAATAATTTGTCTTCTTAGACTTTTCATTCTTTTGAATTCTTGTAACTCGGGCCACAATATAATTATCATTGTGACATTACATGTTCATACAAATAATAAATGAAATACACAAAACACTTATATTTTTCTAAATTGTGGTTGTTTTTCTTCTGCTGGCCTTATAATACTCTTTCAATAAGGAAACCACTGGAGTGGGTGTTTTTTTGTTGGTGGTGTTCTTTATTTTACTACAACTGATATTCAATCTTCTCTAATAAAATTAAAGAATTGCAAATCAGAAAATAAACCAATTCAACTCAGATTTATCTTCATTTGAAAAGTTCTGTATTTGAGCATGCTGTACCCAGATTTGGAATTGCATATTTACTAGGTAGGTTAACATAAAATTATAGGCAGAGGATATTTTGAAGGAAGGAGACCTCAGACATAAAGAAGTAGCTTTATTGTCATTTTAAATAATGTAAATGCTCATAAATTTACTTAATTAAGATGTTAAAGGCATAGGACCTCATTTTGTGTTGTATTATTTACAGCAAGACTGAGATTAAATTTTTTAAATGTAGGATGTTTTATTTTATTGTTGCAGCACCTTGCCTTTCATTGGAAATGCCAAGGCTCTATTCATTCATTCATTCGTTCATTCATTCATTTATATGTGCTTACATCCCAAACAGCTCTGGTTAAAATGTAATTAATGTACCAACTGCAATTAACCAACTGTCAAAGGCTCAACTCCCAACCGTTTGACAAGCTTCATTTAACTAATCTGAGGAGTGGAAGTTTTAATTTTTTTTCCAGGAAGGTAGCTTGTTTCCTTATTTCCTGTCAAGAGAGCCAAGTCCTGTGACCTATAGCTAAAAGGGCTTTTTGTAATTAAGACAGGGTGCCTCCAAGTGAACAGTTCTCACAGTAGGAGGGGCGGGAAATGAGACAGAGACAGAGACAGGGGCAGAGACAGAGACAGAGACAGAGACAGAGACAGGAGGAGGAAGCAAGACACTGCTTAACGGAGTAATCAGCCAATTCCCGGTCCCCTCCGCCCAAGAGCCTCCCACGCCCGCTGGGCCACCTCTGCTGCCATTGGCTCTGTGTCCACTTTATGGAGCGCAGAGTCTATTAAGACCTTGGCGAGCGAGCCGATCGCAGGGTGCTGCTCTCTCCGCTGTGCCAGCACTGAGACAACCAGAAACTGATCAACCGTGTTATATCAATAACATTCTCACACCAGGTTGTGTAAATTGATCTTTTACAATTTCTCTCGGTGACAGTCTCTGTAACCAACAAGATAAATCATTCCTCCTGTGGCTTTTTTATTGATTGCTGAGACCTGTATAAAAATTACACTGCTCAAGCTGTGAAGTGAACATCCTCATAAAAGAAGACTTTTTTTATTTACAATCAAAATATGTTTGGGCCTAGATCAAGTGCAGATTTACTAGCATAGAACTACAAGAACAGTGAAATTTAACAGATTTGGAAAAACTAAAAAATTAAAAAGAAATCACACCACCAAAAACCAACCATCACAAACTTCAGGAAAATACACACAACATGCCTCAAATTAAGACCACAACTTTTTTTAAAAAGGAAAAGCTTTATACATTTAATTTAAAGCTTGACAGTGAACAGAAAGCCAACTGCTGGAAGAAAAAAAAAGAGAGAGAGGGAAAGAGAAAGAGGGAGGAAGGAGGGAGAGTGGGGGGGGAAGAGATGAGAGAGAGAGAGAGAGAGAGAGAGAGAGAGAGAGAGAGAGAGACAAAAACTTCCACGACCAAATTAACCTTTGCAATGGATTTTATAAGCTAACTCAAATTGCCTTATGATTACACCCTCAGTTCTTGTTATAATATTAAAAACAAGAACCTAAATCCCTTTTTATCCTGTCAAGAAAGCTTGGGTACCTTAGACAAAATCATAGAACAATGAATTCCAGAGACTTGATCTTTTTAAAGAAGCTCAATTCATGTTATTTTGCCATCATGAAAATTTCTTTAGCTCTGCTTTAAGAGTAATTTAAAATTCTAGAGTACTTAGAATTTTTAAATGGAGTTGAAACATAGACAATTGATGTCCTTGAATATATATTTTATATAAATGTCATCTTAAAATATAAACTTTTTTCTTTATAATTTTAATTTTATATTCTACTAAAGAAATAAAGACATTTGCGATTTAAGAACACTGTGTTGAGAAGGGTTTTAAAATGA
The DNA here is from genome assembly GCA_030015415.1 of Cynopterus sphinx. Taxonomy (NCBI): domain Eukaryota; kingdom Metazoa; phylum Chordata; class Mammalia; order Chiroptera; family Pteropodidae; genus Cynopterus; species Cynopterus sphinx. The sequence continues at coordinate 60,741,561 of CM057383.1, forward strand.
AAACACTGCATATTACTATTTCTTAAACTTCTTGCAGTCAATTTTCCTTCGAGGCACAATTTTGAATCACCTGCTAACAACTGTGGTTTCTTCCTGAGACAGAGTCCAGAATCCACTGCTTGGCAAAGTGCAAAAAACAAAAAGTTAAATATTGTTGCGTGTCCTCGTAAGATGAGTTAGCAGTGTTTGGAAAATAAAGAGAATTACTGTAAGTTTTTGAGCCCACCATCGCTTTCCCTGCAAGCCTTGTGAGGCGGGTATTGTGTTTCAACTCAAAAAGCATTTCAGCGACCTAAGAATCTGAGCACAGCCCTTTGTATATACATCTAAGAGGAAAGGACAGAGATAGTCCTTTTTGTCCCTTCCCCTTGAGCCTTTGCCCGGTTCCTCTGAAGCCGTCCTCTTTATTTGCAGTGTTAGAGAAGGCCTTTTCAATGGGACAGCCAAAGAGGACGGCGGGGGTGGGGGTGGGGGTGGGGAGGGCAGTTTGGGCTGGTTTCCTCACTTTCCTGGCCAGGAGGAAAAGTGAGAGTGTGAAAGTCTGGCGAGGGGCCCCTCGCCTCTCTGAGAGACACTTTCCCTGGGGAAGAACAGCAGGGCACACACGCTCTGGACGAATAAGCTTAAGCAGGAAAAAGGCGACTGGCTCTAGAAGCAAGGCCGGAGAGGGGGCCGCTGAGCACAGCGCCTGTGTCCTGGTTCTCTCCAAAAAGAGGGGAAAAAAAGAAAAAGCAGCGTTTGCAAGCGCTCATCTCCTAGCTCCTGACTCTGCTCAGCCCCGCGTCTGCCTCTCCCGGTGACCACAGTCGCAGCTCCCGCCTGGCAGGGCAGGGTCCCGCCTGGCAGGGCAGGGTCCAGCCTGGCTGGGCAGGGTCCATCCAGCCTTCTGCTTCCACGGGCCGTCCCGGCCCTGCGCCCCGAGCCCTGCTGCGCCCAGGTTCGCCGACTGCCTTTTGGTCCTTTTTAACCATTGGTTTAGTCTTTGTAAGGCTTTCTCCATTTTCACACACACACACCCCGCCCCGGGGATATTCCCAACGAGCGTGGACAGTCCCCACCCAAGCCTGGGGAAGACAGGCAGAGCGGAGGGGGTGGGGGTGGGGGTTCGTGCTGTCCCCCCGCGCGGGGATGCGGAGAGCCCAGTGCCCACCCGGGCACGTCCCCTCCCTCCCTCCCTCCTCCTCGCCGGCGGGGGTGACACGTCCGTCCGCGGCCGCACGTCGCCGCCGATTGCGGGAAAGGGCCGCCGGCCTTCCCGCCGCCCCGGGAGCCTGATGAGGGGACAGTCCCGCTGCCCGCGGCCGCCGGCGGGGCCATGCATTGGCCTTGCCCAGCCGAGCGCCCCGCCGTCCCCCCCGCGGACGAGGGCCGCGGCCCCGCGCGCGGAAAGGTCAGCCGCGGAGCCCGCCAGGGAGCGGGCGGCGCGCTTCCCGCATCACCTGGTCGGAGCGCAGAGCCACAGAGGTCAGACAGGGGGGACAAGAGCGGGGTCCAAGGGGGGGTGAGGGCGGCGAGCTGACCCCGGGCTCCCAGGTCAGCATAATGAATGGGGTGGGAGCTGACGCTGGGGAGCCCAGAAGGGCCCAGAGTCGGGGGTCCTGGGGCTGGCCTCCCCTCCACCCCAGAGAAAGAAGAAATGGCCCTCGGTGAAGAAGCTACTTCTGCTGCTCACAGAGAGGGTTTTTTTTTTTTTTTCCTTTATGTTATTTCTCCTTCTTTTTGGAAAGATATTTTAGTACAGATCTTGTCAAAAAGGGATAAGACAAGAAAATCTTAGATGGGATTTCTTTTTTTCTCACGGAAGATATACATATAATGCAAAGTAACTTTTGAACTGTTTTTGCTTTAAAAAACAGTTTTCCAAGGGGGAAAAAATATTTTATTTTTCAGTCTCAAAGAAATAAATGACATAAGGTTGCTCTTTCTGGTTTTTGTTTAGTATGTGTGTGTGTGTGTGTGTGTATGTGTATGTATATGTATATATATATATATATATATATATATATATATATATATATATATATATATATATATTTAAATCTCTCCAGGGAACAGAGAGAGAAAAAGAAGGAGATTTAGGGGTGAATGGAGGGGGAAGCTTATATAAAAAGGATTTAAATGAGCGTTTAACTTGAAAAATTGTACTTAAAAAGACTGTTGCCAAAATAGCATCATAAATGTAGCCAGATATCTGGTTTGAATAGGATGATTCAGGAGTTTGTCTAATGCAGGCTTGGGGCTGCCAATATCTTCCTCCAATCATGACCTTTCCAAACACGAATTTCAGTTAAATGAACCCAAAGAGTTGTTTGCTAGACAGAGTAACTATTTACTTCTGAAATTGTGTTTGCACGTGCTGCGGTTGAATTTTTTTTTTTTTTTGACAGGTTGGGTTTACTGCTGTCTTAAGTGAAAAGGGACACTTCGTCCCCCAGCCCTGTATCTTCTCTCTTTAAAGGCCCTAACTTACATCACACACGGAATTGTGCAAGATGAAAGCTATGCTCCCAAGAAATGAGTTTACAAAGACTGTCCTCCCTTCTCTCCTCGGTGGTAGAGTGCTCAGTATCACCTGCCTCAGGCCAATGACTCAGCAACAAGAAATGGGCAGTGGGGAAACAGGCCAGGGATCTTATTTAATCTACCTGCCAGAACCTGCCTGACCCTGCCCCGCCCCCCACACATCAGAATCATAGAACAGAAAGTCTCCCTCTCCTATGAGTGAGAGGGATGTGGCCACAAAAAATTAGGGGCAGTACATAGAAAGCCAGAGAAGAGAGGGTGATAAGAGGGATGGGAGTTATACTTTTATATAAAACACATGACCCACTTGACTTGTAGGTAAACAGAAGGACCTCTGGTTTGTTTGATTGATTTTCCTGTTTTATTATTCTCAGAAGCCTGAATCCTAAAGTTGCCTAAAAGAGAGTAAGCTTTTCTACCCCCTAGGTTTCCTGGTGTAGGAAAAGCACTGTGAAATAAGGAGAAAGAAAATGCAGGTGTGGCCTAATACTCTTCATACAGAACCACAGAATTAGATAAATACGTATTTAAGTGTTATTCCTGAAAGTCTGAAGAAAAAAAATTCACTTCTAAGGTAAGTCGGATTGAGTTCCCCTTTTAATCTGATTACCTTCAGAGTACTTGGCTTGCTTCCTGAGGGTGGGTAATAATTGTAGCAGACGATTACTGAAAAACCATTTGGAGGCAAGGAACAAGGATTATGTTCTAAATTAGGGCCCTAAATTAAGTTGAACAATGATTTAGTTCACATACTTCAGGTGCTTTCCAAAGATTCCTATTAAAATCACATTTTCTCATAATTTATATAGAAAGGGAAGCCAAAAGCATGTCTTTCGAACTGTGGGAAAACTATCCGCAGAAGTATTCCACATCAGACAAACATAAAATTTCTTTAAAATGAAGTCAGGGGAATGGGAAAGCGGGAGACCGTAATTTCTAAGTTACAGCCTGCTATTTTTAGAAATACAATACTGATTTTCAAAAACATATGCAAATGTCAAATTTCATATCTCCAAAATCTATGTCAAAAACAATAGTAGTGTTCGTAGGAGGAAGACACTGAAAAAAGTTCTGTTCTCTCGTACCTGAAGCTGAAAATTTGTTTTCAGCTAACTAACAGACTTCATTTTAATAGTTGAATAGTATTGTTATTACCTGGAGTGATTTAAATAAATTTGGGGTGGAAACTTGAAGGGTAAGTTGAAATCACTATCCCAGTGACCCAGTGACAATAACTAACATAAAAAAAGATAATTCTCCTTTCCCATGTCCCCATTTTGGTCCAGTGACTCGTCGTGAATTGTTTCTAAAGGATTCACTTGGTTGTAATTTGCCTGGTGGTCCCTAATTCCTGTTATCATTCCATGCTTGCAACATCTGCCTGTTGTTTATGGAAAAGTGGATTGTGAACTACAAGCTTATGCTATTTCGTAGCACTTGTATGTCATTCTTAACACACACAAGATGATTTGCATTCATTTGTAATCATTGTTCTTTGCAAAATACTGGTAAGAGGGTTATTATAATAACTGCCATTTTGCCCAAGGGGAAACTGAGACCTAGAAAGGTTAAGTGACTTACCCAAAGGCATACAGTGAATTGATGGAACAGCCAGAATTGCAGGCATGAATCCTTAGAGGTTGTCTATTGTTCAGTACACTGAGCCATAGGGCCTCTTGGCTGTGTTGTCTTTCTTCTACATGTCACGTTTTATTATTCCTTCACTACGCCAACAATTCTTGAAGAACACATGACATGCTTATAAGACAAGGTTGGAATAATAATCTATTTTTTCTTCTCTTTTAAAATGTATTCATTCAACAACTTGGTAGTAGGTGAGAAATGGAGAAATCATTTGAATTTTTTACATGGAACAACTGCATGGAATCGTTGAAGAATTCAGAAGGATATCTAGTCTTTTCCCACAGGGAATAGGAAATGCACTCAGGTGAAAAGAGTAACCAAGTATTTTCCTATGCTCACATATCTTTAAATAGTAGAAGGTGAAGAATAGTTACTAAGAGTATCACAAATAAAAGTGCTGCGATGTCAGAGGTCTTTTAAATTGTTTTACATGTGGCTTTTTAAGACCGTGGGAGAACATGTAATGATTAGCTAAACGTTCTAAATGTTTTACTTTAGTTTACCTTTGTAAAAACAGAATAACCCGATTTAAAGACAGGTTATATTTAAAAGCACACTTAAAATCATATATCTCAACTTTATAAAAACTCAAATCAAGAAAATTTGCAAATGAGAGAAATAAAATATTTATGATAACAAAAAGTTAACAGTATGCATTATAGACAGAACTATTACAGGTCAATTAAAAGAGATGAATAATGTAGTGGATAAAAAAGGACAATTGACATGAACAAGGAATTAGCAAAATAATAACTACAAATGTCCAACTCACATATGAAAAGTATTTAACCACAATAAGAAATTAAAATTAAAAAGCCCTGCCATGCTTCAGGTGGTAAAGGAATACATTGGTACTTTCTGAGGGTATAACCAGAAGTAATTATTGAAGAAAAATGCCACACGGTTATCCCACCTGCTTCACTTCTAGGAGTTTATGTTAAAACAAATCATCATTGTACCCTAACATTTAACTCTAAGGATGATTATTGCAGCATTGACTGTTATAGTGTATAATTGCAATTAACTCTAAACGTGCAACAATAGAGGAACTAGTTCAATAAACTATGGTTGTGCATAAGATATATTATTATCTAGCAAGAAAAGATGCTGTGGTATAGAACGCATACTAAATTGAAGGATATTAAAAATGTGTTAGATGCAAAAACAGGTGAGAGTCAATATAAAGGGTATGATTCTATTTTGACGGAAGAAGGAAAAATCAGGCAGGATAGGCTAGTTGACCTTGTGATGTAACAAGTCCTCTTGAATTTTAATCTTAAAGCAACAAAGGTTGAATCCTCACTTATATCCTAGATTCCTCTTGGGGCAACAGGGAGCATTGCTCCTCATGTCATCGCTCTGTGTCCCAAAGTGAAGCAGCCATCATCTCAAACACTGGCCGTCACTGTGACAGAAAGAAAGAGAGCTCTTATGTCCAATTCAGTAGTCCTGGTTCCACGCAGCTACGAAGTACTTGAAACGGGAACTGCGGGAGCTGAGGTTGATGTTAAGTGTAAAATATGTACCTGATTTCTAAGATTTTGTAGAAATAATAATAGTAATAATAAAAGAATGTAAAGGACCTCAATCATTTTATGTTAATGATTTGTTGAAATGAAAATCTATTTTGAATATTTTAGGTTAAAGAGAATAGATTATTAAAATTAATTTCACCCGTTTTGTTTACTTTTTTAAGGCAGCTACTAGAAAATTTTAAGTTACATACGTGACCTATATTTGCGGGAGGCACGGTGTTCTCAAGTGTCTTGTACTAGCAACTAAATGCTGCACCTCATTGGCTAGAATTAGTCACATGACCCTGTACATCAGAAAAGGACAGAAAATGCAGATTTAAAATGCACCCAGAAGGCAGTGAACTGAAAACATTTGGTGAGCAGTCTTATTTAAGTGCCACAAAATAAGAAAGAGACAGAGGAAAAGAGAGCATGAACAAATTTTGGAGGGTATATTTGAAATCATCTGGGTGCAATAAGGGCTACTTACCAGAAAATTTAATTGGAAGCCCTTGGGAGTACCTCCAGATGGGAGTGGTCAATTTCTAGAGCAGCTAAAAAGGAGTCTTGAGGTGACACTGTACTGGCTGATGGATAGAGAAACACTACGAGTATTAAGACACTAAGGGCAGAGAAGAAAAAACAGCAATAATTTGGAGAGGGGATGCCAACACGCCCACGCGCTCACCAACGCACATGTGCACACACGCAGGGTCGCAGACCTTTGCAGAGAGCACGTGTTCATTTGCTGTTGAACTGTTTCTTAACTGGGCAACTCTGTGTAGTATGCCCCACGATGAGAAGCAACAAGGACTGGTTGGTTGCTGAATACTGTTCTCCTAGGGGAAGCTGAGGGGCCAGCAAAAGTATGTTTGTGTGCAGAAGGGTCCGAACATATTGAAAAGCCTGAAATGACACACTCCAGAAGCTGTATTATCTTCATCTCATTGTACTGTCATCCCATGTGATTTCAAATGTGTTCTTTTGGCTTATTTTTATTTTCAAATAATCTTTAAGAAACCAATGATGTTCCAAATTATTTGTCATGACCCTTGTTCAGTGCTCAAAACAATATGCAGTCGTACAAATTTTAGCTACAAGAAGGCTGGATAACATATCGTGTATGCCAGAGGTAGCACACCTGGGTTCAAATTGCCAGCAGATGACCTTTGACAGGTTGCTAACCTCTCTCTTTGTCCACTAATTCATCTGTAAAATGGGGATATTGTTCATATATACTTCATAAGGTTGTGTCTAAAAATCCAAATGTATAAAGAAGTGAAAATCCAGCCAGAATTTATTACTAAATTCAGGCTCTCTTTCAGGTTTCAAATTTAAAATGAAGACTAAAATAAGCTGAATGATATTCTAATCTCCAGCTGATGTTTGGAGAAGCATTAGCAGTATTCCCTTCATCTTAGCTCATTCCTTCCCTTAAAAGAACTCTAAGTTGGAAATGCATTTTTTTTCCTCATATCTGCACAAACCATTGATTTGTCAAGAGAAAAATACAAAGACTTTCACATTTTTGCAGCTGTTTTCTGAATTAACACCCCACTTCTAAATTTAAAGAAGCAAAGCGCCATTCAGTGTTTTAAGAGTGAATAAAATATATAAAAATTAGAATGGCTTTGACAAGTTAACATTAATTTGAATGACACCAGAGAAATAAAATGTAGAAGAGTGCTTTCATTTTAAACGGTTTTACCGCTTTGCAAATGATTAGACAATTTTATTTCATTTTCTTCAAATTTACAAATTAATGTTTTTAAGAGATGGAGTTAATAGCCAGGTGAGTACAAACATATTAAAAACTATCAAGGTTTGCTCAATTTAAGTTCTAAGTTGTGCTATATAAAACTGACTTAGAGTTACAATAAAAATAGCAATATCATACAATACCAACTTTGTGTTTCTCAGATCAATTACTTTTTATTTTCAAACTGTAGGCAACTAAGACATGCCTGAGTGATATTTCCTAGGAGCCGAATAATTAATCCAACATTTATCCAAACTGCTGAACTAACTTACATAATTCTTCAAATCAATATTATATCTTTGACAGTAATATACAAATTGTTTTTAACCTTATACTTAGAAAGGTGTGTCATAAAGTATTCTGATTAATCAAGAAAACGCCTTGTAATTTGTCACATTTAGAATGTAGCTACCTAACTTCATGAATATTTTTACAAAACACTTGTAAAATTGTACCACCAAAACTGTACCACCACCAAGCAAAGAGAGAGAAATGATGCCAACACCAACAGAAGGTATGAGAAGGATAAATCCCAAAAGATTCTAGCTGTTTCTGTACCCTCTCCACCCTCAATGTAAAATTGAAAATTGAAAGGGATTATAAGCTGAAAATTCAATTAAAATAAACACTTTAGACTGAATTACTTTACTGTTTGAAGTAAAAAGTAGAATTTTTTGGTTGAATGTTTTGGTTCTTTGCCTTTTCTAAAAAAATTTTTTCACATGTGTGATTTTATTTTAAAGTTCCATTGAGGCAATACACATATGCCAGCCAGAAAATGCTAATATTAAGGGATTTTATTCATAACAGGATAAATTTGTCTCTTGTGAAAGATAAAAACACTTTAAAGTTGATGAGTCTATGATTTTAAGTAAAATCCTTATTCAAATGTGATTGCTTTATAGGTTTAACTCTGGCCAGAGTAATTTGTATTCTTACTATATATTACCTCAACTATAATAAAGCTATTTATGCAAATGTGAAATTGTTGCTATTGCAGAATTTTTCCAACCATGTAAGGTTGTAATGTTAAACTCCCATTCAAGATCAAAATTCCACACATTACAACCTGCAAACATCCAGAATTCACACTTCAGCATCTGTGTGCCTGCCAACTTCTTACTGCATCTATATAATGGCCTTCTCAGAAATGAAACGGGGAAAAAACGTGAGGTAAGTACAATTCAATAATGATGATAAATCAATAAACAGGAAGTGTTGGCAAGGATGTGGAGATAAGGGAACCCTCGTACACTGTTGGTAGGATTGCAAACAGGTGCAGCCACTATGGAAAATAGTTTGGTTCCCCAACAAATTAAAAATAGAACTACTTTATGACTCAGCAATTCCATTTCTGGGTATTTACTCAAAGAAAATCAAAACACTAATTTGAAAAGATATATGCACATTATATTCACTGTAGCTCTGTCTACAGTGGCCAAGATGTGGAAGCAACCTAAGTGTTCATTGATAGATGAATGTGTAGATGTGGTACATGTATACAGTGGAATACTACTGAGCGATAAAAAAGAATAAATTCTTCCCGTTTGTGACAATATAGATGATCCTAGAGAGTATTACGCTAAATCACATAAGTCAGAAGGAGAAAGACAAATGTCATATGATCTTACTTATATGTGTGCTCTAAAGAACAAAATAAATGAACAAACAAAACAAAGAGATTCATAAATAGAGAGAACAAACTGATGGTTGCCAGATGGGAAGGGAATTGGGAGGCTAGGTGAAAAAGGGGAAGGGGTTAAATAGTACAAATTGGTAATTTCAAAAGAGTCACAGGGATGTGACGTATAGCATAGGGAATACAGTCAATAATACTGTAATAACTACGAATAGTGCCACGTAGGTACTAGACTAATGGGTGGGGGGAGGGGAAATATTAGTAAATTATATAAATGTCTAGCCACTATGCTGTACACCTTAAACTAATATAGAATAATATCGAATGTCAAGTATAATTGAAAATAAAAATAATAAACATGAATAAATAAATATGGTAAACATTTACCAAATGTTTGCTTTGGCATACATTTTATTCATTGATAACACTTAGAAACTGCATGAGAAAAACAAAAGCATAAATATTTTCCAAATTCTAATAGCAGACTGTGGTTCATGTTTTTAAAACCTACCAAAACCCCACAACCTTAAAGAGTTTTTCATCACTAATTACATAGTTTCTCTAGATTTCTTTCATTAACTTTGAAATTTTTCTGGTAAGGTATATTTTTGCATTCTTAGTAAAATCTTTATTTTTTCCACATTCCCTCCCACTGCAAAGTCAACTATACTAACACTTTCAAAGCAAATAACTTCAAACGATTATATTTGTAAACTATTCTCAGATCTTTTAACTGTTTCATGTTTCTACATCAGAGGAAGTGTGTTAATGTAATTATGAATTAGTGAAACTCAGACTATTGTACCCATGAACAACAGATTTCTCTGCTCATTGCCTTTATCATATTTATTACCCCTTCAACTTTATTCTGGTCTCTCTAAATTTGGGGGAAAGAAGACACAAATATTGTAGGAACAGTGAGTTGCTCAGACACCAGAGCCAATTGCTAATTTTTGGAGGAGAGGGAATTACAAGCTACATAAGAAAAATAACTTCATGCCATCTGGCCACCCCCAAGTGTCTTACTTTTCTTCATGCTTGAGCCATGCCATCCCCAGCTACAAAGGTTTTCCACCTGGGAATGCTCTTTTTTCTCCACTGCAAGATTTAACTCACGATGGCTCCTCTACTAAGGCTTTCTCATCTAACGCCTCCTACTTATAACTAAATCTCAAGAACCTGTCATTTCTTCTATATAACATGCTGTGGTCTTAGTCTCACCTTTAAGTCTCTGTGTCACTCTTAATCTCATTTAGCATCTCTGTGACTTAGTTTGATTATTCATAAAATATGAACAAATTATAATAATAAGCAGCATCTTCATTGTTATTTGGCCATTATTACTTTTTTAAATGCCAACACACCTTATTCACTGATATGAGTAATTTCCATATAAGTGACTAAATGCACGTGGAATATTCATTCACATAAGCCAATGATATCACTGCATTCTTATGGTGCATAGTTTTGTTTTGGTTTGACTTTTTCTGGTTATATTTTCCAACAAAGTAGTAATAAACATCCCTGGGAAGTTGAAACTCAAAATGTAAAGTGCAGTAGGAATAAGTTTAAGTTAGAAAATCAATTCCAGCAGTGGAGGGTTTTTACATTTGACAGGCATTTTTATTAAGCACCCGCTAGATCAGGCAATCCTGTGATAACACAAAGATTTTTTTTAAAGTCTACGTGTTTAACAAACTCACAGGTTCACAATACTGACAGACAAAATCGAGTTGACAAACAAATAAATAGAATTTATATTTAAATAAGTACTATGATAGACTTGAGTACCTATTATATAGGAACACATAAAAGGAGAGAGATTAATTTTACTGGAATGGAGTATGGATCAAGGATGCCTGAGAGAACTCTGAAAGAGGAAGAAGTTGTCGGTGGCTATTAACATGGATTCACCCAGCTTCTTGCTAAGATCAGTGTGAAATGAAGAAAATAAGAATTCAGACTGTCACCAACTAGTAAGTTATAGCTAATAAATTGCAGAGCTGGACCATGGAGCAGGAACACCCTACCCTTAGCCACTAAACTGTGCTGCCTCTCAGTCTATTACGTGCTAGAGTGCTGTTCCAGCTAAGTTTACGACACAGTTGAGACACTAAGAAAACTATTAAATTAGAAAAGTATCTTTCTTCCATGAAATCTGTAAATAAAATAATGGAGTGAGTATTTTCATTGCCAAAAACTTGAGTAATGATTTACTGCGACTGTAAACGAATGACCTAAACCATTTAGGATTTTTTTTTTAATTTAGTAAAGAATATGAAGGCACCCAAGGGTAACTAGTATCTGTCATTAATCCCCACTCTACACATCCTTCTATGTTGAACCTGGGAATGTTCCTGGGCCGGGTATTCCCAAAAAGTAGTGCAGACAGTATGCTCTTTATATATGCATGAAAAAAAGATTTATATGTGCATGGAAGTACATTGAAATGCAGTAGGAAATTCTAGGACATTTTTTCCCGTTAGATTTTTCTACATTTTTCTCATATTGTACAGAGTGTACACATGTTTTTTTAATCAAATAAATAGCATATATTCTTAGGCTTCTTATTCCATAGGATTATAATTTTGTTTTTCAAATATCTGGGGGTTGGGAAGAGTTTGTTTTAGTGCATAATTTGTTTTCTATATTTTCTGAAATGATTTTTCCTTAATATGTTAATTTATATTAAAATGGAGGAATAATAGACAAGCAAAAGATGAAAGGAGCCTGTCCTGAGAATGGTCCTGAGCCCACAGTGACCAGAAGTCGAGAGGACCTACACCCAAGAAGGGTAAAAGAAGATGGGATGGAGACCCAAACGGAAGGTATCTCACCTAGAATAGAATAGGGACACCCCTCCAGAGAGAGAGAGAACAGATGTGTGAAGAGAGACTGCTTAGTGGCACAGAGGGAGGAAGCTAAAGAAAGGTGGCTTCAAGTAAGCTAAGAGATAGAAGATGGGCTGTGTAGAAATTTGACCAGTATTGCTGCTATAAATAAAACTGTAGACCAGGCATGAGATAAATTTCAAATTAAGGGCCAAAATGAGATGAGCAATGTATAATGGAGCTGATCACATCTTTGGGAAAGATGAGCTGTTACACTTGGTGACAGAATGGAGAACTGGGGTCAGTGCCTGGACTCTAGGCCTAACTAGACTACTAACCAGCTACACAAATGTGGTCAAGACCTGGCCTCCTTGCACTGCACCTTCTTCAGTGTTAGAGCCTGGCATTCTCTTTTTTAAGTCCACTCTGCTCTCTCTCATTTGAGTTGTCTCGTCATCCATTGAGCAATCGTAACCTAGCGTTCACCTTGGACTGTGCATTGTGTTGAGTGGCTGTGCTCAGTGAATCAGAATATCCCTCATATTGAAGCATATACACAGCAGCTGCTTCTTGAAGGAATTACAGATTGAAGAATAAAATCGGAGATTCTGGAATTCCGCAGGTGAGCCACAGTCCATGTGCACTGGTGAACTCTATCCAAATTGTAACTGGCAGGCCCAGTTGTAGCCTATACCAGAATGGGAAGATATTATTCTGAGGTCATTCTCACAGAAGGTTCATCTTCTGTCTCCTTCAAGGAAGATAGCTTCTGAATCTTATTCACAAATTTATTTATTAGTCAAAGAAATAGCTCCCTCTATTTTTTTTCAATCAATGGCTTATTCTCGATTTACCTGAATTTTCAAATCAGCCCATAACTGAAAACCCCACTGTAGCCTGGTAGGAATGGGGACTTCCTGAGAGTTTTGCCAGGAGCACTTGGCCTCAGACAGACCGGGAATACCACAGTTCCCTTTATTACAAGGTTTCAGTATTTTCATTTCAAGCCCTGGTAAATACAAGACTATGAGAGAAAAAAATTAATGGGAATATTTTCAAACCTTCAGAAAACTCAAGATTTGATATTTGGCAGGAGGGCTAAGAGGGTGGTTAAAGAAAAAAAGTGCAAATGCTCAAAACTTTCTTTAAGGTTGATTTTGAGTCCAATTGACTCTGTTCTTTTTTCACACTGGCACTAGCAAGGGTGCATTTTTTTTCCCGCTAACAACTCTTCCCTTATTCTATGGAATGTTTAATTTGCCCTTTGAAAGAAAGTATGATTTGTTCCATTTTTCCATGTGCAATTGCTGTGCTATTTACAGACTAAGATAAGAATCATGAAGGATTCACATGCCAAAAGCACAAATTCAAGGCTAGGAGAGGAAATTGCAGTCCTAAGTCCCAACTTAAACTGACTCACCAGAATTCTAGTTACAGAGCCTTCTCCACTGTGTGCTCTCATCCATCTCACTGACACACTACCTGCTAACAGAGAGGATTGTCCCAAGCAACCATTGAGTCAGAGCACAGTCTAAACCACAAAGAGTCTGTTTGGCAAAACTTCACATCTTCTAGAGGATTTGCTGAACAAAGCCACCGAAGATTTAGAAAAATCACAGTGTTAATCTAGTCACTCTTTGTGCCCCAATGATGATAGTGCAATAAGAAAACACCAATTGTTACTCTTTACAAGTACAGCATGCCTATCACCAAAGTGTTTAACTTGAAATCAATCCCTGTTGATTTAACAGACAATCTTAACAGGGGCCTTTTTTTTTTTAATAAAAATATGTCTACTGAATAAACTCGTGACCAGAACAACAGGACAAACAAGTTAAGCAAGCTATGAAGAAAACCAGTGAAATCTAATTTATAACCACTGTTTTGTTAAATCAATCTATTACTGAGCTCTGTTTACATAAGCTCTGCTTTTTTCTTGACTTCTCAGCTATGGGTTTTTTCGTGGGTTTTCACCATCCTGAATGATTTGCTTTCTATTCCAGTTTCTTCTGAGATGTCTGGCCCAACACAAGTGCTGGCAGAGCTCACTCATACCATCCTCTCTACTCCCCCCACCCACTTTTCACTCAGAGCATGCTTTGCTCTAATCAGTTCTTCACAGCACAGAGAGGCTGCTTCTCATTTGCTCAGACAAACGTGTTAATTGCCATCACACTTCTAGGCAAAACGAAGGACTTTCTTTTTTACCCTGCTCAGTACAAATGCCTAGATTCAACACAAACTAAAACCTTCATCTCACAGAGCCAAGTATAAATCCCCTCTTTTCTAAAGAGTACACACACTTTCAAGCAAAAACAAACAAAAAAAACAGCCCGAACACATACCCACACAATTCACATACATAATTATACAAAATGCACCATTACAATGGTGGATATAACTTATTATATTAACCTTACCTGTAAAAGGGACTCAGAAACATTAGTTAGGGCATCTGGCAGTAGTAGGTTCGGCATCTTCTGATGGAAGTAGCTTTCTTGCTCTGTTATCCCATTTCTGCAATCCTATGTCCGACTTGTCTCCCCACCATGGATTCTTGGGAAGCCTTTTACTGTGATTTTAAAAAGATGTCCCTTTGACCCCTCTTTAAATGTCAAGAGCAAACTCTTAGGCATACTCAGTGGCATGTACCCAGAGTTACTCCCCACCCATGAGGTTAAAATGGGTCTCAGTGTGGAAGAAGGTTAAAATAGATCTCAATGAGGAAGAAGACTTGGCTGGCTTTCAGCTCCTGTGGATCAAGTCATCTGACAAATTACAGGAAAGGTAAAATGGCTGGAGTCAAGTAGTACAGATTAGTTGCCAAAGAAACACCATTACTTTTTTAGACATTTTAAAAATAAGTATAATATTCATCTATAAAATAATTGTTGAGACCTGCATTTACTGTTGCGTATTTATGTCTTAAAGGCTTTCAAATTCATTTCAGTACTTCGAGTCCAACTGCCTAAAGGAAAGCTGTGCTGAAGAACTATTATCCCAGCATCACCCAAAACTCAACCCTACAACCAAAATGCGAGAATGAAAATGCTATAAAGTCTCCTGTTACTAAGAGGCTAGCAGTCTCCAAAAATGAGATATTGTGCATTATCTATTAGCAGTCAAGGTGCATGAAAAATAAACGCCTCCATGTTGCTGAGGAGAATGTAAATTAGGACAAACTTCCTGGGGAGCAGATTGGCCACATGTATCAAGATTCTTACAAATGTTCTGATCTTTCGACCTAATAATTACACTTCTTGGAATTTATCCCAAGAAAATTATCAGAGAAACAAACAAAGAATTATGTACCAGGATGTTCACTGTGATGCTATTTATGATAGCAAAAAATTGCCACTGCCTAATTAACCAACAATTGATATTTAGTTAAGTAAATTATAGTAAATCCATAGAACAGAATTCTATTCAGCCATTAAAAACCATGTGTTCAAAGAATGCAAAATAGCTCAGGGAAGTGCTGACAAGATAATGTTAAGTTGAAAAGCAGGCCATAGCACATTGAATGCACATGATGCCAGTTTTGTAAATCCTTACATATGTATATGATATATAATATGTATACACAGAAATTGGAAAAAGGTATAAAAACTACAGAAATTGAGGTTTATGCCAGAGAATTTGGTAAACTTTAATGAGTTATTTAGTCATCAGAATAATTCACAGAATAGATACTATTTTGATCTCTATTTTAACATGGGTGAAACTAGAACTAAGAGAGTTAAGTTGCCTAAAATCATCTAGTTTATCAGTTAAGTAGCCAGTTTTTAAACCTGAATAATTTAGGTCCTACCTAATACTATCTATCCATTGTGTAGTTCTACAGATTATTTTTTCCTTTACATTATTCTTGTATCCTCTCAAATTTTGTCAGTAAGTGTTTTACTCTTAAAACCAAATTTTTGAAGGTTTTAATGATGTGCAAAAGGAAAGTAATTGGCGTAATGATTGAAATTAAACTATTAAAGTCTTACTGAAATGAAGTTGATATTTTTTTATTTGTTAAAAGCAGAAGACGGTTTTATTTCTCACCAATTCATTAATTATTACGTAGATTTTGAAAATGAACCACTGGTTTTGTCTTTTACATAATTTGGCACTTTGATATTTAACGTGGCATTTTCTGAAGCAGGAGAGGAGCATCAATCTAGGTATATATTTAAAGATGGGTCATAATACAAAAGAGATCTTTTTAGGTATTTTTCAGTCTTTTTAATAGAATGCAAGGTAAGCTGCTTAGAGTTGGGTAGAGATGAAAACTGGGATTGAGAGTTAAAGGTCTGAAGTGACTGCCATGGTGTCAGCTGATTATAAATAAATAAAGAATGGAATACTATCATTATTAATAATGATGACAAAGGATAAATGAACAGGGAGAATCTTCATCAAAATATCCCCTGGAGAGAAGCACATTTTGGGCAGGGGAGAGTGAGAACTTGGATTACAGTGAAGTCTGTAGAAAGACTCCTGCTTGAAAGAAGTGAGAAGGAATCTAAGAGCCCACAGTGAAAACATCCAGGAAAGGGAGAGAGAGGATCTGGCAGGTTCTGTCATCCTCTGGGAAGCTGGTGGAGGTCCAGGAGGCATCAGTGGCCCCAAGCTGCCATAAGTTTTAGTCAAATGGCATAGATTTCTAATGATAAAAAGTAATAAAGTGAGGTTTAATTGTGATGTCTTATGAAAATAGGGTTAGACAACAAATAATCTCTTATTTTTATGTAATGCTGAATGATAATACTACATCAACAAGTCACCCTGCAAGAGAGAAAAACATAAATTTAAAATATTAAATAGCCAATAAAATTATATTGAATATGAAGAATATAACAGAATTATACATAGTTTAATAAGAAATAATTGAGAACATTCATGTAATGTGATGCTAATTGATTTTCTAAAATTTGCAGATAAGAAATGAACAGGAAACACCTCCAAATATGGTCTCCCTCTGGCTGGGAAGGTCATGAGGGTTAATTTCTTTTTTATGGTTGTGTGTAGCATTTTCTCAGAAAATAAAATGCTTACAAAATCCTTTGACAGCTCTAATTGAGACCATAAACTCCACCTAGGTCCACCACAACTGCCCCTACCCACTACACAGGTCACCTAACTCACTGCTCTTACTGCCCGCACACCAATCCTGCCCTCAAAGAATCAGTGACACTCATCACTCCCAGCACTTTCTCATCCTCCTCACTCGGACATCTTGTCTGGATGCCTCTGATCAACTTCCCCCAACAACCAAACCCAACCACATTTCAAGGCCCATCAGAAGTGCAGGCTCCTCTCCCAAGCTTTCCTGTCCCCTTTCCCTGGGAACCATTAACTACTGAGTCTGTAACTGGAGCACTTTGAATTTTTCCATTCCCACACTCTACTCTGTATGGTGATTTCAGTGCATGTGGCTTTCCTCCACCAACTTTAACCTTCTCAGTGACTGAAAGTCTCTTCTTTGTATTTCTGTATCCACTCTTCTTGCCCACCCCAGCCTATAGCACCTAGCATCTGAAATATAATAAGCATGCAACAAATATTTATTGCATTGATTTGAAAATATGCCCTGGGTAGCAATGAGAAGTTAGATTTCCTTCTTTCAGCTTGGCACCTGTGCTTGTAGATATGGAAAGTGTGACTTCCACAGGATATTAAATAAGTAAAAAATAAAGTGTCTTTGGAGAAAGACAGAGCAGCCAAATTAAAAATTTGAAGGAAAATATGACAGTTGTGTTTCCATTATGTAGGTTCAGCCCTCCGTGGAACATAGAAATTCCAGAGGACAAACCAAGAGCAGAGACTCTTGTAGTGTTTTAGGGAAGAGCCGAGTCATTGAGAAGAAAGAGAAGTAAATACTATGAACACTGGGCCCTAAGTCAGCACACGCACGCACAACAGACTGTTGGGAGGGGCTCCCAGAACACGGAAAAGAATGTACCCTTGAATCTAGAACCTTCTCCTCCTAACCAATATGATTTTCCTCAACATTTCTGGCAAAGTATTTAAATTCAAAGACTTAGTTTTATTTTCCCATGGCCATTTCCTAATCTGATGTCTTCATAATCAGATTTTACGCAACCTGTCATCAATATAATCACTAAGATTTCAAGTAGGAAAATTTTATGGGATAATTTTTTTATCTCGTTTCTGAGACATACAGAAACTCAACCCTAACAGAAATATCTTACATTGTCCTGTAGCTGGTACTAAAGAGATTATTCACTAACATTTCTCTAGAAAGCTACAGTTTTAATATGGAATACTTCATCATATTCATTATCGCCTATTTATACTCACATAACCTGATGTTTCTGGAATAACAAAACTTTAAAATGATAATATAAATATTATACCTCTTTTAATTGCAATAGAAACATTCTTAAGTAATTTCATTCCAACAAGACCCATTACCAATAAACAAAAAAACACATTTGGGACGGCTTTTCTATACAGTACAAAGTAAAGAGGCAAGTAAATGGTTTGCAGAGCAAGGAGCACTTTGTGTTTGGCAGAAGTTATAAATGAAAACTCTGGTTCAAGGCCAATCACATACTAGAGGAAGGAACATCCAGAGACTAAGGGAAGCACTTGGCTACCTCTGAATTTGTAGGTGAGATATGGGAAGGTTAGAAAAAGCTCTCACCACCAGGAGTGTCTAAATGTTGGCCCCATCAGAAATCATTTTTATTGTGTTGAAGGAAGAATGGTCCTTCATTCATAATTGCAATTTGGATCACTTAAATAATAGACAATTTCAGAGAATTTGTTTTTTTTAACCAGGTCAGATAGTTTGATGACATGACTACATTCACACATGGAAAACTAAGAGGACTTCTTGCTGTTGATTGAAGTGACTGACTTTTTATTGAAATAGATTTCCTTTCTCAAAAGCTAAACTTTTAAATGTACTTCTGTGTCTACATGTTCCAATTTAGGTTTTAGTTCACTAATTACCAGTAACCATAAAATTGGTTTCTTCCTTTCCAATCTTGACAGAATTGTTATTGAGCCCATTTTTAGCTTCACACCCACTCAAACTGCTAAGTTGTCAGAGGACAGATATTTTAAAAAATATAGAACTTTGTTAATATCATTTTAATCATTTTTTTCTGGCACACTATTTATGCCTCAACATCTAGTTTTATTTTTACAATATTGATGTAGTTTAAGAGACTGGTTTTTGTTTTGGTTTTTGGTTTCTGCTTTGGGCACCATAGCTTTCACAGTACATTTTTTCAGAAAGTGCATATGAAAAAATCCAGACATGTGTTCACCACTTGGAGATTTGTGTACTTCAACACACAGTTGATTTACGGGAGCAGATCAACTTTCAGCCTTTGGGTACTGGCTTTGGTGAGTTAGTGTGACCTAGTTCTCTGTCCCATTTCATGTTATGGGTGGTTTCCACCACCTGTATGGTAGGAAGAATTTGAATATTGTCCATATGATATGCATGTCATTGCATTAATGCTGAGCATGAATGAGATTTTGAACATGTTTCTCTAAACTTTGGGAAATGCTCAATAATAGCTGTAAGCATTGACTCTATGGACAATGCTTGGTGTTTTAATAAGTGTTCAATTAACACTTTTTAAGCCCATTAAAATATAATTTTCAAATTTATGTTAATTACATAATTGAAATTGTTAATATACATAAAGTGGCTCACATATAGATTGTTAACATTGTTAGGAGGTAAAATTCTTGCATTTATGCAATTCATCAAATAAAGAAGAAAATAGTACCCCCTTTCTGAGGAGCTATTCTGGTAAAGGCAAAAAAGACACAGCCAATGTTAGGGCTGGGGAATAACTGGGAGGTTCTAAGAGACAAATAAGGCTTCACTTAGGATTTGTGGTGGCATACCAAGCTCACAACCCCTTTGTTTTTCTGTACCTGGTGTTCATCAGTAAGCCATTTTATGAGAATGCAGAAACCAAAATCCAGTTCCCAACCATACCAAAATCCAGTTCCCAACCATCAGGCCAGGGCTGGGGAGCTAATATAGAAATCCCTGAATTAGAGATCAGAAACCTGCGATGAGGTGCTTGCTCAGTCCCAGTTCCAACTGGTTAATCCAGTTCCTTCATCTCAACAATTTGATGTCAATTTAGTGGTAAGAATTAGTGCTTAGGCATGGATAGTAAAGATAAGTCAGTCAGGTCTTCTGTCAGCCTCAGCTGCCTTAGCTGAGGACCTAGAGCTTCGTCGTCTCCAAGAGCCATCCAACAATGCCACCTTTACTGGTTCCATATATACAAGCAGAGCATGGGAGGGCCCTGGTGCATATGTGAGGTGTGTGTTTTAAGGTTTGCAAGAGAAAGAAAATGGCCTTACAGGAACTGGAAGAAGTGAGGAGGAGACCATCCTAGACCCCAAAAGGAAATGCAAAATTGAGGGAAGGAAAAGATGCTGAAAATAAGAGAGAAAAAAAAATGTTTTCAAGATATAGGACCTTAGAGTACCATGAAGTAACTGCACAGTGAGAAAAATTACCAACAAAATCGGAGAAGCCATGACAGAACTCTTGCCCTCCATCTGTTGTGTCTGCTAAGTGTCTGTATTTAAGTATCATTTGCTGTTGGTGATGATTGATTCAGTCTGTGTGACTTTCCCCATAGGCAATACATTCTCTTTTACTCAAAGGGAAGTGTCCCTATGAGACTGAACTTGACTACATTCATTCAGATTTAAATCTATCTATATATTTTAATATAATAAGAATAATTTTTAAAAACAATTATTGAAGATTCACTTTGGCCCAGGAATTGCTTTAAATGCTTTAAATGTATTAATCCTCACAACTCTAAAAATGAGCTTTATCACCAGCCTCATCTTTCAGAAGCACAGAGATGATCAGTAACTTGCCCAGCATTGCCCAGCTGGTGAGTGAAAAGGCAGGATACAAACACAGTCAGCTGGACTCTATAGCTTGAACTTTTATGGGAGGAACTTTCTATGGCTAACTACATTCTGATCACATGTATCTGTTTATATTTGATTTCTAACTGAATCTAGGTGTAAAGGAAATTTTAACATATGTGGATACTTTTTAAAAATACAAGAATTAAAAATGTAAAACTTTGCCTATGAATCAATTAAGAAAAACACATGAGGAAAAATAATGAAGTTATTATTTTGTTAATGTATTATCTGCTAAATTTAAAATTAAAGATAAAATTTTCAAGGATCCTAGCTATGAATGTAACTCATAAAGTATTGTTAACCAAATGAAGTCAGCTATTTCTCTACTTGAGGTTTGGTTCTAGGCCTCTGGTTTTATTCAGTATTAAATGGATCTCCGTCTGGATAGCAAATTGTATGTTATGCTTAGGTATAAAGAGCAAAGACTAAGAGTTTGGATCATGGTCTTTCAACCCACTGTAGTGCCTTAATGTCTTCATTCACATGCTCCTTGAAGTGACACATGATGATGTGTCCTATAAAAAACAAAGTGCTAACACTTGTTCTGAAAGGACTGTTTCTACAACACCAGAACTGATATTTTTATGTGACACAAGGTTAATGTCAGTAGTAAGGCATCTACTATTTCTTGGAATTGTGTGCCAAAGTTTTTAATTTTAATACATTGTTTTTTTTGTCATATGTCATATAGTAGACACAATAAATATTGTATAAACTGAACTGATAAACAAATCTCAAATCTAATACAAGAAGTGTTTACTCTAGTAATTATTAGCCACAGACTTCCAGGAAAAAATATTTTAATGTCTTTTGATACATTAATTTTTTTTCTATTTTCCAAAATTGATGTCTATTATTGATCAGCCATTGATATAACTGTAGATTTATCAAATTATTAAGATTTAAGGAGCTATATTTGGCAACACAATCTAGATCTTTAGCCCACAAGAGAACTTGTAGTAAGTAATGATGTGTTTTTTTAAAAAAAGATCAATTTAAAAAATACATTAAAATTCTGATTTATTTCAGAATGAAGAGGCAGCATAACAATTCCTTTAAGATAAAAAAAGGATTTTACAAATGAAGTATTCATTCATTAATATCAGTACAACAGAAGAAAGGGAAGAAAGAAAGGCAGAGGAGAAGGGAAAGAGAGGAGAGAGGTAAAAGGGAAAAGAGTAACAACAGCAAGAGGAAAGCATCAACTGAGGAGGGAGATGTTCACAGAGTGTTGATGCTGCAAACATGCGCTAAACTGTATTTTCATTTTTTGCTTGTCTTGCCCAATATAACGAACCATCTATCGCAAAACTTCAATCCAGTGTTAATTCAAGCTCATCAAAAGAATTTTAGAACCTCTTTATCAATACAAGATGAATCATTTAAAATTAAAATTTGACCTTAAAAAGGTCCCAGTTGAGAATGGGCCCAATCACTTTCAAGATCCCAATATAAATCTGTAAGTTGAAGGGGAAAAAAGCATTCCATTCTTTTTCACTGATTGATTTCAGACAAAACACTCTCCTAACACACCTTCGTTATCTAATAAATTTTGTGATTTGACACTCCTTATTCCCAGAGGTGGGGTTGGGCTTATTATGTTGCCCCTCTGTCCAGTTTTGCAAGTTTCTAGTCACATTGCCCATGTTCAGATCCATAAAATTTCCTACAAAGAGAATTAAGGAAATACGCCTATTTAATAAGTCAAATTCTAAAACTGGAGAATTTGCTACCAGTTCAGAAGAAGAACTTAGCTAAAACATTGGGCATTGAACAACGGTTAGTTCAAACCAGGCAGAGCAAAAGTGGAATGCGGAGAAGGGAATGAGGCTCCCCCTCTAGGAATTTCCATCGGTTAGAATGTTCCTTAGCTTAGCATCTCTATGTATGGTCTCCAGAGTTAATGTACCATATTTCCCATGGTTTGACGAAGACTCCAGAGCCCTTAAGATATGAATTGCTGTAATTCCTAAATCAAACGGCATTCAATTCAGTTCCAGACCACTGCAGGGTAATAAGACCGGTATTTCTTATTTTAATTAGTCATTTTATACTTCTAACAACTTCTTTGACAATCTTGGATTACTTGTTTGTTTATGTGTGATAAAAGCCATATTTGGCTAAAAATATAAATGCTACATTTGAATGTCCATTTGCATTTTAGTAGTTATAGAAATAAACTTTCTAGGCCTTTAGATTATAGCTTTTTATAGACACTGAATACAATCACCTAATCTATTTTAATATTATCCCTTTCAGCTGCCTTGTAACTCCTAACACAGCAGAGATATCAAGCTGATAATACGAATTCAAGACAAAATGCCTGACTACTCATCAGAAACTGTCTTTAAGTTTGCAGAGAAATTTGCTTCTGACATTTGAAATTTTCAAGATAAATAAAAAGTCATGTGGCTACATAAAAGTGTTGCATGTTTTTGCTAGATTTTAAGCTCCCCAAGTGTAAAAACTATCTCTTATCCTTGCATCCTGAATACAGTGTCTTTAGACATGATACTTGCTCAATAACATAGTAGAGCATCCTTCCGGCTCACAAAACTAATATAATATTGAAAATCTTATAAACATATTTGTGTGTCTGTAGATAGTATTTACCTGTTGATCACTGACAAAGCTGTAAGTATAGACTTCCATTTATTGCATTCCCACTTTTATATTTCACACATTTTTTAATAATTCTATTCTCAGCATAGCATATGAAGCGGATTAAATTCTCCATATTATAGAAGTAAAGCAATGGACAAATGACACGGCTAAAATGCCTCAGAGTCAAAATTCCTTTCTGGGTCTAACTTCAGAGTCTTCCCATTGACCTGCACTAATCTTTATTCTTTTTAGGAAATGAAAAAGCAGGTTTCTTTCAACAGTAACAAACTCAGGAGTATGATCTGTCAATAAAATTTTTTGAAAGATTTAAGAATATGTAAGAATGATAGCTGTGTTGCTTTTTTAAAGCATCTGGGCTTTACCTATCACACTTTGGGCAGGGCAGTAGATCATTTCACCACCTTGGGTGCATCGTTGATAAAATTATGCAGGATGAACTCCAACCCTGTGTGTAACTCCAGGACCCTACATGTCATGCTGAAATAGGAGCCAGGACACTAATTCAAAATTTCCAAACATTTTAGGGTTTGCTGAAAGGCCATTTCAAAGCTTTGAAACCAAAACAACAACAAATATAGATGTTGCTCAAAATTAGAAATTTTAAGGAGTGAGAGGAAGGCTAAATTTCCTCAGCACAAGAATAATTTCGGCATTACAGACTTGATGGTAGGTAGGTAGGTAGGTGGGTATGTAGGTAGAGTCAGGACTATTCTGAAACCTCTGTGAGCAGCCTGGAGTTGGCACTAAAGCTCTAGCCCTAGCTCCTCCATGCACAAGTATGTGGCTTTAGCAAGTCACTTACATTCTCTAGATTGCAATGTCCTCTCTTCTGATAAATCATATATGAAAATACAATGCAAAAGAGAAATGCATTTGGAACTGTTGGGTGCCACCCAGTCAGCTTCTCTCTGACCCCCTAGTGGCAGCCGCTGGGCCCCTCTGCGAAACTCAAGAATCTGGAGGGACAAGTCATATCATCTTGAGACTCCTAACTATATGTTCAACTAAAATCATTTCTAGAATTCCTAAAGAAACTGATTTTAGAAAAAGGATCCATGAGTCATCACCACGACCATATGGGGCACCAAGAAATAGAACTTCTGGAACGCATTTTTGAATCCTATATCTGCAAAAGCCTCGACTTAGTTCTAGATACAAAGAATAGAATAAAAGTCACTGCAAGTATGAGGACCACAAATGAGGAGGCCCAAGTACTTAAAAATCGGTTGTGAAAAGCTGGACTTAGAGCCAATTTCAAGTGAGACTGCAAATGTAGGGGTCATGTGTGTAATGTGGTGTCCCATTCGGGGGCATTGAAGGGGAGCATCTAGGGAGAGGATGCCAGGGAGAGGAGATAAGCCTGGGATGAAGCCACACTGGGAAGCAGCCAGAGCGAGCAAGGTGGGAGGGAGAGGGTGCTGTCTCAAAAACTACGAGGTCTAGGGGACAGCTTCAAGAGCTTCCACAATGCTGAATCACCTGAAGGCTGAGTAAGGTGGCAGCGAACAGAGCAGCACCCCTCCCCACCTTGCCACCTTCGGTAGACTTGGCAAGAACAGGTGTCGAGCAGGGGTGGGAGTGGGGCAGGAGCCAGCCATGTAGGCTGAGGCAGACTCACAGGAAGAAAAGAGACAGTGTGTGACCAGTGCAGTCACGCTTGGAATTGAATGCACTGTGGTCTCAGTCTTGAAAGTATTAACGTTATCTTTGAGTTTGTGGTTTCTAAGTTAAATCGCATGGGACAATAACAATAGAGTGTGAGCTAGGGTGTTGGCACCTCAGCTCCTCACAGTCCCACGGCCTCCAGCCACCCCGAGTATGGAGTCTTGGTCACCTGCCTCCAGGACACAACATACAACCCACCCCTTACCCCTACCTGGGCACCCCCACTCTGGCTGGCCTCCCCCTCCTGCCTCTCCACCTGCCAG
This sequence comes from Cynopterus sphinx, assembly GCA_030015415.1. Classification (NCBI taxonomy): domain Eukaryota; kingdom Metazoa; phylum Chordata; class Mammalia; order Chiroptera; family Pteropodidae; genus Cynopterus; species Cynopterus sphinx. The sequence continues at coordinate 60,766,961 of CM057383.1, forward strand.
CTTCCTTCACATTATCAAGGGCAAGGAGGGGAGGGGTGGTTTGACTGTCACCCTTGACCTTCAACAGGGAATGAGTGAGGATGCTCCAGGTCAGCCACATGCCCTCGGGACAGGGAAGTGGTGGCCATCTACCCCATGGAGCATTTGTCCAGTGACTCAGGGGCGTCACAGCACCTACCTTCATGCAGGTCCGGGGGCCTCCTGGCACACAAGCTGCAATCACCAGGGGAAGTCTTCCACCAGGAGTTGAGGCAATCACCCTGGGAAGGGGACATTGACTCCCCTGTCCCTGGTCAGACCTCACATTTTAATTTTACATCAGGCCCTGAAAATTTATGGGGCCACCCTAGTGAGGTGATAGCTTTTTGAAGTTTAATTCTGAAAAGGAGCAGAGAAGTGGGCAGAAGCTGACAGAAGATGTAAGGTTAAACACAGTTGGTCATTTCTTGGGGTGAGAGGTACAAAGCATATTGGTATGGTGTGGGACATACGGGAATACAGGCAAGGGGCAGAGATATGACAGGTGGCCAGCCCTTTAGAAAGGAAGAGCATCTAGTTCTGGAGCCAGGAAGGAAAGAGAAAGGACACAAATGCAGGAAGGTGTATGAGTTTGGTAGTGGGTCCAGGAGGTCAGCAGAATCCACTGGCTTCCATTTAATGAATGAAATATAAAAGATGGCCACAGGCTGAGTGTGAGGCTGGGAGAGCAGGGTGAGAGGATGGAGAAGAGATGCAAGTCCAAGAGAACTGGAGGGTATGGTGGAATGGGCCGTGTGGGTGTTGGGATATTTATCTGCTTCTTTGCATTTTGTCTCTCACCCCAATGAGGACATGTATTCCAAGAGGAAAAGAATCATGTCATCTGTCCTCACTTCTGTGCTCCAGGCACAGAACCTGGCTCTGTGGGGAGGGAGAGGGAGGGAGAGGAGTCAGGAATGACAGTCTAATAGAATCAGGATTCATGTTTCGTCTATGTCTCCTAATCAGAATGCAGTTAGTATGTTTGTAAGTTGTTGTAACTCTATGGTACCCTTACATTCTGGATGCGCTAAATGGGGCTCCACCCCAGGCAGATCCTACCTGCCTTCTTACTCAGCTACCTTACCTTCTTGCCCCTTCTGGAAATCAGTAGTGTCCCCTGTGGACCACTCCCTCTCTCAGTTTCCGGCTCTCACTTCCCTCAGGGTGAGATAATCATGAAGCCTTCTCCTGGGGCTGAGGTGGTCAGAAAGTCCTTTTCTCCCAGTGGTTACTGGGCAGCACAACAAAGACTGGGCCAGAGAGGAAGGTAATTGCCCTAAGTTAAGACCCTTTCTCAAATCATCCCCTGCCAGCAGGTAGGGGCATCGCTACATAATGCGTGGATACACAGGGTAAAGGTTGCTAGATAAAGCTGAGGTGTCACCCAAGGTCAGTGGCTGCTAAGCTGCCATAGTGTCCTGATGGGGGAGAGGCCTCTGCTGGGCTAAATGCAAAGGTGCTCCTTTTGAGTAGATTTTTTTTGGTCCAACAAACGACATTTCTAGGGAGTCCCAGCTAGGGTCTGTGGTCTGTGTGATGCTATCCAGGTCAAGCTAATCAGCCTCACAATGACTTACAGCCAAGAGGAGCACTAATGTCTTCAGGACACTTTCTCTTGCTAGCCTGACCTCACCACATAGCCCTCCTCTGAGGTCAGCAGGAGGCCACTGAAATTCTCCCTTTGTACCTGTTAGAAAGCTGAGGCCTAATTTGTGAAATGACCCATAGACCCTAAGATTAAAAAAAATTTCCAAATTTACGAAACACATTCACACCTGTTATTTCATTTGATTTCTGTAACTACTACAGAAGGTGACCTAGACAGGTGTACTTAGTCTCATTTTACAGAATTCAGAAGGGCTGACATGGCACAGTTGGTTAAGTGGTAAATTAGAAGACAAGTCATTGAGTTTCCACGTTAGTGCCATTTAACCCCTCCCCTCTGCTTCACAACCAAAGACACTTGCAGTCGTATGGCAGCTGCTCCAACCCCTGAGGGGACAACTGTCAGGTTCCTTTACTCATCTCTCAGGACACAGGGTCTGCTACTTTCACTACAAACCAGAGAGTTGAGGGGAAAGAAGGATACTGGACTCAAAAGAGAAGGATACTCATAGTAACTGAATCTCAAAGGGAAATGATCAAAATCCAAGTCCATCGTGTTTCCTGTAAATCTATATTGAATCAGTGATGCAAAAAGAAACATGGCTAAAAGAGACTGCCCAAATCCCCAGGATTGCTTCCAAGTCCCAGATGTCAGTAGAGGCATTGGGGAGGGACAACGTAGAACCACATTCTAAGGGCTTCACATGGAAAGAACATCATAATGGTTTTCATGGGCCCCAGACACTTTCACCTTCATGGGGTCCTTTCTCCATAAAAATAACATTAAAAGATACATTTTCCAATGGGGTTGATGTAATGACAAGTATGTTATTTTTATATGTTCAAACATTTTATTTAATCCAAAAGTTCATTTTTTTTCCTCCTGAATTTAAAAGAAATGAAATCATTTTTGTGAACCCCTAACAGCATCATAGGCGTAGGCACTGCCCCTGGCCCTTCTTCTGTCCCTGGCCTGGTGGATTAGCTGGGCCTGGCTTCAAGGCTCCAGGCCCTCAGCAAGTCACACACTCTGGCCAAATTCCTTATTGTTCTTTGCTGTTGCTCTGTGCGTCAGTTTATAAAACTGATAACTGATCACACTCATGTCACATATAAGATCAAAGAAGAAAAAACTTCCATTTCTTCTCTGTGATGTCAGAGAATTCTCAAATCTCTCTAGCTATGATTCTAATCTCTCTGCTTTTGTTAAGCTTCCAACAGTTGAGTTGTCACCAAATATGTTAGTACTACAAAATATCTGTAAGTCCCCTGAGCTCACCCTTCCAGCTGTTACAATAAATGGACAAACTAAAGGAAAACCAAAACCCCACGAGGTTTTAACGACGCAATGATGGATGATTGATTTCTATTTCTCTTTCCTCCTCCCCTGTATGGGTTTGGCTGCAAACTACCTCCCTAGTGATTTTGGCCCTTGAGTAGAAGTATGCCAATGCCAACATGGAGAAATTGAGCTAGGTTTTCATGCCTTGGAATTCACTATGTAATCAGCCCCAAGCCTTTCAAGCTTCAGCCATAATTAGTTGTAATGTGTTTATGGGGCCAAGAGAATTTAAAACATGCAAGACATGAATCAGGAAAGGATAATATCAAAATCCTTATTTATTCTAGGTTTTAGTCTAATCTCATTGGGTTCTACACACATCATTGTTTTCTTTGAATATTAGCAATGCAGGGAGAGATGGGAAAACTCCCCACAGAATTGATACATTCAGGCCCACACCCAGCCAATTCAGATTCCATATGGAGGAGTTATGTTCCCTAAATTCACATCTTAGATATCGGCTCAGCCCTAGAAGGTCATGTTTGGTTTTCCTTCCATTTGGCTAATAACCCAGTAAATATTTGCTCTCATGACCAAAAATCATGTTGAAATATATACAAGCATATTGAATGCCAAAAAAACATGGGCATGCAATGGGAAGCCACGATGCAGGAAGCAAGTGTGACGTCAGGAAGCTGCCTTCTCTCTCTGCAGTCAATAGAAGCATCTCGAATGAACTCTGAAAATAGTGGTTTCAAATCCGTGCTTTTCCAAAGACCTCTTCTAAATTCTTCTTATTTCCATAGCTCATCAATACTCGAAATATTTTTTTTCTAAAAGCTAAGCCTAACCTGGCTTCAGAGAGCAGCAAAATCGCAACTAACTCCACAGTGTAATTTGAAAACCTCCAAGAAAATATGTTGTCCCCAAAGAGGTACCACGCCACACTCATTTAGGTGTTCACACTTCACGCTGACCATCATGTCAAGATTGCATTGTTTCAAATATTATTCTACCTTCAAAAGAATTGAATTTTGATGCATGTTACAACATGAATAAACCTTGAAGGTATTGCGATCACTAAAATAAGACAGGCACAGAAAGACAAGTACTGTATGATCCTACTACATGAGGTCCCCACAAGATTTATAAAGACAGAAAGCAGAGTGATGGGTGTCAGGGGCTGGAGGAAGAAAGTATTGGGGAGTTATTATTTAATGGAGACAGAGTTTCCATTTGGGAAGATAAAAAGGTGTTGTGGCTGGGTGATGGTGATGGTTGCACAATAATGTGAATATACTTAATTCCACTGAGCTGTACATTTAAAAATAGTTAAGATGGTTAATTTGATGTTATACATGTTTTTACCACAACAAAAATGAATTCCGTCATTTCTGTCATTCCTTTGACTTCTTCTCCAACAAGCCTTCATACCATACAAATACTTTTCCCAGTGTGGCTTGAACATCAGCAGTCACCAATGTGTGACAGTTTGGGTTCTTAGCCTGAAGTTCATAGATTCTACCTCCTGCTGGAGAAGGGAGGATCTATCAAAAGCATGCAACATGGTTGTGTGGGGCAGGGGTGAAAAAAGAGAGAGAGGATAAAAATTTTTCCTGGGAGAGGGACCATAATTTTCATTAGATTCTCTAATGAGTCTGAGCCCAGCCCTCAAAAAAGTTTCAGCCTTAGAGGGTATTAGCTGATTGGATTAACGCCTTGTCTTTGGAGTGAAAGGAAAGTAATAGTAACAAGCATCATAACGGCATAGCTGTCACTTAGGGAGCACTCCTTTTGTGTCAGGCACTGGTCCATGCATTTCTACTCTGTTACTTCAAATCATTCTTAAAACAGCCCTACACAAGAGCTGCTAGGATTGTTTAAATTTTTTCAAGCTTTTATTTCTTCTATTTTAGTGGTAGTAAAACATACATGACATAAAATTTGCCACTTTAACTAGTTTTAAGTGTACAGTTCAGTGCATTTACATGACTGTGCAGCTATCACCAGAACTTTTCATCTTCCCAATCTGAAATTCTGACTATTCAACAAGATCTCCTGATTCCCTTCCTTCTCTACCCCTAGTAACAACCATTCTACTTTCTATCTCTATAGATTTGGCTACTCAGGCTCATGTAAGTGAAATCATATAGTATTTCTCCTTTTTTGACATGTTTGTTTCACTTAGTATAATGTCCTCGAGGATCATCCATGTTGTACCATGCATCAGAATTTTCTTCCTTTTTTAGAATGAACAATTTTTCATTGAATGTACATACCACATTTTGTTTATCGACTCATCCATCGATGAAAATTTGAGTTGCTTCCACCTTTTGGCTATTGTGAGTCATGCTGCCTAGAATTTAGGTCTTTAAATAGGAACTGCTAGTTTTATTTTTATTTTATACATGAAGACATAGACATAGAAAAGGAAGTCACTGTCAAAGGTCACACGAATGAAAGTGGTGGAACCAGGATTTGAACCTAAGAAGGTGGGCTCCAGAGCTCACCTCAGATATCATACTGTGCTTTGATCTAGTCATTTAAAGCAGGCAGAGTAACTTTGTCAAACACTGTCATATTTACATTACATTTTTTTTAGAACCCTATCAATGTCCAACAAGCACTCACAGTTTAATAAATAATTAAATAGTTAACACATAACACTGAAAACCACTAAAACAAAAATAAGCAAGAACCAACTACTAGGAGAATGTGCACTGAGGGGTAAAGGTAAAAAAGAAGCCTTGCCTACTACCTGAGCGTAAGTGGTGGTAGGTCTTTCTGGAAGATCAAGTTTATTTAAATATCTAGGAAGAAACATTAGGTTATGTCATTGGTAATTTGAAGTTATATTTTTAGATCAGAACAAATGCTGACATGATTTAAGTTAGAATATAAATTTTTCATATTTTGTATATATTTTTGTTATGTAAATTTTATTATGAGAACTTTCAAACATAAGCAAAAGTAGATTTTTTACATTATATGGGTCTCTGTATTTACTCACCAGACTGTATTTACTCACCAGACTCAGCTATTATCAAAATTTTTGCATCACTTATTCCTGTTTTTCTTTCTTTCTCCCTTCCTTTTTTTTAATTGGTAAAGAATTTTAAACTAATACCAACCCTCGTGTCATTTTACCTCTAGTATTTAGCATATATCTCTTTTTTTAAAAAAGGCATTATCTTACATAACTATTATGCCATCATCACACCCTAAAAAGTTAAAAATAAGTTCTGTGTGTCATGTTGCATCCATTCTGTATTTAGATTTCCCTGCATGTCTCAGTTTGTCCTTTGCCACTTGACCTGTGCAAGTCAGGATCCCAGAAAGATTCATATATTACATGAGTGATAGTCTCTTAAATTTAGAGCTTAGCCTCATTTTTTTCTTTTTCTTTTTCTTTCTCTTTTACTTTTTTTTTTTTTTTTTTGGTTATTGGCTCTTTGAAGATCAGCCAGGTCTATTGTTATATAGAAATCTCTCTCCCTGGATCCATCTGTTCAGCTATTCTCAGTGTCATTTAACCTGTAGTTCTATCTCTGCAGTTTCTGTAAATTGGAAGTTCACATAAAATGATCCGTTAGATTTAGGTTCACCTCTGATCTTTTGTGATTTGCTTTATTTACAAGAATATTTCATAAGTTGTGTACTCCCTATTGCATCACATCAAGAGGCACCTACTGTCTGCTCACACCATCTTTTAGCAATGTTCAGATAGTGACAGCTGCTCTTTCCAATGTAAAAATTCCTATCATACTTTCATTTATTGATTTCCTCACTGATGATCTGTGCCCGAATTGGATACTCTGTTGTTATGCTATCACATAACAAACTACCACCAAAACTTAATGGGTTAAAACAATAACCATTTTACCTGCTCACAGTTCCATAGAAGACAGTTTGGGCAGAACTTGGCTGGGCAGTTTTGTCTTATCATACATGAAACGTTGGCTGGGATCATTCATCCTACTGCATTTATCTGGTGGCTGGGCTGGTAAGTTCAACAAGGTTTCATGTCTGGCTCCTCAGCTCTCATCTGTGTGGCTGCTCTTCCACGTGACTAGCTTGAGCTTTCTCATGTCATCATGGTCTCTGGGTAGTCTTACAAAACAACTGGCTTTGAAGAGGAAGTGTTCCCAGTGACAAAGACAGTAGCTGCAAGCCCCTTAAGGCCCAGCTCTGGAAAATATATAGCATGACTTTCACTTCATTCTGTTGTTCAGAACAAGTCATAAGGCCAGCGTAGATCAAAATGATTAGAAAGAGATTCTATCTCTTGATGGGCAGTCACAACATCACACTGCAAAAGAAGATGGCAGATGTTATTGGGGTCATTTCTGGAAACACGGTCAATCACAATTATGTGTTGGTGGATCAGGTAGCAACAGCCTCATCTCACCATCAGAGTTCCCATCACATTCTCATCTAATGGTTTCCTCCACTGATGACCTGTGCTCTAGACAGATCATTCATTATATGTAAAATGGTGACATTCAAATCCAGTCAAATCTTTCACAGTGTTTGTAAAGAATCTTCTTTTATCAACTAGAGCTACTACATTTATACATAAAAGCAGAGGAAATGCTTGATTATTTTCCTTAGTTGCCAATGTTTGAACAAAGGACTTGATGTCTTAGTTACCTGGAATTGCTACCAACAAATCATTTTGTTCTGTTTTCTTTTATATGTGTGCATACATTGTTTTGTTGTTGTTTTTAGCCCCAACCCCACCACACACACACTTTTAGTATCACTGAGAGCTCACCTTTTTCATGTTTGTTTAATTAATTAGTTATCAGTTTTGATCCTCAAATTGCTCCATCTTTTGTCAGTGGTACCCCTTCATGCTGTCTAGTGTGTCATTTTGATGTGAGCCTACTAGTCTTTGAAAGCTTCCTTCCTTTCTGAAACATTTTTCTGCCTCATTTTACATTTTCTGTCCCAGAGTAGGTTCCTTTCAACGGAAAATTGTGTTAGGACATCAACATTGAGACACTAGGCATCATGGTCATTGCTTAGGCATTGCCTCCGCATTTAGACAGAGCTAGTACTTTTTTTAATTGAACATATTTGTCATTTTAACATTGTGTAAATTTAAAGTATACAACCTCTTACTTTGATACATTTATATATCATAATGTGATTGCTGTTGTATTAATATTTATCATATTATATGATTATAGTATATTCACTATATTCACTATATTCATTCTACAGTGCATTAGATCAGTATGGCTTATTTACTACTCAATGCAAATTTATGCCTTTAAATATCACCAATTGCTTCCCCCAATCTACCCATTTATATTTTTTTAAATCATGAGTTATTGAATAATTTTGAATACTGAAATTTTCAATTCACATTGTAGGAATTTTGCCTATACTCTGCAATTTTACACTTGTATTTTTTTCCTCTTACTCTGAAAATATTGGCTAAAATTACTCATTTATTTTATCCTACAAAATATGAAAAATAACCAAAAGTAGTATGAACAATACTATTACTAACAATAAAATTACCGAATGGAATATAACACTGGGTTGTAGCTCTTTTTGCCCCACAAAATATTTCACTACATACGTAAAGGTTAAATAATTTTCTCTAAAGTTACTTGAAATAATTCTTTTCTCTACATGATTATGTCACCAAATAGAGAATGGGTTGATTCATTTTAGAGTGTTTTGAAATTGTCTGTTTTTAATCTGCAGAATATTGACATGGTTCAGAGAATTTTCATTTCTATCTTGTTCCCTCTTCCCTCTCTTTTAAGTCATGATTTTTTTTATTTATCTCTCCAGTGTTGTTTTTTAGAATATAAGCAAATACTAAGTAAATTTATATTGCCACTCTTATGCAAAAAGTTTGTGTTCTATATTTTGCTGTTTTCATGTATTAAGATCTTTCTCATTTCTTTTTCTTTTATCGCTCTCTCTCTCTTTGAATGGATGTTCTATTGTTTATTCCCACAATTCCCTATTAATGGAGACACCTAGGATGTTTCCAATGTTTTCTAACACTAATATGTCACAATTAATAATTTTGTACATAAGCCTTATTGTATTTTTTGCAGTGTGTCTATTACATAGATTCTGATAAGTGAGATTTCTGGACCAAATAACAAAATCATATAAATTTTTTTTTTTACATTACCTAATTTTCCTCTTTAAAGCTTGTACTATTTTACGTCTTCACCTTCAATATATGATATGGTCTGTTTTCTCACAGTCTTTCCAATAAATTATCTAACAAACATGAATTTTTTGCTAGTTCTAAGTGTACTCTTAATTTGCATTTATTTCACCATGAAGGAGGTCACTCATCTTTTCATGTGTTTAAGGGCCATTTTATTTTATTTATTTTTTATTTGCTAAATCTCTGCTATCATTTATCCATGTTACCATCAGATGGTTTCTTTTTTTTTCATCTAAAATTTTAGTTCATTTTTAATGGTAGTCACTGTTTAAGGTACAAGTATGCCGATGTTTGTCTTGAGTTAGTGTATGTTGGTTTTCTCCCACATAGGTTTTAGAGACAGCACCTGACATTTTGAAGACATACCATGTTATTGGGCATCCTTGGACCAAGCCTGCACACCAACAGGTTTCCCTGGAAAACTCTGACAGGCTGTTACTTAGATTCTGGGGTTTGTAGTCAGACTCAGCCCTGGGGCACCTGGAGCCCACTTCATAAGTCAATCTAGTAAGAAATGTCTCAGCAGAAGGAGAGTTAGGCCTGGTCTCTTTGCCTTCGATGCAAAGGAAACATCCATCCTGAGAGAGCCCTCTGATCAGGAGGCTGCCTCAGACACTCCCAGAGGCGGGCCGGATCTGCTGAGGGGCCCCATGCCTGCCAACAGCTATTTATTTCAAGCAGGAGCAGAGGCCATGGTGTCCAAGGAAAGAAACAGTATATTTGTGTCACCCTGCCTGAGTCTGAGGGGACTGTCATTTTCTTCTGACATCATGGGGGCTCCACTGGAGTATATTGTGTTTATGCTATTAGAGTTCAGAAAAGTGGCTCTCAGGGACTCCATTATTTTATTCACCCAGGCACACAATCAATTCGGTATGATAAATTCTTGGTAACTGATTTACTCTAAGACCCCAATGACTAGTTCAAGTAGTGACCTAAGACCATGAACAGAAGGTGATTGCATTGTTTTGTTTTGTTTTGTTTTTTCCCAAGGAAATTGAGATGATGTGTTCATGCGATCTGAAACCCAGGGAAACTGAGAGAACCAAGTCATTTCACTCTAAAGTCAGAGAAGGAAAAGTGAAGATAACTTTTGATTATATCATAATCTTGTCTATTCCTATCCTTATCACAATCCCACAGTTAAAAAATAATGATTATATTGTAATAACTATGTATTGTGTCAAATGGGTACTAGACTTATCCAGTGATCACTTTGCAAGGTATATAAATGTCTAACCACTGCACTGATCACCTAAAACTAATATAATATTGTATATCAATTGTAACTGACAACTAATTTTTAAATATATATTACAAGATATAGGTTTATATCATGCTTTAAAATTTACAAAGAACTTTCACCTGTAATGCTCACAACAAGCATATCAGTGTGAGGGAAAGCACTTTTAAAGACCATACTGGAAAGACCAGAAAACAAATGCTAAGCAGGGTGAACAAGCTCACATCCAGTAAGGGGCCCCACCATGATGACTTAAACCCAGAAGGGCCGGCCTCCAGGCATGCCGCCCGTGTAGTCGTGCATAGCCCCACACTTAGACCGGCTCATGCTCAGCTCAGTGGACTGCTGCTTCTGTTTTAATATTTTTCATTTTTGTACAAAAGGCCCTACGTTTTGCACAAGGCGCCACACATTGGAGAGCCAACCAACCCAGACTCTGCGTTTTTTTTTTTCCCTAAGAATTACAGTAGCAAATCAAAACTTATTGAAATGAGTTTTCTTGAATATCTTTTGTTTCAAATAGAATTTTGATAATTGAGGTTTTGTTTAAAGACAATGGCCAGATTATCGAAAACTATAACACCTACCAGGTGAAGCTCTGGCTGCTTCACTGACTTTAGCCCCCAGTTCTGGGCCATGGATAGATAGGTACCTGGCAATCACTTTTGATGACATTCTTTGGAGCCTAAAATACATGGAAAATAGTTACTTTATCATTTGAATCAGATTAAATACTTTTTAAAAGCAATTAAACATAGTACAAAGATCTGTTTTTAAAAAAGAAAAAAGAAAAATGTTTATTTTTCCTGGAATTTTATTATAATAAATATTGATTCAATACAAAGACAGTGATGTAGAGCTCTAATTTTTTTTTTCAAAGAGATGTACATGAAAGGCGTGTTTGTGTTAATGAGATTTGATCAGCAATCCCCTAGTGAGCCAGGAACATTCTTGCCACTGGCAAAGACACCTGACACAACAGTAAGACCTATAGAAATCTCATTCATGGTGTCATTCTAGGATCACAAAAAGTTTCTGCTTAAAATGTATCTTTAATTTTTCTCCAAAAATGTATATAGATTACTAACATTTGAAAATTCACCAAGTGATTAGTTTAAAGGATGTTTGATGGCAAGAATAAAAGAGAAGATGAGCACTGATAGCTACAGAGAAAGCCTGATCAATGTATATTCGTTCATTTAAAATAAAAAGTATTTTAGATGGAACCCCTTGTATTCTGGGTCTCTTGCTAAGCACTGGGTTTCAAAGAAAATAATATAAATATAAAACATTTTCTAATAAATACAATTGCATGGATCCTAATGACAATGGAATATATAAAATATCCATTTTTTTCTTTCCTAACATTCATTATTTGGAAAAGCACGATGGCCAGTTTAACCAGTTTCTCAAACAAGTCGATAAGAGAAGATCTTTGAGATATCCAATTTGATTTATTATTCGCTTGGGAATTAACAGAGAATGAATCTTGATATAAATTCCTCCGTAGGTTTTATAATATTGACATTTCGGTGGGTAGATAATATATAGAACCCCTGGGTATATTACTATCAAGAATGCTATTGATTCTATCAGCAGCATTATCCTGCAATTTTCCCTCATAACTATTTATACAAATCTCTGTGATTTGTAATTCAGTGTAATCATTTTCTGTGGAAGCTCTGATTTTCTTTCCATGGGGCACCTAGGCTACATACAGGAACAAGGTTTGTTTTAAGCCCAAAGCTTTGGGGCTTAGTTTTAGAATAATGGAGAGAAGATCAAAGTAGTTTTAGAATTGGAATTAATTGTTAAGGATGAGAAGGAAACATTAGTCTTTTATTTTATTAGTTTTGTGAGGTGGATCAGAGATAAGCAGTGGCAAAGTAAAGAACATGATAAAATCAGAGGCCTTTCCATAGGGGTAGCATAGGAGGAAATGAGCAGAAACTGGATGCTTGAACAAAGTTGCCTCTACTTTTCCTTGATCTCAGTCTCTGCTGGCTCCTCTGGGACCTGCTTCTGAGTGTTTTGCAGGCAAAGAGTATGCGACAGTGGCCTGGGGCAAGGTCTGGGGACAGGGGTTCACTTTTTCTTGCTTAGCAACATCAAGGTGATTACACAAAATATGCTTGTTTACTTTTCTCCATCCAGAGTGAGGAAGAAAAGAACAGACATAGACATAGACAGATATCGAAGAACCCAGCATGCAGGTGCATCAGAATCAGAAAAGTATGTTCACTGCTCTCAGCTTCCTTAAGGAAGCTCTGGGGAACTAGAAACAAACCCTCCAATGAGGCCTGCTCCACTGAGGATAACGAAAATCCCAGAACTATAGTTCATAATTTTGCTGGAACTTAGTCTCCAAGCTCGGTCACAGAACTCTGAGTCAGTATGTTCAATGCAGAGGTGACACACAGTTTTGCCGCTGCATAGCAGCCTGCCGCACCTGGACCTGCAGTAGCAGCCTTGATTTCCCGCAGATGGAAATTCTCCAACAGCAGTAGCCCTAGCCCACGACCATGCACCAGCCACTGGTCATACACAAGAAGCGACCTCAGCCAGGGCTCTTATACTCTTGGCCTTTTAATATTGTGCCTCGGTGCATAGATTCTCTGGCACAGTCTGATCGGGGATGTTCTTTTTCTTGCCCCTCCACATTCCTACCAGAACAGGGATGCAAGTTTCCCTTAACGTGTGCTTTCTTAATCTGGGAAATGCATGGAGCCTCTGGCCTTGTAATACATAAGCTGTCTCATTCATAAACTCTTGTCCTGGGAAAGGCTTCATTCATTCCTGCAGCAGACCCACAGTTGGGAGAGCAAGGGCATTCAAAACCTTAGGAGCTGTAAGACAATAGTAGAGTGCTTGGCAGCAGCTTCCAGGCAGCGTTAGCAACATGCACCGACGCCAGGGAGAGGATCAAACGGCGCAGTTCTTTACTTGTCTCTCTGTAGCAAAAGAGTCTCTTCACCTACAGTATAGATGCCAAATCCTCAGGACCTGGGCGAGGAAACGATGCATTCGCCATGGATTGGCATGAAGTCATGTACTCCAAGACAGCAAGGCATTTCGCTTGAAAGCGTTTGCCGTTGAGACAGAAAACGAGAATTGTGGGATTTTATTGTCAATCAGAGCTGAGCTGGCTTCCTCTCCCCCTGGACAACACACAGAATGCTCACCGCGCCCCCCCAGGCCAGGCCACGGAGCCCACCAGCTGGCCTCCTCTGCCACCACAGGCACATGCTTCCGTTTCCAAACCTAATCACGGGCAACTTAAATCTTCCCACCGTTACGCACGTTAGTAATTGCAAAATAATAAACATGACAAAATTCAGATGAATAGGGCATCCGGTATAACTCCTTTTGCAGAAAGAGCCCTTCGGAATCCCAAGCATAATAGGTCTGTGTTTATCTCTCCACCAGCAACATAATGTGACTGATTTACAAGAGTTTAACTCAAGTGTTAATCTGACAGTGACGAAGAGCTCCTCACTGGCAGTCACTTACACTATCATATTAGTCGCCTCCTCTATTAAAGCAGTGTGGTCGATAATTGCAATGCTTTTATGTCTAGTGGTTCTGACAAGCCTCTCTTCAAGTCACATATGGGCGGTCTGGCTCTCTGCTCAGCCCCACAGTGGCAAATAATTTAAACTGAGAAAGTATTGTTCTCCACGTATTGTGGAGCAAGGGCAGTTCAAGGAAACTGAGACTGTTCATGGCTACCTGCTGGTGTGTAGTAAAATAAGATGGACATGATACTGGGTTGGGAGTACAATTAAAGCTATTTTGCACCGATGTGTTGCTGGACAGATGAGTTTCCACATGGCAGAGCTTTATGATCTTTAAGGTAGACTGAACTAATAGATTGGTGTGGAGCGCACTAAGTTACCAAGGATGAGAAAGCAGGCAGTAGTACATTTGAACTACAGGTTTCTCATATGCTCCGCGTCATGCTGAGTTTTTATAGCTTCTGGCTTTCAAAAAGCCTGTTTCAAAGAGGTTTGCGCTAGACTGGGCACGCAGTTTTGCTCTGCAGATATTGTCGCTACCGATTTAGTGGAATGCAATTAGGAAGCCTAAATTAAGTGGTAATGGAGAACCAGCTCTTGAAACTGGGGTTTCCACGGCAACCACTGCTTACAATACAGCCTTCAGTTAGTTTTCCCACTTTATCTGCAAAATGCACAATTGAGCTTTAAAACAGCTCAGCACTGAAAAACGCACTGTAAACAACTGTTTGCAATGAGAGTTTTATACTGTCTTTAAATACAACAAACTATCTCAGAAAATTTACTTGTCCACGCTAAAAAGCAAAATCTGAGTTACCAATCAGTGAGTGATTTTGAAATTTATTATTCCTCACCTGTTTGGAGGCTTATTTTTAAGGGAAGATGTCACGAGTCATTAGGCCTCTTAACTTTGGTCTTTCTTGCCCCATTTCCAGCTCCCCCGACAATCCCTATGTCCCACAGGTCCCCTGCTCAAATGCATTTTTATGTCAGCAAAAACAGTTAGTTGTCTTAAATAAACACGCAGTGTGCTCCTTTGCAAGATTCTTTTTATATTTTGATAACATTTTACAAATTTTTCTTATATGTTCTCTTCGTATCATGTCATAGACCTGAAGGACTTTCATATTTCTACTGAGGTGTAATTTATCTTTTTCCAGATTACTATTCTTCTGAGTCTTAACGTTTCAATTCCATCTCTATACGTTCAATAGCTGATCAACTAGGAACTCCTGTGCCAGCATATGTAGACAAGACAGACAGAGGTCAAAGACAGTATAGAAATAAGTGTACTTTTACCACATGGCTATTAACCACGTGATTATTAAAAAATAACCATGCAAAATTTGTACTTTTAAAAAATTCATTCTCCTTCATGGTAGGAAATCCATATTTTATTATTGCAGGGTTGTCACTTTCATTCCGGTGCCTCAGGAATACACATACATACATATAGAGTTACACGTGTGCATGCATTTTTTTTAGTAGGAAAAAAATCAAATTGGATTTTGCAAAGAGAAGAGGATGGAATCAAATGTGGGGTCTCCTAGCTGCAATGCTCTGTTTAATTGCCAGTTCTAACAGGATGAGCACTGGAACATGTCCAGACAGACTCAGGCAGCTGGTGAAAACTCACGGACCCCCGACAGCACAAAAGGTAGCATCACCCAGCAGTTTGTGCTCTCTCAGAGTTGTCTTAATACCTGTGTGCTATTTTCACTGGAGAACATGCAGATAGAGGGACAGAAATCATGGGTGTGTCATTACAGTACCTCGCATTTATGTGACTTTTACAGAGAAAACCGGATGCTGGTGTCACTGGTCATGTGAACCTCCATTTGATGTTTACCGTAGACTTAGTGCGTCAGGTGGGGAGAATGTCTCTTACAGCAAGCCTGGACCTTCAGCAGTATGGCCTTCCTACTTCAATTCTGACATGTTGCAAAGTCTTCAGTTTTGACCCAAAGCAAATTCAGGTGGTGCCATTGCTTTCTGGAAAATTTCTTTTTTTTTTTTTCTCTCACTGCTTAGTGATACATACTGTCAAAGTGACTTTGACAATTTTCACATTTTGAGAATATAAATGTTGAAGAAAACCAAAAGATCACAAAAGAATTGGCTATTTTAATAAGTCTTGTGGTATTTGTAAAAGAGTCTTTATTGCTTATCTTGACATTGTTATAAACTCAACCAAAGCTTTATTGTAGGCCTTTATTATGAAAATACATCCATTAACTCGTATCTTTAGGTATTTAAACTTGAAGAAATCGTATGCATCTTTTTATTCAGTAATTGATAAATTGAGAGATATTATCTGATTGTGTCCCTGCTACCAATGAGACACACTCTATGTCTTTCCCATGCCTTAAAATAAAATGTTAATTCAGTGAGATCTAAATTTAAATCTTCTATGGGAACAAACCTACAGTAGTAATGTGATCACAACTTTTGGTCAGCATCTTATTTTGACTTTGCTGACATTTTCTCCAAAGTACACAAGGATGGCCTGAAATTATCCTACTCCAGCACTAATGTACGTATTATGGTATATGCATTCCATTCCATTCAACCAATCTTTGGGACAAAGGGAAGGTTCTAGTATAAGGACATACCTTAGCATATTCCAAAACCACATTTTTTGAAAACTACATTTTTAGACTAAACATATGTCCAATGATTTGCCCTCTCCAGGGAGCAGATTTTAATTCAGGCCTTGGATAATATGGAGGCTACATCACAGAAAAAAATCATGTGGGGCCAGAGGTAGGCCTGCAGTATTTTGCTTTGTGGGTCTCCTCCTGATTGTACAAAGAACTCCACACACTGGGTGGTCAGAGTGCCAGGGAGCACCGGGGACAGACTTTCTGCCAAGTGCCTACCTGTGTATGTGTGCCCCACCCTCTTGGCACTATGTGAATAGCAACCAATTCACTCAACTTCTACCCACTTCCAGTCTAACCAAGCTATGCCCCTTTTGAAAGCAGAGAAATGCATCACCGCTGGATTCTTATAAGGTTACAATTATCTCCTTAGCTCTTAATTTCCTTCTTCTACTTAAACTTTAATTTCAGGTTTCTTCTAGATAATGCAGATGTTACTTTCTAGACAAAATTAAAGGAAAGTTAACCAAGGGTATTGGGTACAGGTTTTTCTGCCTTATGATGCATCTTAATAACTCAAAGCCACCTTGAATCATGGGAATATTATTAATCCACCTCCACTTTTCTACTTTGTCCTGACTTGACATTTTGATATCAGTTGGTGTTATTTTAATTACAGCACTGAACATCCCATGTATCATGATGAGGGAACCCATATACACATTGCTGGGAAAGTCCTACTGGATCTTTGTGGTTCGTTTCAGTTTTGAGGCTTAACTGCAAGTTTCATCTTCTAATGAGTGTATAAGTGTTGAATACCTTTCTCAAGGAAGCTATGATTAAATTATTGCATCGAATTCCTGTATTTCATTCTGTCTGCAGTGGGGAGAGAGGGTATCTGAAGGTGGATATGACTGGTTTTGTTTTGTTTTTTTCCTTAAGCAGTGTTAGTTTTAAACATTTAAGGAGCCCAAAGGTTAAAGTAGATTAAAACACAGTCTACCATGAACTTTCAAAATAGAAATAAATATGGTTGGTAGAAGATGTTCTCTGTTTTGATTTCAAGGAAATGACTTTGTCATTCTTTTCTCTCAGGTGAAGTAAATATCTTTAAAGTAAGCACAATAGATATGTTTCTAAGCAGCGTGTATCGTAATTGTAATTAGCTCTTCCTCTTCTGCAAGGTGGCGTGCATCAGATTACTTCTAATTACTCCCAAGCAGTTTGCTGGTTTCTTATTTTGGTGAAGAGTCTCACAATACATCTTTACAACTATAAAGATACTCATTTGTTCATACTGAGGTCTTTATGAACAACTCACCTTATTCTTAGTTGAGGAGAAAAATTAAAGCTGACCACTGTTACATTTCCACCTTTAGACCCAGCAATCTATGCATACTGAACAATCAAGGCTGCCTGATATTTTGTAATAAATTCTTCCATTTCCAAACTTTTCCTGGACTGAATAGCTGGTGATGCTATAGAAATTTATTATTCAGGATGTTCTTATCACTGCTTAAAGTATCTAATTACTTCTCCACAGATTTGGATTTGGATTTCTGGATGCAAGGTAACAAATGAAGAAAACCCCTTAAATGAATGGACTGTCTCAGGGCA
The DNA here is from genome assembly GCA_030015415.1 of Cynopterus sphinx. Taxonomy (NCBI): domain Eukaryota; kingdom Metazoa; phylum Chordata; class Mammalia; order Chiroptera; family Pteropodidae; genus Cynopterus; species Cynopterus sphinx. The sequence continues at coordinate 60,785,046 of CM057383.1, forward strand.
CAAGGTGGTATTGACAGCAAATTTGATCTGAATGAATTTTGTCAAATTTTATTTCAATGGAATTTAAGAACTCAGAAACAAGGATGTAAATGAGTTTTCTGTGCTTCTGGAGTGTCTTCTAATAAGTCTTTACAACCCTATAAAATATGCTCAGAGCATATAGCTTTCTTTCAAATCATGGACATTTACAAATATATTTTCCATAGATATAACATATCCTATAATTTTTATTTTGATTAGCATTTGGTGATGTTTACAGTGAAATTCTATGGAAGATCTAAAGCGCCTATATAGAGGTTAGCACAATTAAAAACTAAGGTAAAATAAAAAACAGAAAGGTAGATGAAAAGGGGAAAATCTTCCAGAAAAAAGTATGATCTTAGAGCAATAATCTTATAGTAGTTTAGCTACACTTTATGAATGCAATTATCTAATTTAACAGTTCTAGATGTTACTTGTTCTCAATTAAATAGAGATATGTGTCCTCATAACTAAATATTGTATTAATATCTTTTAGTGCCTTCAGACCAGCCTTGATGTTCAAGCAATATATGCTAAAAAAGAAAAAAAAGAAAAAAATTGGACATGCTAATAGTCTAAATTGATAACCAGATAATAGGTATTTTGACTCTGAGTCATAACTTTGACTTTGATTTATAAAGCTCTATTTTGGGATGAGACAAACAAGTTGTGTTTTTTTCGTAATTAAAAATAGCTTTATTGATCTCTCGACCTAAGTACACCTGCCTTTGGCACGCTCAGGTGTAAATTTTGTTCTTGCTAAAACTACACAGACAAATTCCTTAAGTGAGGCTGACAGTTCTGTCCTGATGAAAATACCAAGTCTTACCTTACATCCTCCTTATTGTACTGTGTCATATATATAAAATATCGTTTTTCCAGAGCACCATTTATACAACTACAGTTTCTTTGCATATAACAGCACTTAATAAGTATTTTCTATATTTATAATTTAAAGGAACTGAATTGAAAGTTTAATAATAATCACTTTGACATATTTTGCTAGCTCATTATTCGATGATGTAACTATCTCCTGACCATACTGTGAGCCTTGTGGAAACAGGAATTCTGTCTGATTTATCTTTATACCTACCACTAACATCTAAAAGAGCACTTCAAGTGACGGTGCTGGGATAGACATTGAGGCATGTACGTATTTGTGGAGTGCATGAACGGTGTGCGGGTTCAATTGCTAATTCAGCCCCTACCAGGAGCAAAACGGGATATTTCTCATGACCTAGACTCCTGCATCAAGAAGATGAAACTATGATAAATTGAAAATGAATTATTTTAAGAGCTGAATATAATTTTTGGACAGCCCCATGGGTATGAATGTCATTTTTCAAAAAACATGTTTAGGCTTTGGAAGCAAATAGGACAAGTTCAAGTCTTTTCTCCAGTCCATTCTAACTTCATGATCCAGAGAAAGTTACCCACCCTTTCAGCTCCTCTGCTCCCTTCTCTTAATTAAAGAAAATAAAATTCTCCTTAAGAGTTGAATGTAAAGATTAAATGAGATTGAACATGGACAATGCTTAGAAAATTATAAATTTTACACATGGTTTAATTTTTTTCTCCTTTCCTGATTTTTAGTAATTGGAATCCCTGATTTTTATAATGAGAAATCAAGAACCTTAGACTTCATCAAAATGGTTTATTTGTATTTGTAAAGTGTTAAGTCTTTTGAATTTTTTCAATTTATTGAGTTTAATTATTATTTCAGGATTCTTTCAGAATATTTTTGTCATTTCATTTTTATCTTCCTTTTGTTTTTGTGCTTTCATTTCCACAATGATAGGTTGTAAATCAGCATGTAATAATAACCTATAAATCTGAATAATTTTTATGACACAAAATACAACATAAAGATTTTTTGTTCAACACATCTTCACATCATTTAGAAGAATGGAATTTTGATTTTTTCATAATATCTTTTTAAATACTTAACCTTTTTTTATAATCTTTTTTACAGTATCAGCCCCAATGTCTGATAAATTGTTTATAACAAGTATAAGTTACCAAATTTTTATTTGGTTTTTAGAAATCTTTTAGGAGAACAGGAAACTCATCTCTCATGTGTCTAGAACAGTGTCTGACACACAACAAACACTCAATAAACATGGGTTAATAAAAGCCAATGAATAAAAAGACATCTACAATAACATTTTAAAAATTAAATGAATAAAATCATGTTACTTCATTATGAAATATGTATTTTCAGTATCTAAACACAAGAAAACTTCAATCTCAAGTTACCAAATTTCCCAGAAAAGTTGAAAAGATCCCAGTGTCAGTTCATTTGGATATGTACAAAGCATTTATGGCCTTACAGAAGTACATGTTGCTGTGGAGCACAAATTAATGATAATTTTGATGCATCACCTATGTAGCTACACGTTACATAATAATAGCAAACTTATATGACAGAAAGATTCAGTCACTTGGCCAGAGAAGGAGAGTGTTGGACTTTGAAACCTGGCAGTCAGTCTCCATGATCTATGTGATACACTCGGAAGCCACCCAGTCAAACAATCATACCAGTAATCCATGTTTGTGTTTATTTCCCTATCTTCATGGTATGAAACTTCTAATGCGTAGACCATATCTGTGTGTTTTGTGGGCTTATTACTTCAATCTCAAGAGGAGAAGTTGAAAATACTAACCTATTCTCATGCTTCATCTGCTTCTCCTAACCCTCTACCCCTTCACCCTTGATTATTCTGCTAACATAAGACCCTCTTCGTGATCTTCTTCTCTTCTAATGCTGCCATCACCCACTGCCATATACCTCCAAATAGCTGCCTCAATGCATTTTCTTCCAACTTACTCCAATATTCACAGCTCCTAGTTGGAGGAACACTGCTATACCCTTTCTCCTGTGTCCCTAAAATAACTTATTATTTGCAGTTGGCATTCTTTTCTATTGACTTCTTTAAGTTATTTCTTCACTTCAATAAAGGGGATAAGCCTTTCAAATTAATAAAGTTATGTTAAATTTTCTTTCTCTCTAAAACCTTGTCCTGAAAATCGAAGGTCTATTTAATGAGTTATCTAACTTGTACTGATGCATTTCAGGAAATAAAATGCTATCCCCATTTCCCTAACACTGTTTGAAAGAAGACCCTATATGATACATCAGGATGCTTATCCTCCAATTTCATTATATAAAAGTGACAAAGCAGATTACCAAGTAAACTCCTCAGTGCTGCGCACAATTTCGTCGTTTCTCCACCTAACCACCCTTTCCTTCCGAAGAGTTTTATCCTTTGCATGTCAGTTAGTTCACATTTTTCCTATATAGAAATTGCTTCCTTTGGGTCTAAGTCATGTTCTGTTTGCAACTTAGGCTTTCCAATAAGACAATATGATCTTCAGAAACCAAGAAGCGTTCTTCCTTCCCTTCTGGTTATTTAGTGATGGAAGACACCATCAAATCAGAGAATGGATGGGCAATGTTCTCTCCTCTTTGAACCAGGGACATGTATTCCCCCTGTTCTCTTTCAACCGAAGGGCAGAACTGAGCCTCATGCATTCATTCTACATTTACTGCACATCTGTGTGCCAGGAGCCATGCTGGGCAGAGGCTACATGGGAAGGCAGACATGTGCACACATAAATAAAGTTTAAAGTAATAAGAATTTTAGTAAGAGCAAATGCAAAATGTTATCAGAGCAAGGGTAAAAAATTGACTCACTGCTAATGAACCCTCTGGAAAAGTTTCTTTGGGGTACTCTTTTACATGACGGTTTTCTGTCTGACAGAGAGCTAGAAAGACATGACACCAAGAAAAAATAGCATGCAAAAAGGCATGGAGAGATAAATATCTTAGAGTATTCAGGGGATAATAAGAAGCTTGATGTAGATGGAAGCTTGTACAGGTGGGCAATAAGAGGCAAATCAGATGCTTCTGTAGAGCTATTTATTTGTTCAAGTAACAGATACTTCCCCAGCACATATGAGAGCAGGCCTATAACAGATTTAGAGCAATAAGGGAGCAGACTTGACTGCAGACCTAAGGGAACTTGCAGCCTAGTGGAGAGGTCAGGCTTTAAAGAAACCATTGACCACTGACCAGAGTGTGTAGTTCTAAACAGCATTGTCAAACCCTGTTACTTTAAGGTTTCACAGTGCAAAATAGAATCAAACGTCCAATTTTCCAATTCAAAAACAAAGTTATAATTCTATTTGTCAAATTTTTAGTATTATACATCTTAAGTGTGGTATTTTCATTGCCAATGGACACACAAGAGTAACAACAAAAAACAATAAAATGCCAAGGAATAAATGTAATGAAGAATTATTCATCACCTAAATGAGAAAAGATGCAAGTCTGATACATGGCTTAGAAAGAGATACCATCATCTTCAAGAATCCTGGTGACACTAGCATTTTTAGGCTCAACCTCATGTCAGGTACTCTGTTGAGAGTTTTGCTTGTCCCCTCTCATTTATCTTCACCATAAACCTTTTATCAGCTGCAATATTTCTCTTCCTGTCACAGATGAAGAAACTGAGAATTAGAGAGGAAAAGAAAATTTCCAGATTTTCCAGCAATTTATAGATACTGGCTCTGAGTTAATGTCAATTCCTGGGGAAATAAAATACTGTTGTGGACCACCAGTCAAGCAAAGGTTTATAAAAATGAGGTGTGAGATCTGTGAACCTACCCTGTGGTTTGTACCTCCTTCTGACATGGACAGCTAGAATAGTCATGCTTGAAAATTGAGCTATAGCATGAGGAAGGGCCAAGTGGAAACCTTTGAAACTATTTCCATACCATATCTTCATACAAAATAGTAAACTTAAAGCAATCCCACAGGTGGAATCATTGAGTTAAGGACCACCATTGAGACCTAAAAGATTCAGGAAGATTGATTTTTATCTCAACCCCATTGTACTCAATAATTTAGTCTATGATAAAGGAAAATGGGTTTTTAAAGTTGCTAGATTTTTAAAAACTTAATCATATGGTGATATTAAATGTCCCCACTGGTCTATGGTCATGCCACCCTAAACAAGCCTGATCCCATCTTATCTTAGAAGCTAAGCAGGGTCGGGCCTAGTTAGTATTTGGATGGGAGACCACTTAGGAAGACCAGGTGCTATAGGCATAAAAAATAGAAAATAAAAAATAATAGATTGTAAGCTGACAAGGTCCTTGCAATCTGTGAGGTCAACCAAGTGTTGCCTCACCTAAAAATAGATAGATTAGATAGATGATAGATAGATAGATAGATAGATAGATAGATAGATAGATGATAGATATTCCGTTGTTTTTAAAGCAGTCTCATAAATGAAGCAAGTATTATTTTTAAAATGTTTTAAGTAGTCTCGTTATCAAAGCAAAACAACAGATCCTGGTATCTGATAATTTTTTTCTTTTCCTATAACCATAACTCAGTAGACATAATGCTTTCACCTGGAAGAAGTATACCACACCCTCTTATCTCAGGGTTACGTCAGTTCTCTCACTCTGTAATAATTTATTCCACAGACACCTTGATTACCTCACACTGCATAAGGCAGAATGTTGATAACAATTACCCCAGATCTCTTGGTGAGTCACAGGAGGGCCAGAGTCAAAGGCAAAAATTCAAAGGCTTGCTCCTACATTGAAAGTTCAGCAATTCCAGTTGTCTGTGACTTATCAGGAAAGCCTCTTCAAAGTGGAAGAAAATTTGCTGCATCATGAACCCACTACAACTAAGAACGTGTCCTCTTTGAACTTTGGAGGCAATATATACTACATTCATTTGTGCTTCTTCAATCCATTTAATTTATCAAGTAAATCATGAGAACACCACCTTTTAGGGAGGCCTAGGACAAGCAAAGACTCTCCAGTTGGTCCAGGTAGCTGCAAACATTTGGATCTTGAGAAACCGCAGATCTATTTGTGCACAAAGTGTCCAAGGCAGAGTTGATACTGTAGAGAGCCTGTGGCAAACCCTAATAGAAAAATAATAGCCCAGACTCATATGGCTTTGAAGTAATAGCTCTTCGGGTACTTAGACTAAATACCTGAATATGGGACAACAAGTAACCATGTGTCCTCAGTTGATCATCCAGAACTGGGTGTTAGATCTGAGTCACCAACCCATAAAGATGGGTGTGCCCAGCACTCAACCATGTCAGGTTCAGGCATCATGGGGAGTTCTTTATGGACAACTAGCCTTAAAAGAAGAGAAAAAAATGGAGGCTGGTTTATAGACTCTTCTGCATGATAATGCAGATACCAATCATGAGTGAGCTTTTCAAAGTTACAACTCCGAAAAACACTGGTAAAAAGAAATTCTCCCCTTAGCAGAATTTCAAGCAGCATACCTATGGTTTTGTTGTTTGAAGTCATTTTTGTTTTACTTTGTCTAAACATAAAGATAGCCAGAGGTCAAATCTACACTAATTTATGGGAGGTAATTAATGGTTTAGCCAAATGGAAAAAACTTTGAAAAAACCAAGAGTGAAGGATGAGTGACAAGGAGGTTTGGCGAATGTGTGTACGAAAGCATATATTAGAATGGACTCCAAATGGGATGTGAATGCTCACCAAAAGTGTCCTTGTAGAAGAGATTCTCAATAATCAGCCCTCTTAAAATCAGATGAAGATCCTACGGAGCATCTGTTAACCTCAACTACACAGTGCCTTCTCAGTGGGCTCACCAATTAAGTAGCCAGGGTGGCACAAATGGTGGTGATATGTGAATTTCTCTTCTTCAAGACCGATCTAGCTGGCCTCATAATTCAAAGTCCAGCCAGCCACCAGGAAGCAAATTGGTTATAATTAGACGCCTTCCAAGATGGCTGGGACCTCAGTGCCTCCTCTGGTAGTGAACATGTGGATATGAACTTTTCTTTTGATGCTTGCCTTCCTTCTGCCAACAATTCCCCAGGACTTATTGAATACAAGCAGTATGTGCCATTGTATCTTTCCTGCTGGAAAATGTCAGTCCAACATGCAAGAGAAGAAAAGAAGGCTGGCATTTCTCACATTTCTACTTAAGCATGCACCCACAAAATCTATCTGCTTCCTGTGCCTGCAGTTTGGGCTTTTTTTGTTGTTGTTCAGAGGCCCTAGGAGCCAGAGAGAAATGCTTCTGTAAGATAATGCAGCAATTGTATGATGATGTGTTACTTGAAATTGCTGCCTCTCCACAACTCAAGGGACACCTGTTGACCATCCTTGGTGAACTGACGAGGCATCCTTTTGGCATTGTGGATTTTAGTGGAAGTAGTTTAAATTTACCACAGTAACCTCTTAAGACAGCAACCTTCTGCCACTGAATGAGTTACTTTCTTAATCATAATGCAGGTAACGAAATCCTGAGGTTTACTTGATTCCCTACAGTCTCCATCTATGGACAGATCCTCCAGCCTTCTAATAATGGTAAACACCAAATAACTGGTAATAATGACATTCTGTTTAAAGGAGCTGGATAGATTTTAGTTACCTTCAACTGATCGATAACTGATTAAATGGTGGAAGTATATTGAAAGTTCATTGTAGCTAAAAGCTTATAGAAAGTTTTTTGGAAACATGTGTCAAAAACCTCTTAAAATATGTGTACTCTTTGACACAGAATTCTCTTCTGAGGATTTCTCTCAAGAAAATAAAATGGCAAGTGCACAAAAGTGTATATAAAGACATGCATCTTTTTCTAATTCAGAAAAATTGAATTTAACCTTGATCTCTAAAATGACAACTGATGAATGAACAATAGCAATCTATAGAATCAAAATCAAACCAGAAATTTTAGAATAATTTTCTACTTCTCAACAAAGAAGAAGAATCTCATAAAATTTAAAGAAAACACAATCCATAAAGATGTGTAGCAGAGTATTTGATTTTCTATAAGTGGTTATTTTTTTGTCTTGTACTTGGAGAACAGGGGAAGGAGTGAGGAATAGCAGGCAAGACCCTACAGTGTTTTGCATATAATTATCAATATTTCTAATTAAATAGCAAAATATGCATGTATTTTTTCATTTAAATTATAGCAACTAAAGGCAGTGGGTACATTTTGGTCATTATTTATTTCACAACCATGTAATGAGTACCCGTTATATGCAATGAATGCCAAGAAGACTAAGATGAAAAAGACATAGGTTTACATGAAAGATTTTGGTAGAGTAGGAGGATCTGAACTTAATGGTTAAATTTTAAAAGTTGTTCCCGGTTACACTGGTGCTCTCCCCTGATTCTCACCCTTTCTGCCCTTTCAATATGTTATGAGGGAGGCACCAATAATATTAATGTATTAACTCTAATGTATGACAGTTATCTTAATTTTCTTCTTCTAGGGGTATTATCACATAAGAACTTTAGAATATTTTCCTTATTTTTGTTATTTTTTTAATAGCTCGGGATTTTATTAACACTTTTCTACACATCCCACACCCCCTCCCCTCCACACACACTCACCTTACCTAACTGCAAAAGCTGGCTGCTTTAGTGTGGAGTAAATGCCGGTATAATTTGCAGCACATTCCCAGTAAATGTGCCTTTGGCCCAAGCAAGTTCATTTCAATTGATTGACACCTCCAGTATGGTATTCTGTGGCACACATTCTCCACTTCCAGCTACGCCTGAAGCTGAGCAGAGCAACACAGAAGTCCTCCTGTGCACCTGATGGAGTAGAAGACTGCTATAAATAACCTTTTCTTTCTTTACCCAATAACCATGCTCAGGTGTTATAAACTTCTTAGACAAAATTCCCTCCGTCATTGATTTACAAACAAATTTTTATAAAACAAAAAAAGAATGTCACTGTGTATTTGGATTTTTAAGAATTGACATTCAACTCTTGGGATATATCAGGTAAGTCACAGGTGCCACCCTCCACGTTCTCCCCTCATGAACATGTGTGCTGCAGTTAAGAAAAGTATTTCCTCTACATTCAGAGCTCCTTTTTTAAGGCTGCCAATCAGTGTCTATTTTTCATATAGCCTTAGCCCTACCTTTTTTAAGACATGATCCCTTTGCTCAAAGACACTCAAGCAGAGTGGGAGGAGAAAGACACAGATACAAATGTGCATTTATTAAATCTAGGCTAGGACAGCTCAATCCTGACAATACAGAAAGATAGAGATGAAGAGATGGGGAGAGAGATTGAGAAATCAATAGGGATTGGAGAAAAGGGGTGAAAAGGTTAGATAAAATGTAGATGGGCACAGAGAGGATGAAAGATGTCCCCATAGAAGAGGGGAGTAACATCAGATGGGACTCTGAGCTGAGAGCGATGCAGGGAACAGGGAAACAATGTTGAAAAGGTTCTTCGGAATGTTTATCATCTAAGTTCATAATGCAAACACAGCCAGTGTGCTGTAATTATACCTATGCCTGTGTTCTGCAGTTCACACTTGTCCTAATTAATCCTCAGTACAATACTTGAAAGTGGCATTATTGCATGAGGAAGGAACTGAGGCTCAATGATATGAATCAGGTTGGCCAAGGTCTATAATCAGTAGGTGCTAAAGTTAGAACCCAAATCCAGATCGGTCCAGCTCCAAATCCTATCCTCTTTGCCTCACCAGTGCCAGCCTAACCCTCTGTGTTGCAAAATCCAAGTGCAGGAAAAATCCTTCTCAGCTGTCATAGCTGAAATCAGATCCACCCAAAATTTCAGAATGGTCCCCATCTGCCAAAATGAGGGGACCCTGCTCACTGCCCAAGTCATCCGAGGGTAAACCTTGCAGAAGACACACTTGCTGATGAGGGACTGATTGGTTTCTAAGGCTTGGCCTGTCCCCTAGGGGCTCGCTGGGGAACTAGGGCACAATCGCCCTGCCTCAGCCTTCAGAGATGCCTCCCTTTAGCCCTCTGTGCTGCAAGGGAAGCAACACTCTCAAGGTCTCAAGGTTGCCCCCTACCACCCCAGGCACTTAAGGAAGTAAAAGAACTAATTAATTATCATTTCTGCGGTTGATACTGCTGTGTCAGTGCTGGGCACCCAGCGCCACTTTGATGTTTGCTTCAGAGCTCTGTGGATCAAGGCTCTTGTCTCTGTGCACATAGGCATCAGAAGGGAGGGTATCGTTGCATAGAGGAGGTCTGGGCGCATTGTTGTCCTACCATTCATCATTAAAAATAAGCTCTAGTCTCCACCCTAAAAGTCTGTGAAATGAAAGCACCTAAGATAAATTGATGAGCTTTTGGCTTTTGGCTCAGGTGGCCATCTGACTTACCCATACATGAATACTTCTGAGAGCAAAAGGACATGTCAAGAATAAAATACTGCAATAACAAGTGTAAAATAATCTTCTTTCCACTTCTCGGAGTCTTTGAAAAATTAGATTTAAAAAATTGTATCACTTATCCTAGTGACTGCTATTAAGTGCATTATGTGTGAACTAAAGCAAGGAGTAAGATTTGAATAAAAGAAAAGGAAGTAAAATGATATTTCAGCCAAGAGATGCAACCATGCTGATGTGTGATGTGTTGAAACAGTAGTAACATTGACAAGTGCTAGAGACACTTGTAAACAAAGAATGATCAATAGTACCATACAAAGTATAAGTCTGTCCACATTTCTTTACAAAGAGCATCTATTTTCATGTGGCATAGTAGTTGCTATACTTTTGAGTTTTCGTTATTTGAAAATAATTCAGCAGTAGGATTCAAACATATCAATGAACTATTGCTGCATAACAAACAGCCCCAAAATTTAGTGGCTTAAAACACAATCATTTATTATCTCACAATTTCTAAGGGTCAGGAGTCGAGGATTGACTCCATTGGGTGGTTCTGGCTCACCGTCTCTCACGAGCTTATAGTTGCTATGTGAGATGTGGCCACTGAAGGCTTGACCTCAGTCCTTGCTCACTCGTGTGGCATGATTTCTTCCCTGGCTGCTCAAAGTCCTCAGTTCTTTACTGCCAGGGCTTCTCCACAGGAAGATTCACAACATGGTGGCTGATCTCCACCACATCCAAAGATCTAAGAAAAAGAAAGTAACCAGGATGGAAACCACATTAATTTTAGAAACTCATCTCAAAACCGACTACTGCTCACGCAGCACAACTCCAAAACCAGTCCACCGCAGCGTGTGAGCCCCACAAGGTGGGGATCATTGAGGCACTCATGGAAATCGGCTAACACATCAACTTTTCATTTTGCTAAATTTTGTACCACTATCTGATATCACAATTATTTCATAAATATAAATGAAATTTTAATTATAAAATATTAGGAGGAGGGTAATCTTGATATATAGGCAATATTTTACCATGAATTCAGAGGATGGCATGAAAAACACTACATTCTCCTTCTTTTTTTTTTCTTTCTTTTTTTTTAAATCAAGAACAATTCTAGATTTGTTTGCTTTATTTACCACTGCCTATCTCCCCTAACCAGGACAGGTAGGTATTTTGTGTCTCGTTGACTGCTCTATACCCAGAGGCTACAACAGGCGTTAACATAAGGTAGGAAACAAACATTCCTTAAATAAGTGAACGATGAACACTTTTCCTTGGATGGGTAACCAGCAGCAGACCACGGCTTGGGAATAACAACCTTGGGCCTCCATCCTGAAGTTATTCTTCCTGCCCAAAAGAACAGAACTGGTCCAGTTGAAGGCACACGTTAAGGGCCAAGTCAGTGATCTCACAGAGCCTCAAGTTTGACAAGCTGCAGAAATTTGCCAATGATTTCAAAAGATTAGCCTCCTATAAAATAACGTTCATGAGATTTGGTCTTTAAATAGAACTTAGATCTATTATGAGTGTGGATAGGAAGAAAAGCAGTCTTAAAGGGAAGAGTTTCTTGTCATCAGCTAAATTTCCATGTTTTTTTAAAGAATGGGACAACTAAGGGTGAAACCTTTACTCAGCATCACAGAATGAATTCCAATCAAGGTCAATGCTTTTTTGTCCTGTTCTTCACTGGTCTTGACCATCTGGGATCTTCCTCACCCCCATTCTCATTCCCGCCCAAGATGGAAAGGCTCAGCCCAGGGTGACCCTGGGCTCTACAAAATATTTGCCTCCCCTCAGCCCCAATCCCCACCAGAAATCCAAGGTGCACTACAACCACCAGGATGTGCTTGGAGACCCCGCACCACCCAACTGCACGGAGCAGGGCCAAAGTGAGCTCAGCACTGCCTTTGTGATTTGTTGTTTAAAAAACAAAAAACAACAACATCAACAACAACAAAAACGCATTCTCTCCAAAAGAAGGCTCAGCAAATATGAGTTATTGCAGAAAAAAAAAGTGTGCTTAGCAAGGGAAAAACCCTCCAGCTGTTCTTAATCCTGATACACACCTTGCTTGAAGCAACAGGTGTGTTTCTTCAAAACAAAACAAAACAACAAAAAAAAAGTATTTTAAAACACATACATCAGTAATTTAAATTCACTAGAGAGCTAGTTATTTAGAGAAGCCCTGTTGTAAATCCTTTCACAAACTGAAGAACATTAAAGTAATTACCCTCTAATTTAAGGACTCTGTAAGGTCAACTATTTAAATGTCTAGCTTTCTTAATTTGAGGCACACCCGCTTTAAAACTCATTATGGCCAACAAATGTATTTCTTTCTTGTCTTTAACAGAAAAAAAAACACAATATTTTGGTGAAATAAGCAGAATATATCTATTATCCTGGCAACTGTTATAACACATCCTTTTTGCAAAGAGGATTTCTGTTGAACTAATCTAGGCTTAATATGATCTAGAAGCAAATTGTCTTATATTTAAAAACATATTGCTAGCACATACATTCTAAGTCCCTGTAATTTGTATTTAATCTTTAAACTCCTGGAATTTGTATTCAACCTAGTCAAAATATTTAGTTATTAATATGATAGTTAATCATGATGTGTTTTTATTTATCCATAAATGTAACAAAAAAGCTATCAACTAAAATAAGTTAATAAAAATATTATAAAATATTTGGAAATATCCTTTAAAGTATTTCTTTAACCAGTACTTTTACATGCCAATTAGCCAAGATGAAAAAGATACAATGAAAATTATTTTGCCTATTTCTGACAACGTAGCTTTCCAAATTATTTAATGAAAGCAGGCATGCCGTGGCAGACTACACCAAAATTTGCACACTCAAGTAGAACAAAATTCTGTCTGTAACTGGGGGTCTGAAGAAGTTGTTGGGCCATCAAAGTCCTTGAAAGACAAATCCAGATGATGGAGGTGTGCTGGTACATGCTGTGAACAGAGGACTCAGGGAGAGTTCAGCTCTCTCCTGTCACCTGGCCGAAGTGCAGAGCCACTGACCACCATACCAAGGTGGTCATTGACCATCTCTTGGGTCACTGTTCACAGTGAGTCCAGTAGGAATGGCTCTCCTTAGAGCACAGTCCAGAGAGCTTCTCACATGTGACCAGTGCCCCCTGAAGGTGCTGCATGGCCTCCACTATTCTCTCCTCTTCAGATTCAGCTGTACAAGGCTCTGGTCTAAACGTAGGCAAGGCGGGATGATTGTTTGACCATTTCCAGTTCGCTCTGGCCATATCGGAATAAAATGGTGACAACTCCTAGACAGAGGCTTTTGACTCTTCTGCAGTACCAGTAACTTCTCCAAGCACACCAAGGGGCTGTACTAACTAGCGAATGTGACTTTTCAAGGTGAACCCAAGAAGTGGCAGTGCGGCCAGAGAGTGTGGTGGGAGCTGTAGCAGATGGGACAGTGAACTCCTGACTCAACGCATTCAAAGCCACATATTTCACAAACTTGAACTGTGCAGGGGACCAGATTCAAACTACGGGCTGCCCCCAACTGGCTGCCATCAGGGAACAACATCGATGACATTTTATAGCATGTGACAGCTTCCCAAGAGAGAGACGAGCACACTTAACTTGTACCTTCTGCTTTGTCTTTTTGCTCCACGTAATTGTAATAATAATATCCTCCTCATCATCATCATCGTCGTCATCCTCACCATCACCATCACAGTTAATATGTCTTCAGAGGTCACCACATACTAGCAATGTTCTGAGGGCGGCACACACATTCATTTCATCTGGACACCACCCCTGTGTGCGTTGTGGCTTCAAATCCTATCTCCCAACCCCAGTCCAACACTGCTGCTGTGATCTTTCCCATGTGAGCTGCAAGCATTTCTGCTCAAGTGCAACATAATGGGGCATCAGTTCACAGCTGCTCCTCACACCTCACGTCTGTCTCCGGCCCTAGCTTCTTTGATGCTGCAGGTGGGCCCACAGAACCCTGCTCAGTGCTTGCACACGTGCATGAGAAGCTCAAGGGTGGCTGACCGCCCAGGATCAAAGACGTAGAGTTCTGAGACGTGTCTCACAAGGTCTCAGGGACTGAGCAGGCAGCCATGCACCAGGGCCTCCTCAGTGAGCTCCCGTGGTCTGGACTCTTCCTCCTTCTGGGGCCCCCTCCCCTGAATCCCCACCTCCGCTTCTGTAAACTTTTCTCATTCACCTTTGTCTTTGGCCTCTGCTTTCAGGGCATCTAAGCTGGGCTGGTTGGAAACAAGGCAGCCCGGGAAGGTGGACACCCAGAATCAGACATCAGAGCTGGATCATTGACCCATCATATGGCAATAAGGATGCCACTTCTGCAGATCAGTGGCCGGTATGATCACAGTCTCTGGGGCTCCTGCTTGTGAGTGATTGTGATGTGGGACAGGTGGAAGGGGAAGTACAGGTTAGCAATAAACACTGCACTTAAATGGTACAAAGCAATGGTCACCATAACTGTTGTGGTGTTTCATCCATCACTTTGTTACACTCAAAAAAAGAAAACAGCACTTCATTATGCGTTTGTCAAAACCCAAGGAATGTACAACACAAAGAGTGAAACCTGATGTAAACTACAAACTTTAGTTAATAATACAATCAGTAGTCTTGATATTATCAATATTATTGAGCCAATCTATGTTGGCTCATCAGTTCCAACAAATGTACCACCCTAATGCAGATGTTACTAAATGAAAAAAGCTGTGTCAGGAGATGGGGTGCGGGATGGGCAGAGAGGGTCTATGGGAACTCTGTACTTTCTGCTCAAATTTTCTATAAACGTTAAACTGCCCTAAAAAAATTAAAAGTCTTATTTTTTAATGACTATAAAGAAGTTAAAAAATAAAACAGCAGGCTTGGATTAGTCAGCTCTCACCTCAAGGCAGGTTCGAAAGGAAGAGGAGAAAAAGTCACAAGGAGGACTGCGGACACCGCCCTTATCCCAAGTCGGAACAGCAGGAGTGCAGGCGAGACCAGCGCACCAAGGCCGCAAATGGAGCCAAAGGAACGTGAGGCTGGACCAGGGAGAGACTGTTGACTGGGTCCTTGTACCTGTTGTCGATGGCTTCTTGAAGTTGGAACAAGGTAATGGTCCACAGCTAAAGAAGTGGACATAAGAGAACCATCTTGGCATAGACGTGAGGAAGAGTCAGAAGGCATAAGCAGTGACAATGTCCTAAAGGGTTTATTGAGTGGAGAGTCCAGAGAGCCTTCTCGCAGACCCTGTATGGGAGCAGCGGGGAGGTCTGGCTTCTTGGTGTGGCTCAGTGCTGCGGCCCTCAGCACTCACACTGGGCTCCTCAGTGTCAGTGATGAGTGCCAGGTTTCTAGAATAGCAGAGGCCATGGGAGCATCACTAACCATCAGCAGCAATAGCGATAATGACTGTAATGGGAGGCAACCAGGATGCCTTGACCTCTAGGGAACTGTGTCAGTAGCTAACAGATTATAGCATTCTGAGGGGCAAATAGATGACAACGACTGGGGTGCTAGTCAACTTGTATGTTAAAAATAATAATCAGATAATAGTAACAATAATACCGTAACTGATGAACAGAAGGTGACATCAGCCATTACAGCAGAAAGTTGCACCCAACCCCACCACACCCGTTTCCAGAACTAAGTCAGTTCACAGACCACAAGCCATTGACGGAAAGAAACACCCAGCCCTCTTGAGGGAGGACTCTATGACATCCCTACAAACACATACAATAAAAATTTTCCTGATGTTTCTCTACAGAGACCTTCAGCCTGTGCAACTAAGTCCTTGCAAAGGGATTAGCCAGTCTTTCCAGGGCTGATGAACACAGGCTCTGAGTGAAACATCAGAAATGCCACCATAGACCCCAGAGAGAGTGAGACAAGTGATGGAGAGATCTGGCCCAGGTCCATCTATGATGAGAGAACAGCTCACCTGCAACCATTTCCCTGAACTACTTAGAGTGTCGCTGGGATACAAAACCTTAACAACTGACAGACCTTGTTTATTTACTGTGGAGCAAGGACCACTGTGATGGGAAGAACAGGCAGACATCTCTGAAACTACCCAGATACCCCCACAAACACACACACACACGCACACACACACTCACAAACACACACTATAGGAAACCAGTGCATCCAAAGAAGACTACAAAAATCTGTGCCACTGTCCAAGATTAAAGATGGCAGAGCTATGGTTACCATCATATTCTCACCCAATTCACCCTTCTGGGTTCTGTGAAAACCAACCAGCACTTGGCAGATAACTTGGGACCAATGTAACTTAGCCAATCACAGTTGCTGTGCCACATGTGGTATCTTTGCTAGACGGAAGTCCCAGCATTGGAGCAAACTGCCACCCCAGCAGCTTTCCCCCTAATAAGCTCATCCTAGATTGACCCCCCTTCTCTCCATGTCTCTTCCTCTGTCCTACTCCTGCTGCCTGGGATACCGTTCTCGTACAAGCAACTCAAACAGATTCCCTTTGCTCACACTCAGCTTCCAGGAACATCCAGGCTAAGCCAGAGTCTGTCATTATTCCCATTCAACTGATGAAGAAAAGCCAAATAATTTGACCAAAGAGGTATAGCTAGTGAGTAGAGCTGGGCAGGCGTGTGAACCCAGGCAAGATGACTTTTAAATCTATACCCTTCACCACTATGCTTAGTCAAATAAGACAAAACAATTTGAAGAAATGCCGACTTCGTTTCTGGAAGTCCTAACTAACAGATTCTAACGTCCTGAATCTATTTTCTGAATAATCTCAATATAAAGTTCTCCAATCCTCTAAAATCTTCAGGTAATTAGAAAAAATTAGAACTTTTACTTAAATCATCCAAACAGTTGCCTCAATTCTGTTCTTTTCTTTGACTCTACTGAGGCTGTCTCTCTCAACTCATATTATGTCGCCTTATCTTTTACAATGATTAAAATTGTAACAGAAGGTTAAAAGTTGAGAGCAGCTTGGAGAAAGTACCATTCAAAGAGGTAGAGCACATTTTTGAACCTAGTGGCCCTTTGTAGTAGCACCGGGTTCATGCTATGATTGTTAGTCAGTCTAAACTAAGTTCTAGGAGCAAAAAATAAATCAGCTGTTTTTTTTTTTCATTGAATTCCTTTGAATTTTTCTTATTTTACAAAAAATAAATCTTACAGAAGAAAAAAATATATTTTTCTCATCTCAGAAAAGAAAAAATGCAGTAGCAAACATCTGTGATGATTGAAATCTTTTTCCTTGACTTCACGGGATCACTTTCTCCCACGTCTCCGGGTGACATCTTGTCATTATTTTCCTACACTTCCTCTGGTCATCCCGCAAATGTTAGGCCATCCTGAGAATATTGCCCAGGTGTTGTTCTCTCCTTGCTTAATCTAAGGCCTTCTGTCATCCATGACCCCTGTCCTCACTCCCAGCCCTTTACACACACACACACACACTTACACTAAACCCAGCTACTTGCCACCCCCAAAAACACCAAGCTCCTTCATGCCTCAGTGCCTTTGCACATCCAGTTCTATAGCTAATGAACTCATATTATACTTCAAGGCCAAGTTTCAACGTCACCTACAATCCAAAGCCTTTACTTCCACTATTTTCTCCTTAGTTTTGCAGGGCTTATCTTATAGGGCTCATCACATCGTGCTTCAGTTTGTATAGACTGGATGTGGTTTGCAGAACTGTAGGAGCTGCCTGCTCACTATTTAGCAAAATGGAAGGGTATGACTATTAAAAGATGAAAAAGCACATGATCATTTAGTGGTTTATATGTCGTACCAGGCTGAATAGTGGCCTCCGAAGATGTCCACATCCTAATCCCTGACACCCATGAATATGTTTTCTTACATGGCAAATAGGACATCATAGATATGACTAAATCAAGGATCTTGAGATGTAGAGATGATCCTGGATTACCCAGTTCAGACCAGTGTAATCAAGACTATCCTTATAAGATAGGAGGGTTAAAGTCAGAGAAGGAAATAAGACAACAGAAACAGAGGTCAGAGCGATGCAGCCACAGACAAGGACTGTGGGTGGCCTTTAGAAGCTAGAAAAAGCAAGGAACAGGTCCTCCCCTAGAGCCTTCCAAGGGACCACAGCCGTTCCGATGCTTTGCTTTATGTCTTGTGACACCCAGTGCGGACATCGACTGTCAGAACTATAACATGTGAGTGCTGTTTTCAGCAGACCACCAAGTTTGCAGTCATCTGCTACAGAAGCCATAGGCAACTAAGACTCACGTCTCTCACACAGGAGATTCTGAGTTGCTCAAAAGCAAAAAAAAGCAAAGATCAGTTATGGCCATCTTTTTATCTCTAGTAATTATCTCTATCTGGCAGAGAGTAGGAACTCCAAAAATGTTTGCTGAATTAAATCAAAACCATAATGAGATATTACTTTACACTTGCTAGAATGGTTATTATAAAAGAAAAGTGAAAGGTAACAAGTGTTGGCAAGAAAGTGGAGGAAAGGGAGCATTTTGACATTGTCAGTGGACATGTAAATTGGTGCAGTATGACTATGCCTCAAAAAACTACAAATGGAACTGCGATATGACCCAGCAATTCTTCTTTTGAGTATATAACCCCAAAATGAAATCAGTATCTCATAGAAACATCCGTGCTCCCATGTTCATTGCAGCATTATTCATAATAGCCATGATATGAAAACAACCTAGGTATATGTTGACAGATAAATGGATGTATGTTGACAGATAAATAAATATGTATGTATAATGTACATGTATGTGTACATTATATATATATATATATATATATGTATATATATATATATATATATATATATATGTATATAAAATGGAATGTAACTCAGCCTTAAATGGAAGAAAATCCTGTCATTTGCAACAACATAGATGAAACTGGGAGACACAATGCTATGTGAAATAAGCCAAAGAAAGAAAAAAAGCTGCATTTATATATGTAATCTATAAATGCCAAATACACTGAGGTAGAGAGTAGAAGGGCAGTTACTGGGGCAGGGAGTTGGGAGAAATGAGAGGAGTTGGGCACAAAGTTGCAGTTACATAGGAAAAATAAGTCTAGAGCTCTAATGTTCAGCATGACTATGATTAATAACACTGTACCAAATACTGGAAATTTGCTCAGAGTAGATTTCAGGTACTCATGCACAAAAATGATAACTATGTAAGAAGATTGTTAATTAACTTGACTCTAGTGATCATTTCACTATGTCTATGTACATCAAATCATAATGTCTACCTTAAATATATACAATCTTTATTTTAAAAAATAAATACATATACATTGTTTAAAAGAAATGTCTGCCAAAGTGAACTAAAGTGAACTAATTATATAACTAACGTTTATTGGTTTAAGTGCATACCTCATTATAAATATTGATATAACCTTACTGGGGATAAAGATAGGTCTTCAGTATATAGAAAAGCATAAATAAAATTTATTCAGCAATTATCGAGTGGATGATTAACAATATTTTCTTTTTTGTTTGTCTTTGTTTTTAAATTCTCTTACCTTTGCATCCATATATTTCTAAACTTTAAGATTTAGGTATTTTGATTCACTAATGACTAACAAACTGAAATGTTACTGGTAAATCACAAATACTATCCATCTTCAACTTAACTGAAAAGCATCTGAAATGAGTTAAATATTAAATTCCTAAAAACTGTTTTAGCTTAGACTGTGACTAAGCATGAAAATTTCAGTTAAGTAGCACAATTTCCTGAAAGTTAAAAATAAGTGAAAAAAAGGAGTTCTGCTGCATTATATTGTAAATTTTTAAATATTAACCAAGCTTGAGCTTCTCTAAAAATTAGCCTGAATACAAGAAGGGCAAATTATCACTGAAAATCCAACCCTTATTAGGCCATATGAGAAAAACAAAGGCAGTGCCATGACTTGCCAGAATTGGAATTAAGAATTAGAATAATAATTGCAATTAAGGTTCATATTCCCAGATATACAAAAGAATTTTGCCTTTCTGCACAGCAATCATATCCCAATGAAAGCAAGTCAAGAAACTCCATCACACAGTAATATTGTCACTATGGAACGATTTGGATCACAAATCACTCAGACTATACCAAGTGCTAACACTGCTAGCTTTTTATTGCTTTTTTTTTTGTATTATTGCTGTATATTTTTTTATCTAATCTCCACCTGCATTCCTCCTTTCTCATTGTACATTTACTTTCCCCTTACTTCTCTCTCTCAATTAATTATTAAAGTGGGCATCTCAATAAGATCCAGAGAATCTAGTTAGATTGAGAGGAAACTTTCCAGGACCCACTGACCCAAGGTGGCCATAAGTCTACACTAGTCCTAACCTACCATCACACTGAGACAGGGCTCTGGGCCATAAACCATCATGCATTCTGTCACTATGAGGTGAGCATTCATCTGTCATTTAGTCACATGTATTGGCCACCTACTTTTTCCCAGGCACTGAACACTACCCTCAAGAATAGAGTGGAAAAAGAGATATTTAACAGTTCTGTGTTATAATTCAAGGTGCCATTACAAATACAAATTTCTGAGAGGCACAAAAAAGTGTCATGAGGCATCTTCAAAGGTCAGATTTTGACATTTTGGATGTGAGGGAGCCTTGAGACATTCAAATGGAAATGTTAATAAATAAGTGGATCTGAAGTTGCAGCCAAAGTTTAGACGAAAGCTCTGCCTGCTTTGGAGGGTACAGATATGCAGAATAAATGAAACAGAAACTACAAGATTGGATGAAATTTCCTGGGAAGGGAGTCTAATGAAAAAATTGCAATGGTTCATAATCTAACAGATGAAACCCTACATTTAATAGATAAGAGACTCATCAAGGGCAGCCTGAGATGTAGAAGGAAAACTCAGAAACATATCCTTCAAAGAGGATGATGGCATTTTTGATCTATATCAGAAATACGTGTAACTCAAGTTCTCTTACCTAGAATAATAATAGCAATACACCAATTTCTCTCTCTCTCTCTCTCTCTATCTCTATCTCTATCTCTATCTCTATCTCTCTCTCTCTCCTCCCCACCCCTTCCATTCTGCCTTGAAGTCAAATGACAGCCATGTACCACACAGATGGTTACTCATGTTTTGGATACAGCTGGTGGCCATGAAGTCAAAGAAAGCAAGTGCTCCATGGATGATACATCTACAAAGTTTGCCTAGGTCTTACCCAGTATGCTACACTGTGCATACTTATAGATTTGCAAATTCATATATTTATTTCTGTACTCAGATTATTCAGTACTGAATTTTTATTTATTATTCTGAATATTTAATATAAATCACTCAGGTGATTGGTAAAGAGTGGGAAGTTGAATTCCATGAATAATTGCTTCAACTATCTACGTTATTTTTGCATACAAACACAACTATTTCACATATAAATTCATGAAAACAGCAGGCCGTGAAAGTAAAAATATCTACATAAAACCAACAAACTGGGCCCTGCCATCCATTCATTTTGTTCTATTTTTTCATTAACTCTGATCTTTGTAGAAAATCAGTTCATAAACTTTTCTACCTGGATTATTTAACTTCCAAAATTAATTATTGAGCCACTATATTCTGAAGATGCTCATTTCAACTATTGCCAAACTTCTCAATCAATTGATTTCCTAAAACCACACTTGAACATTCCAGGCCAAAGGTGTGATCCAGGATTCTCAAGTGGTCTAGAAATTGTAGTCGAAAACCACTCCCAAAACACCTTTAAGATAGGCTTAAGCCTGGTCATGATGATTTGTCTTCAAAATCAAAATACATGGAAATCAAAATACACAGAAATTTGATCATCTTTATCATCATACATTATTGTTTCATATTACTACTCACCAACCTTTGCATAAAGCCCTCTACTGTACCAACTAATTAAATGATACAATGTGAAGAAAAAAAAAGACATGTAAAATCTGTCTGCAAAACACCCAAACAGTGGGGTTTTTTTCAACATTCGATACTATTCTAAATAATACACAAGCACAACTAATGGTCCCACTGAAGAATGTATTTTATTCACACATTTCTTTGGATACATTATATCAATTAAATATGATGCAGAGAGTCAAATATAAATCATGAAATAATGTGAAAAATGAAAAATATATACATATATGCTTTTCTGATATGCTTTAAAGCATCTTAACTTTTCAGGATCTTTCAAAGCCTCAGCACAAAACTTAACTAAATCAGAGGGGCGCTGATCTGAAAGTCCAGCTGTACTTCTTTCACTGTCATAGAAACACAGATTTCCATCTCTACCCACATCAGGTAACTGCCATCAGCAATGGGAACTTGAAAGAACCTGTCATCAACCAATGAACATAAATCATGGTTTATGTGTCAAATAGCATATATATATTATTTCTATGATCTATCAAGCATAAAAATGAAAGAAGTAGGTATCGTCATTGCCATTTTATAGTTTCAGGAATTGAGACTGAGCTAGGTAAAATCACACACCAAGGTCCCATGGAATTTCACCTGCCAAAGCCCAGGGTCTGCCCACCAAAACCCACCCTCTGGAGAAGGGAGCTAGTGAGAGAAGCTCGCTGACCATCATCCTCGAGAAAATTTTATGCACTTAGCAACTCATTTTTAACTCTCCACACTTTCACTAGAAGACAATTTTAAACAGCGATGACCTCTGTCATTAACCTAAGTTTTAAAAAGTTCATGTGTAGAGATTTCAGTGACTGCCCAACAAAGGAGATGAATAAGAGTTCCTAGGTTAAATAAACATCCCTTCTGACTCTAAATAATATGAGGTCAAGCAACCAAATTGGCCACTTTTTTTATGAATGGATCAATATATTTTTTTGTTCAGAAATGGATTTCCTGTTAAACACAAGTCAGCACAGCCTAAGACTCTTTCTTCTTCCTCGATGCAAAAAAGGATTTCTTTTCCTTTAATTATGACGCATGAGCCCTGAAGTCTACCCATAATTTTAGGGTAGAAAGCTAATTTTAAGGACAAAGGAGCTTGTTTTCTCTCTAACCCAATGGTCCAGGGTGGGCTGGCAGGCAGGTCTGCTCCTTGCAGACATTAAAAGACTTCAGTTCCTTCCATCTAGTTTCTCCACATCCCCTTCCCCAGGATATCGCTGTCATCTGCATGTTCAAAGTTGGTTGTAGGCTGTTCTGTATTTTAGTACCAAGCAAAGGGAAAAGCTAAGTAGAAGCTGAGAGATGTCTCCTATCACTCCTGCTCACATTTCATTGGCAAGAATGAAACGTACACTTGCAAGTGAGACTTGAAACATAGTCCCTAGCTGAGAGGCCACATGGCTGGCGGAAACTAGATTATTACCTTGAAGGAGTGGGAAAATAAATTTGGTGGACAGCCAGCCATCTTCACACTGGGGTATGCCCACAATTTTGGGGGGTATGTGCAGCAAAAGCCAAAGTTCACTCTACACACACATACACACACACACACACACACACACACACACACATTAATGAATCAAAGAAAAAAGAAGTCTAATGAATTCAAATACACAATAAACAAAATACTATTTTACCCAAGATTGTGACCTGGAATTTTCCACATGTTTACTTCATATTCCTGTTTTACTTAGAACAACCTTTGAGAATAAAAGGCCGTAACATTTTAGTATGTATATGGAAAAGGGATTCATCTATGAAGAATAACAAATAATTAAAATATTGCTGTGTGACACAGAGGGTCAAGGACATACCCAGGATGTCTCCAAATCTGAAAAGGGTGCTGAGCTGGAAATCAAAACAAAACCTAAGACTCTCCAAGCCCAAACATAAGGGCCTTAGACACACATATGGTTTCCATCTCTAACTGAAAGAGCTGGATCTAAATGGAGTTTCAAAGCACATATGCAGTTTCATAAATAGAATTAGGTAGAGCAGGATACCTTCCAACCCAGAAGTTTAGCAATGTCCTTTGCACAACTAAAAATTTGCTGTTCTAAAAACTAGTCTTTTCTAAAGTTTCCTGGCTGGTCTTGGATCCTCATAAAATTTGGTTTTCACATGAGTTGGGGAAGCTTTAAAGGCTTGTTTTGTGCAAAGGCTAATGAGAATGCCAGAATTTTTATTTTAGGCTAAAGTATATAAATTAAGCTGTACATAACTTGAACACTTGAGATGTACCTCAATAACATAAATTTAGGGATTGACTTTTCAATGAAATGTACATTTTATTTTTTAAAAAAAGTTGACCAATTAGACAGCAATCAAAGTTAAAAATAAAACATTTTCTATGGTCAAGAGAAATGTACCGAATCTAGAACTGTAGTTCTTTCAGGGTCTTCTGTCGAAGTGCTATACTCAGCCTCCTCGATGGGCCATAAATGTGAAATTATAAAAAGAAAAATCTAAAATTATGAGTCTGAAGTGAGTGAAAGAACTATGAGAATGCACCCAGAGGACCTAATTGTCCCTACTTCCTCTATTTATATACCCACTGCATGATCAATTCTCAATTTTTTTCAAGGTCCTGGAGACATACATAGCAAAAGTCCTTGTTGAGCAATATAGAAATTGTATATCCTGTCTATTTCACTTCCTATTAACACATTAACACATTGTTTCTCAGTGAGCCTGTTTGATTTGGGGAGTGTTTTAATGGTTTACTTTTTGACTCTTTTTGCGCTTTGACTGGCTGATTGATTTGCCCATTCTCATGATATTTCTCTAATTGCTATCATTCTAGGGGAAAAAACTAAAATAATGCTTGATGTTCATACTTTTCATTGGTAAATAGGTCAAAACTTAATAATTTTAGCAGATTTCTACTCAACCAGCATTATCTAAGTGTAATAGTTACTGAAATTATTAATGAAAATATTCCACTGAGGTCTCTAAAATTAACCATATCATCTATACAAAAAAATATATATATATAAATTTCTCAGAGATTTCCCATCCTTGCTCCTCTGCTTTGTGATATGGAGGTTTGACAGTAATTGTCGGGATTAATTAATCTGTTTTGTTAGGAGAAGGCTGGAAGTCAGCCAGTGTGCAAGTCTTATGGTTAAGTTATTAAAATTGTGTCTTCAATATGAAATTAAGATAGTGCAATTACTAGATGAACTCAGAACTCTCTCAAACTAGTCCACAAAGACAAGGGGAAAAAGAGTACACAGACACTTTTGCCAATATGCATTTTTCCCTTGGAGTAGCTTCTTAGGACTCATAGGACTTGGTAGTTGGGAACAGTTTTCATCCACTCTCATCTAGAATTGATGAGAATAAGGTTCAGAGAGGTGAATGATTTGCCCCGTTTGCATCATTTTTGGACTCCCATTCCAGTGCTCCTTCATCATCATAGCCTGGCTGCCAAACTCTGTCCAGTAATCATCTTGAGAAAAATTAGTCATGGAAATCATGAGACCTCATAGTCAATGCTGCAATAACTTTAGCTTCTAGTCAGTCATTTAAAAAGCTGGTAGGAAGTCACAGAAATGGAAAACGTGGCCATTACAAGATGTTACAGAAAGAAGAAGAAATCCTCAGGAATCCTCATGCACAGGCAGTTGCTCTTCTAAGTCAGGTTAACAGGGGTCTTCCTAGAGGGCATCCTGAAAAGACGAGAGTAGAAAAATTTCACTTACTCTCTCCATTCTCAATAACACAAGTGAATGTCAGCAGCCCACTCACCTGGAGAACTGTCATAATAGCCTGGGAACCTGTGAGCATTCACCTGCCGGGACCATTGAACACAGGAACAGCGCCTGAGGCTCTTTGATGAGAGAGTGAGTCAAAATGAACCTTTCCCCTCTGAGAGCTAACAGTTCGAGGCCCCTCTTCATCTTTGAAGGTGAAACTCCAAAAGTTAGATTAGAGGGGTGGCATTTGGTTAGTAGGACCTCTGGCTCTTTGTCCAACAGTTTTCTTTTTAACTAAGTACATCCATCCCCTTATAAGCCATGTTACTTTCATGTGTTCTTCTATTTCAAGAACAATGAGCTCACCATGATCATAGGGGGTTTTCTAGAAAGCAGCATATGTGAGTAAAATTGCCCGCATGTACTTTCACCAGCAGATTTGATTCATCATTAGAAGGAATGGATGCAGATGAAGCCAGCTGCTATATCCTATGGCTGGATTGTCCACAGGAATGGGATCAGAGAATACATAGAAGAGAATTAAACTTGGGCCATCATGGGGAGTCCCACACACATATGTAGGTTGAGCCATCCCAGACCTTGCCATTCTCTTTACCAATGGGTGAGTCATAATGGAGAAGATAACACTGATGGGGATTCACCTACATTTTCTCCATAACTAGAATGAGTTTCTAAACGACACTCTCCACTACTAATTAACACGTTCATTCTTAACTCACAGCCACTATTTGATTAATAAATATTTACTTAGTGCTGCATTAAACACTGTACAAGGCACCCTTCAAGCTTCCAAGAGCAGAATATGTAAATAGTCTGCTACCCTAATCATCTTTGAGGTGAACCGTCCCCTCCCCCATTTCTATAACCAATAGTCTCACTTTGTCAATATTGAGAGCAGATTGCAGACTTGAACAGAGTGGACACCACGTATCCTCCAGGTGCTTTATAGTTCAATGTGCTATGTGCTTAATTGTTATGTTTGATGACTACTAATGGAAACAGAGTCTGGAGTCTTGGCTGCTGTGAAAGATGGGATGGTAGCATACAGATTCAGCACCACCCTCTCCTTTTCATTAGCCTACAGGAGCACCCATGTCAGGCATAATGTTCCAGAACAGCATATCAACTAGGCAAGCAGAGGCTTGAGGGGATTTAGGAAAGTGTCTGACCAAATGCTTCACTCCAATTCTGTTTATTGTGGTTTCTATTGAGTACCTGTCATCTTATCACCTAGTCTCTTTGAAATGATGGCCACTTAGGGAGAAAAAAAAAAGAAAAAAAAGAAATAAGTAAAGGATACAGAAAACCCTTCTTTTTTTCTAATTCCAAAATACACCCTGACCATCAAACCTTTAGAAGGCTGCTAGACCTCCAGAAATATCTCAATGGTAGAGCCGAGTAAAATCTATACATTCCATCCTATTTGTATTTGTTGGGACATACTGAACTATGCTATGGTGACAAATAAAAGCCAAAACAGCAGGAGCTATTGTGTCTGTTGGTGTTTCTATTAATAGAAGCTTTATTTTGTGCATGAAAAGTTAATACATGTCAGTAGGGCTCTCATCCATCTCATGTCTCAGGGATCAAGGCTCCTTCAGTCTTGCAATGCAATCACTTCAACACATAGCTCACAGGGAAGAAAGAGGATGGAAACTCATAACCTCCTTGAACCAAAACAAGAGCTCATTGTACAGTACTAGTCAGGAGGCCTCCCTCCAACCACTTTTAGGCCAGGTGAGTCTTTTTGTGTGCTCAGGAATGAAGGAACATCAGATATGGAAAGTTCTAGGCATCTCTACCACTTTCACCAGTGGCCACATTCTTACACTGTGAAGATGTTGTCTTATGGCCACCTTCAAACATGTTAGTGAGTGCCACCTTTAAATATTGCCGAAAGTCCCTCTACTTTACAGACGATGAGCTCACCATGATCCCAAGGCTCTGTCTTCCCTACCCACACAAGGGGCCAAAGCTTTTTTAACACCAGCTTCCAGGAGTATTGTGCCATCTGCTTCTTACCTGAAGATATAGATTAATTTCTACAGTATCAATCTAGCCATCAAAACATCAAGAGTGACAGAAGATGGAAACTTTAATTCTCCAGAATTTCTTAGAGCAAAAGGCATCAGTTTTTGTTAAGAAAAGTACTTTCAACAGTGGTTGGATATAAATCCACAAATGCTGAGTAACCTGTGTTAAACATATGAAGCTGAAGTTACTTCAGAGCACGAGGAGTGTGGGGCAGCAGAAGGCCTCCTTCCCCGAGTTGGTACCTTCCTAGGAAAAGCCTTGCCTTTGGTAAAGCTGCTAAACTCTGAATTGACATGTGTAAACAAAGACTTTTGATTAAAAAAAAGAAGGTATGGACTAGGAATCAAGTGCTGAGAAAAAGTCATTGCAGGAATGAGGATTCCAGTCAAGTCTGGCCAGTTCCTCAAGGGAGGATGCCCCACTGACACTCAGCCCCATAAGGAAAGACCTCAGTTGTACCAGAATGAGGCTGGAGGAGGCTTGAGGAGGCTTCCAGCTATGACCCTGGGTGATAAGAAGCTTCAAGTGATGTAATGAACTCATTTTATAATATCCCTTCTAAATACTTCACATTACATCTCCTGAACATCTACAACAGCAGTCAACTACTTTTGCTTCTTATGGAATTTACCAGACTGCTTGCTCTCTGTTCATTTGGGAATTCAGTCTAGATTCTTCCACCTCACCACCACTTCTCACATGCACTCACTTAGAGAACTTCCTCTGCAAGAATCATCGCCGTGCCTGGCTCTACCTCGAGATCAGATAAAATAAAAGAGGCAGTGTTGCATAATAGTAAGCCCCAGAACTAAGCAATACAATTGCATGAGCATGTAACCCAGCTTCAGTCCCTCATCTATATGAAGAACACTTATCTCCTAGGGCTATGCTGGTGACTAAAGGAGAAAAAGACTATAAAACTATGAGTAGTATATAAAAGACTATAAGAACTGGTGTGTAGTAAGCCTCAGTGAATGTTGGCTGCTATGATTACTACTGCCCTCCTTGTATGAAAATGACAACAGAAAGAAATGCTATGTGGGAGATGAATTACTGTGATATAGCTCGGCTGGACTGAGAGATGATTGCGGGAAAAGGACTAGCACTGGGAATCCTCCAAGTGGCCTGGAATAGGTTACAGCATAAGAAAATCCACTTTGTATTGATGAAAGACCTGATGCTGTTGAGAATTCTGTGGCATCCACTAAGTGGATTAGGGATGTGGAAATGAAGGGAAAGCAAAAAGGCACTTCCCAGAATCCTGAAGAATGGCAGACACTATGAGTGGTCCCCAGCATGTTTACCAAGTCTTCCAAAGTGCTTGGTTTTTAAACAGAAGAATAGAGACAGCTAGGTGTGACCACGTGACTATGGCCCAGGCATGAGATATAAGTGAAAGTATTATGCAGAAGCTCCTGGGAACCCTCCTTAATAAGCAGCAGGCATGTGTCCTTTGCCACATCCCCACTCCTCTTTCTTGCTGACAGGAATGTAGGTGGGATGGGCAGCTCAAGAGCAGTCATCTTATACTAAGAAGTGTCCTTAGAAATGGACGTTCACGTATAACCACAAGAAAGAAGCAGTAGGAGGCAGAGGACAGACATTCCTGAAGGCTAGTGTGCTATACAAGTAAAGTCACTGTCACTTCAGAGGAGAGAGAGAAAGGAGAGGGTGAGACTAGCATATCACTTGACCATCTACCTCCAGATTCTTATTTCTAATAGAAATAAACCTCTTATCTCACTGAAGTTATTCTGGGCCTTGTTTTGTGCATAGTCCAACTTAATCCTCAACGGTAGTAACTTACTCTACCCACATGGCCATTGATGACATTTCTATTTAACCAGCTCTTACTGTTCATCACATTTCCCCACAACTGTGCTAGCACTTATTCTATCATTACTCTTACTTCAGAGATGTTATAATCTCACTTCCATTCAGAGGCTCTACAAAAATGAAGATTGACTGTCAGTCTTTCTATTGCCCATCTTGACTAGATACTGTAATAATTTTCACAGATTTAATAAAAAAAAAATGGGGGCCAAGACAAAGCTTCATGATATTGCCTAGATCTGGTCCAAGGAATACCTCATTCAGCCATGGGAATACATTCCAAAATATATATATTATTTGAAAAATGCTCCTGGCCTCCCTTTTTCAAGAAGAGTTGTCTCAAACACAAGCAGCATTCTCCATGACTTATCCAGTGTAAACCACTATTCCTCCTGGGTGGTTAGTGAATGCAGGATGGCTCCTTATAATAGGCCAAGTTGGCAGCACTGACCCTGCACATTCAGATGGCTCCTTCACTCCAGATGCCGGATCTGAGAGATACTGCCTGCTGGCACCTTAGATCGTGCTCCCAACTTGGCCAGAGAAGGAGAATGAAAGGGGCGGAGAAGCAGTTCCAGCCAGGTGGCACTCGGTATCCTGGCTGTTCCACCTCTCATTATCCTCCATGACAGAGGTCAAGCCCCCATCCCTCCTCCTGTGACTGCTTCAGGCATGCACAGTTTTTCCCTGGGAGTCCAAGTCATCTATTATTAGTTGGCAGGGATGTTTTTTAAACACTTGTGTATTTGTGCTTTTTTATTCTTTTATTTACCAGATATTTCATTTCATCTTCATGACAACTCTTAGAAAGTCAGCCTGGAAGATATTCTTGGCATTTCAAATTGAGGAAACTGAGGCCCTGAGAGGTGCCAACAACACTTCTACAACTGAAGTGCCTGCCATCTCATAGTATGACTTGGAATGTACCTGAGACCTGGCCCAGGTGTAGTGGGAGGTGAGTTTAGGAGGCTACAAAGCATACCTGGAGGAAGGAAACCAGAAGTTTTCCCCAGGTGCAAAAAAGCACAGAGTCCACTCTACCTACCTGCATCTCACAGAGTAGGGGACATTTGATATGAAATAGGAAGTGCACTGTTTAGAATGAACAAGTAAAGGGAGACCAAAAACTCCTGGACTGGAAAAATAAGTCACATTTTAATGTCCTCAAGCACAGGCCTCTCCATCAAACGACAGGGCGTGCTGGGCAGTGAATGGACTTACTAGATTGGCAGCTCTCGAATGGATTCAGGATCGTGTGAACACAGCAGATGGAAGTACTCTGCTGTCCAGGGCATCCTGGCTACGCTTTTCACATGAACGTAAATGAGCAATGGGCTTCAAGCTTCGTGATCTCCTCTATTGCGATTTCACCACTGAGGAGCCAGGGAAAGGTTGTGATGAAGCTAACAGAGCAAGGAGACCTGTGATGGAGGTTAACCTGCTGGGGCAGCGTCAGCCATAAATCAGCATCCTGGCCTGATGCGCAGGCCAGCGGGACAGCAGACAAAGGGGCCTTAAGTCAACCAAATGAAACAGCACTATTATAGCTAGACGATGTTTTCTTTTCCTGAAACTAGAAAGGTCTTTAGAGGCAGATGGACTTTTAGTGACTGAAAACTGGAAAATGGGGAGACAAGATACAATATACACAGAGAATCAACTTCCTAATCGTCATGCTTTTTTTTTTCTTACAAAAAAAAAAAAAAAACAGTAGATTCAGTTTGTTTTGTTTTTAATGTGGTAAAGTATACACTGTGTTTTTTTTAAAGTTAATAATACTTCAGGTAACAAAATAGAAATACCTGCTGAACCTTCCTTCTTTTTTCTTTTTCTTTTTTCTTTTTCTTTTTTTTTCTTTTTTTTTTTTCTTACAATTGATCAGGGCTTATTTATGAGCAGATACTAATTTATCATGATGTCAAGAAAGAAAAATCATTTGTTGAATGCCTACTATGTTCCAGCTGTTTAATTTTCTTTACAATATCTCCCCTGAGGTAGATTTAATTGGAACCATTTTGCACATGATGAAATGGAGACCTGGAAAAAATAAATAATTTTTCCAAAATCACACAATAAATAAGTATCAGAATTGGAATTCAAAGGTTCAAAGGACAAACACCAGGTTACCATGTCAGAGAACTGAGGTCATTTTACTGTGAAGTTCT
The DNA here is from genome assembly GCA_030015415.1 of Cynopterus sphinx. Taxonomy (NCBI): domain Eukaryota; kingdom Metazoa; phylum Chordata; class Mammalia; order Chiroptera; family Pteropodidae; genus Cynopterus; species Cynopterus sphinx. The sequence continues at coordinate 60,816,896 of CM057383.1, forward strand.
CTCATCACCCCACATCAGTATTGGTAAGAATTTTACATAACGTAAAGGTATCCCCATGATAAAGTGCATGCTGCTCTGGAAGGCTGATTCTCTGTGAACCATTTATCTGCTCTGATGAGATGTTCAAGATTAAATCCTTGGTATGCTACCTACCTCACGGTCCACAGTCAGTATGTGTGGTTGCTGCTGCTGTGCATTCTTCTTAACAGCCTGCCACCTTCATATGTTTATACCCACTGTAGAGGTAAAGAAAGCAAGTATCAGACAGATGACGCAATTTACTCAGTGTCCCCCAAGTAAGGCAATATGTGCCCAAGTCAGGGGAGTCACCCAAACCTTCTTGAATTCTGAAGTCTATGTCCCTTTACGTCCCATAGAATCCATCAATAATTAAAGATAAGAGAGACCTCGAGGCTGTATATTCCAAATATTTACTTTTCATTTACTTATTTTCATTTACTTATTAAAAAGTGGAGCTCCCACAATAAGTAGTTGGCCAAGGTCAGAGTCAGGAAGGTGGTCTCTGGCCCTGTAAACTGAGTGTCCAGGTAAACTACTACAAAGAAGGGGGCTAATATCTCGGGTGCCAGTGGCTAAAACAAAATGTATGGCATTTCAATTAGAAAACTACACAAGGATTCAGGGAAAGAAGATTTGGGGGGTGGGAATATCAGCCCTTTTATGTAAAATATGAGCAAGCTCAGAAACACTCACGAATGACCAGAGTTACTAAATAATTAATCAACAACAGACGAGTGCCAGTTTGAAATGTAAATGGATGGATGAAGGTGTGATGCTGTCATCCAGGGGAGGATGATGTGACTGGAATGGTGAACCCGCCTTACCTGCTCCCACTGAAGGCACAGACACAAAGAGGAAGTGAGGCTATCAGACAAAGGACCCCAGAACCCCTGATTCCTGGCTTTGACCCACAGTACACTTTCATGTCCCTGTCCCCAAAGAGATGTTAAAAAATGATGAAGAGCCAGCTAGGCATGAGGGAGGGAAGCAAAGCCATCTAAAGAAATGTTACCTGACAAGTCTGTAGGCGATACACTTGAGAACACCTTTATTTTCTTGCTTCTTGGGAAAAAAAATGCACCTTTTGTCTCTCTTCCCTGCTCTTTCTTCCCAAATTCTCTAGAGGTCTTCCTGCAAGTGGTTCCATGTGACTCAAAGGCAGACAACAGCTGCAAGCAAAGCAACAAAAAAGGAGATTGACAATGGGAAAAGAGGCAGGCGAGAGAAACTCCCTCACCTTATCACACCAGAAAATACTGTGGCTTAAAAAACAAATAAATAAAGTCTGCAGAAGACGGAATTTCTCTCCTCTAACTAAACGTTGATCAAAAAATTTCTGTTCTAGAAAAACAGGACAGCTTGGCATTCACATCACAGCTTCCTAGATCTGGAACACACACGTGCCAAGCATAGCCTGGTACACAGTAGGCACTAAATGTCTGTCAGTTCTTTTTTCTCTCTTTCTTTATCTGATACAAATTTCCACACAAGCAAGCCTTCCTTTAAGCCCATGAACCTTTCCAGGCTTCGGCGTAGTTCTCTGGGAAGTGAAGCTGAGCCTGGTGCCCACCTAAGAGGGTTAGAGGCCAGCCCATGCCCGGTGCTCCTGTGAGCACCTACGGTGGCTGTTGTTTTCACTCTTCCCAATGGAAGAAGCAGCATGTGCAATGCCATAGGAGCTTGGTTCATTTGGCGAAACTGCCAATAGCTCTGGATGGCCAAAGTGCCAGGTCCAAGGTCAAGGTGGCAAGAGAGGAAGCTGGCGAGGCAGACATGGGCCAGAAGCTAGAGCATGAAAGGCTAGGGGCATCTGCTCCATGTGACAGGAGCTGTGGCCCAGAGGACAGGAGGCAGAAGTGGGATTGAGCTCGATGGAGAGAAGGCTGAGGAGGTCTTAAATTAGTCCAGTCAGGGTGGGACTAGAGAGAGAACGTGGGAGCTATCAAGGACACGGGTGCGCACAGTTTGCTGTGCGACCCCACTCCTGTCTTCACTGCCCGGGAGGGAGCAAGCAGGGAGGGGTGCGGTGGGGTGCCAACTACCAGCTCTTTTAGGGGCTGAATCCATTGAGCAGACTTTCAGCCGCCCTGAGGCCCGTCTGCCTTCACTTGTCACTGCAGTTTTCTGCTTCTTTTCCCAGAAACTGACAGCTGTTTCCTTGCCGCTCTCTTCCCCCTTATTCTCATCCTTTTTCTTTCTTTCTGCTCTGCTCTCCTCTCTTCCTCCTTCCTTTGCTTCTCTCCTTCTCTTCATCCTTCTTACCTTCTCTCCTTTGGGGCAAATTCAGCAGTGACTTCCTCCTCCTATAAACTGGCACCCACTTGTGGGCCTCTCCCAAGTCTTCTCATTTTCCGCACGGTTCTGCATTTTACTGAAGGTTGTGAGAGTGTAGGTTGGGGCCAGCAGTGGAAGGAGTCAGGCAACTGAGAGTAAAAAGAAAAGTTTTGTTCTGTTCCCAATGATTCTCACTGTGTGAGCGTCCTATTCTCACTTCTTCCCGCCCCATGCTTTTGCTTCCGGCATGTCCAACTGGAAATCAACTGCTTCCTCGGAGGGTCCTGGCTCTTTTCTGAATGGAATCTCAGAAATACACAAAAGTAATCCATAATGGGAAAAAAAAAGTAGAACAGAGCCAAGCACTGCAGCCTCTCCTCTTGCGTAGTACCTCCTGCTATGGTGCATACATTTTTCTCAATTTAAAAACTCAGTTCATAATGCGTTAAGATTCAGAGACACAACATAACAAAACTCTTAAGTTCACGAACACTTTCTCTCCAAGAATTTATTATTAATGGCATGCTTTTCTATAGGAAGATTTTCTAGTTCATGATTTCGAAAGTTTATTGGCAAGATTTTGGAAACCCCATAATTTAAGTATCTACTATTTCACTGTTAAATATACATATGGAAATTGTACCCACTAGGAAATACATTTTTGAGAAATTTAAAGTTAATATATATTTAATTGGAAGAATATTGTTTTTAAAAGAAAAAATAAAATTCTCAAGGCAAAACTCTAAGCTTTTTACTACTGCAGTGCAGGCATGTAGGGGAATTGAGTTGTTTGGTGTGTGTGTGTGTGTGTGTGTGTGTGTGTGTGTGTGTGTGTGTGTGTGTTTTCATTTCTCAAAGTACTGTGGATTCACACACAGAATATTGTAACCAGCTTTTCTTCATCCAGTAGTAGAGACTGAGAAGCTAGTGGCTTAAATTTGAGTGAGAGGGATTTAGGTTCAATAGGAGGAAGGGAGCCCCTGAAAGGAGCCTTGTTAGGACATTGACGGAGATGACCAGAGAACTGGGGCACGCTTCCATGGAAGGCTTGAACATTTCTGTAGAGTCTCATCTCTCTGGGCAGGTTTAGACTTGCCACCCTCTCAAAGGAGTCCGCTTATGAGAAAAGCAATGATATAAGTTCTCCCATCCCACACTCTTTCCCCAAGACCCTCTCAATGTCATCATGGGCAGGAAGGTGGAGAATGCCCTGAAAGGCCAAAGGTCAAAGGCCAGGTCAGCACTTGCCAGCTGTAGAACCTTGGGAGAATCACTTAATCACTCTCTGTCTCAATTTTTTAGCTACACAATAAACATGATAACAAGCACACATTCCTCCCAGGTTTAAGGTGGGGGTAAAAGTGGGTGTAAAAATGTGTTCGGGTGGAGCATTGTATGAGCGCTGGTCTTTATTAGATGCTACATGAAACACACAGATGGGTGGGCACAACCCCTGCCCCCGAGGGGATTGAAACCCCACAGAGGTGTTAATAATAAAGTTTCTAGGTCTTTGAATCTCAATTGCAGTTTTTTTTTCACATAGAAGAAATGTGTTAATTTGTACAAATAAGCAATTCAAAGGCCAAAGCAGCTCACGGTCCCTCTTGAGTGACCGGTGAGTTGAGCCAATTCTCTTCAGCCCATGCTTTTACGAAAAAGTGTCCATTTGAGCAGCAACTCCAATTAGCCATAGACTCGGTGTCTGTCCACACAGAGGGCCAAAGACCCCAGCGTGCTATTCACTCTAACCATATCAGTGCTTCACTCCACCCACCTATGGGCTGAATCCCTCAGTAACATTTCTTCAGAGAGAAAGCCTAACAAACTCACAATGGTCTCTGAGCCTGGAAATAGTGGAACAGTTAGCTCTTAGCTCACGTGACAAATTCTGACACAACAACCTCTCAAAATCTAGCTAGACACAAAGTCAATCCAAGAATCGAGACTTCACAAGCAAGCACCACTACCAACACCACCAATTTCCCTTGTGAATACTTTTCATATTTCTTCTTAACAGCCCCTTAGTTAACTGGCTGACAACCACACACATAACCAGAACAATCTCTGCGTGTCTCTTATCGTCTGACTTTCCTTTGAATTTGACTTGATGATATCAGGTGCAGATAATTTACCTGCCTACAGTTGTCAGGAATACTAGAAGGTGGCAGGAGTTCATTCTATGAGAATATTTTTAGGATATAATCTTAGAGCTAAGATTACCTCTGAAGGAGAACTCACCAAATGCAGCCCGGGGAGTGAGAAGGACACTGTTGCTGCCCCCATGAGCATGGAACCAAGGACGAAGCTGGTCTAGGTTGCCTTTGTAAGAGCATCACTTTTCCCAGCGCTAGTGTGTCTTCCAGCCATGTGAAGCCTAGGACCCTGAGAGGGCAAAGAACCTTCTCCCACTGGCAGGAGGCATGGGACACACCTCCAGTACCAAATGGAATGAGCAGCCTTCACATTACCTCCTAATCCATGGACACAGGCAGGCCTGTTGTCTGGAATCAAGTACAACACACCACCAACTGCCAGAACTGAGGGCCCCTTGAAGTGACCTTTTTCACCCGCAGCTCTTCTTATTCTCATCAATAAGAATTTAAAGAATGACATATGTTTGCATGAAAACTATTCATAAAAGATAAAAATGTTTATGGTCTTCAGCTTTTGATGAGTTACATATTTAATACACAGTATAGAAGCTTTCTGGTATCTGAGAATATCCTCAAGCCAAAAAACACTCTTTTATTATTGCCTTTATTCATGAAGACCTTGTTGGCCGCTTTTTTTTGAGGGGGGATGGCAGGCAAGGGAAGGGGAAACTTTGGTTAAAAAGAACATGAAATGTGGAATTGAAATTTTTCATGCTTTGAACACATTCTGTGCACTAAGAATTACTAAAGAAGGAAAATAAGAGGGTTTAAAGAGAAATGGCCTCTCTCTCGGTAAACATTTAAGAATAAACTAATTAGAGATAAATAAGCACTGGAGTTCAACCCCAGAACATGACACAAGAATTAGCTACATGGTCGATTTTTAGTTGCCAAAGAAGTGAAGGAGATAGAGGGGGCATACCATCTGGGTGGAGATTTATAAGCATCCCAAGGAGTATGACAGGACAGGGAAGGACGAGCTACAAAACGCTTTCTAACTGGATTCTCTCCTCCACTAACTACTTATAAATAGTGAAAAAAGAACACCTTACTGGACTCTTCCTTGACATGTGTGTGTAGCAAGAGAGATCTGTTTCTCTTTGATGCTTTCTCTTCTCTTTCTCTTCTCTTTCTCTAGTGCCCCAAACTAGGGCACTAGCTGTCTGCACATGGTCTCAAATGTCACATCTCTGGGGTGAGCCCCTGTCTAAAACTCATTTTGGGTTGGTGGCAGATTCCCAGGCCCCTGTCTGCTAAGGTCAGCCACAGCTAGAGGGCCAGGTACTGCTTGAACTTGAAGGAGTGTGTGTTAAACAACCTGAACTAAGTTTTTTTCCCCCTGAAATTAATAGATGAAGCGTTATATTCCTAAAGCAAGAGGACTGCACATTGCTCATTACTGTTGCAGAGAAAAGAGTCCAGGTGCACGGCGGATGCTACTCGAATGTGAGAAAGGGCTTATGTAATTTACAGATAGCTCATGAATTTGAGCATCTCTCTCCATATAGTACCTTTTCCTTGAGCTTTCCCAAAACTCTTATTTCTGTGGCGAAGTACCGAACAAAAGAAGAACACAAAATCATTGAAAATTAAGAATGATGAAAGAGGCAATCAGCTATAATATAAGTTATGTTCTCAGAATCCAATGATCAATTTTCATAAACCACCTCTAGCTGCGAACAGTTGTGTGACCAGAAACCAGTTATTTAACCTCTCTGAGCTGCAGTGTCCCCTACTTGTAGCACAGAGATTCTCGACCACTACCTGCTCTCATAGGATCTCATGATAGAGCTTAGGTGAGGTAAAGCACATGCCACCTCCAGCCCAGTTCCTCCCCGCGAAACAGAGTGCTCAATGGCTGTTCATGGCAAAGTACTAAAGGAACATCAGCTAAAATGACATCATTAATTACAGAAGTCACTGGTTTAGACTACTGAAGAGTCTGCACCAACCTATAAGAGAGATGGCAATACCTTCATCTCCTCTTCAAGTCCACACTTTTTGCATTTCCCCACAA